>QJPP01001582.1:0-496405 GCA_003996215.1 Jaltomata sinuosa | reverse complement strand
ATCGTGATACGCATATAGAAAGAACCCGGTTAAGCTTAGAATCGACATCGTTACCAACGCCATGGTAAACACTTCCCTAGTTCATTCTCCTACTGATTATCTCTCATATATTATTGTTTGTTTTTGTTTACACATTGTTCACACAAACCCCCCCCCCTTTTATTTACCGGAAACTATTGACCATTAGTCAACTAATTCACTAAAGACTTAACTTTCACCATATTCTCTGTGGGATCGACCCCAACCTTTGTTGGGTTCTATATTTGACAACGATCGCTTACGCTTCTTAATTGGAGTGGTACTTTGAGCGTTATCACTAATCCCAAAAAAAGAACATGTGAGCAGATTCATTTATCTAAGGCCAATCAGTCTGAGCACTTATATTAACAAGATTATCTCAAGAGTCATCCATGGGAGGCTGCTGAAAGTTCTTCCTAACATAATATCCAGGAATCAAACTGGATTTATGAAATGAAGGAGCATTGCAGAGAATGTCTTACTTGCCCAAGAAATAGTAAGGGATATCAATAAGAGGAACAAGTTTCACAATGTAGTGGTCAAGTTGAACATGGCAAAAGCATATGATAGGGTCTCATGGATCTATCTAACTATGGTTATGAGAAAATTTGGCTTTTGTGAGAGAATGATAGTTATGATTTGGAGGCTGATCTCAAGCAATTGGTATTCAGTTCTGGTAAATGGCCAAACTATGGATTTTTTGCATCAACCAGAGGACTAAAGCAAGGAGACCCTTTTTCTCCTACACTTTTCATTATAGTTGCAGAGGTCTTGGCAAGGGGACTAAACAGCTTAAAGGAGGATAGGGAATTCATAGGCTTTGGCCTACCTAAATGGAGTGAGCAGATTAATCACCTATCATATGCAGATGATACAATCCTTTTCTGTTCGGGGCACAAAGGGTCAATCAAGAAAATGATAAAAATGCTAAGAAATTATGAAGAAGTCTCATACCAGCTCATAAACCTAGATAAGATCTTTATGTACATGCATGAGAAAGAACCCATTCCAATATGCAAAAGGATAAGAATAATAACTGGCATTGGCTAAGGAAACTTCCCTTTTACATGCAAAAGGATAAGAATAATAACTGGCATTGGCTAAGGAAACTTCCCTTTTACATATTTGGGTTGCCCAATTTTCTATGGGAGGAAGAAGAAATCTCATTTTGAAGGCCTAATGAAGAAGTTTGTCAATAGGATCAAGCAATAGCAGAACAAACTCCTGTCATTTATAGGAAGGTACACATTGATCAACCATGTCCTACAATCCTTGCCTATATATCTGATGTCAGCAATGAACTCCCCTAAGGGAGTGATTGAGCAAATACACAGGATCATGGCTAAGTTCTTCTAGGGAAACACAGGGGGAATTAAAAGGAAACACTGGGCTGCCTGGGACATTCTATGCTTGCCAAAAACAGAAGGTGGGTTGGGTTTCAGATCTCTACACCATGTAAGTGATGCCCTCTTTGCAAAACTGTGGTGGAATTTTAGAACCTCCACAAACTCCTTGTCGGGCTCATTCATGTGGAACAAGTATTGCAAGAAATGGCATCCCTTACTGGCGCAAGGATCAAGTACTTCACATGTATGGAGAAAATTGGTGAAGATTAGGGAGGAAGTGGAACATAACATATGGTGGCATGTCAAAGCTGGAAACTCAAGCTTCTGGTTTGATAACTGGACAAGACAAGGAGCCCTATACTATGTGGAGGAGGATAGACAAGGGGAGAAAGAACTGGAGGTGAAAGATTTTATCAAGGAGAGAGAATGGGACATAGAGAAACTGCTCACATACTTGTCAGAGGAGATGGTAATCCACATAAAGGAAAGCATTTTCCCTAACCTCACTACGGAAAGAATGGATAAACCATGGTGGATGGGAACGACCAATGGGAAATTCACTGTAAAATCAGTCTGGGAAATTGTTCAAAACAAGAAGGAGGAACAGAAATGATATAAGATGCTATGGGCAAAAGGAATTCCATTCAAGATAAAAAATTCCTATGGAGAGTATGGAAGGGTAGAATACCCACAGAAGATAACCTGAAAAGGATGAGAATTCCCATAGTCTCAAGGTGTTGGTGTTGTGATAGCTGGAATGAGGAAACAATGACACACTTATTTCTAACAGCTCCCATAGCCCAAAATCTATGGAAGTTATTTGCTACTTGTGCAGGTATTGACATGGAAGGACTACAACTTGTCACGACCCAACTATGGGGCCGTGCGGGCGCCTACTCTAATCTACCTAGATAGAAGAACCCTTACCACCTAAACCAACAGGCAATGTGGAAAAGAAAATAACCATTAAGTAAGTCCCTTTTATACATGAGAAATCCTTTTACAAATATTTGGAAAATCTTTATACAACAACTTTCGAAAAATAACAACCTTTAGAACTTGCGAAAATTTACAAACAATATAACACAACCTCCCCAGAACCTAGTCTAAGCCGGTACAAAAGCTTTTACAAGATGAGCTTATAACATAAGATGGACACAACTCCCACTATAGAAGTAAGTAGGAGCTGCTGGAAGATCACCGCAATCCTGAACCTGTGAAACATCACCAACCCTGCAACCAGACTATACCCAAAAAGGTATAGCAAGAGTAGAATCAGTACAAACACACGTACTGGTAGGCATCATCGGCTGACCCGAACTCACTCCTACCATCATATAAAAATCAAGATAAAATGCACAAGGTAAATGCTTCACCCCTTTTCAACATTACTTTTATCAATCCCCCTTTAGGAACCAACCTTCCTAACCTTTCGCTGCCAACTCCACCACCCTAGCCTTGACCCCGACATCTAGGACTTCCCAAGTCTCACTCATAACTAGACTTCTCAGAGTCGCCTTGTTACCCAGACTTCCAAAGTTGCCTTTAACCTTTACCCCAGTCAACTACCTTGACAAAATATCCAGACTAAATCCGGCCAACTGCCAAACCAAACCACTTATACCCAAAGTATTACCTACCATTTTTTGGACTTTCCAGGACCTCTAGGACAGTTTTACCACCTGGTTATATTAACCAATAACCACACCCAGACTCTCAGTCTTCCTCTATATTTACCAGCCACATGTAATTCACCTAACAACCATTGAGACCTTCAATGACCACCATAAAGATACACCTAAATCCCTTCTAAGATCACAAAACCTGGACCCTCCAAAGATCCTCCATCCACACCTAAGTGTTCAACAGACTACCCTGGTCTACACTAAGACCTACCCTTAGCTCATAAACTACGATAATTCATGACCGCCATTAGTGCACTTAATGACATCAATTTATGAGCACATAATCTCTTTTAAATAGTCCAGACCCACCCGGACCTCCCTAACACATCTAGGTGTTAACATGACAACCCGGTCTACACCAAGACGAACTAATAATTAACATAATAACCCGACCTATACCCAGACCAACTAATAATTAACATCATAACCCGGTCTACACCAAGACCAAACTAATAACCAACATAATAACCCGGTCTACACCAAGACCCAACTAATAACCAATATCATAATCTGGACCAAGACCAACTAATAACATAATATAAAAACCTGGCCTATACCCAGACCAAACTAATAACTAACATCATAACCCGGTCTACACCAAGACCAACTAATAATATAATATAACAACCTGGCCTACACCAAGACCAAACTCACAATATAATATAACAACCCGGTCTACACCAAGACCAACTAATAACATAATATAACAACCCGGCCTACACCAAGACCCAAAATGCAATATCATAATTTATAAAAACAGCCCGGTCCACTCATGGAACTAAATCAAATACACAATGCAATGCAATAAGTAAATCCGTACCAAGCGTGGTACACGAGCCAACCATTTAGTATCCCATGCCAGGCGTGGTACCCGAGCTAACCGTTAGTATATTTTATACCTGGCGTGGTACCCGAGCCAACTATTAGTAATTTTCGTACCAGGCGTGGTACTCGAGCCAACCGAATGTCACACAAAGATCCAACAGTCACAACAATAAACAATCAACTTGTAAACCAACAAGCAAAATCACACAAATTAAGCAATGCCTAGAATATCACAACACACTATCCAGATTCTACCGTTCCAACTAATCCAACAAATCAATAATTTCCTCCAGACTCCGTGCTCGAAGGCCTAACCATGGATTCTCCCTTTCATTCTACACAATAATAAGAAAATAAAAGTGGTCAATCTACTCTTTGGAAGAAACCTAGCCTACCTGGATGCCGAGAAACTGTTCCATTCCCTTTCTGGCTCCGTGAAGGCGTTCCCTGACGATTCTGCAGGCTTAAATCCATGGTTTCACGCCCCTTTAGCTGGAAATCCTCCTCCCCATGGCTTTAAAGCTTTGGAGCAGCCTAGGAGGGTTCTTGGAGTAACCCTCGTCTATTTTGGGATTGAATGAGAGAGAATGTAAATATAAAACCCATTTTTGAGTTTTCAGATCCCGTTGCTCGGCTATAGCGGCCCACGCTCCGCTATAGCGGTACCGCCATAGCAGAACCTACCGCTATAATGGTGCTGACTGGTGTTGACTTCCTCTATAGCGGTAATTTCTCGACTATAGCGGAGATCGCTATGGAAGTGTGTCAACCGCTATGGCGGGTGACACGGGACAGAAAGTCATAAATCCTCTCAAAAGGGACCATTTTACAACACACTAAATTTTCTGACATTTTGGAACAACCCCTTTACGTCAACCTAGATTCCGGGTGTTCTACTTATCGAAATTCGATTCTGAAAAGTCCCCCAGACTCCTTTATATCTTAGCTAAACGGAAAACTAGCTCAAATCAAGATACTTTACCCAAACTTTACCTGGATTGCCCTAGAACATACCTCACTCCAAAACTGACTGAGGCTAGCAAAGCCTAGAATTTTCAACTCCCAAACCCGGAAGTTTTCTGACTCAAAAATTGGCACAAAAAATTTACCCGTAATGACGAACCCGGTCGTTACAATAGATACCAATTTACCCATCGTTCGTCTCCGAACAATCTCTAAGGCAGAAAGAGAAGAAGGTGCCTGCCCCTCCCCTGGACCTTAACGCTCTACCATGACAGTGTAAATATAACCTTATGCAACCACCAAAACTCCCCTATCCCTTGGTGTACCTATCTCAATCAAAATTCAACTCGCTCCCGCTCTATCAAGGAATTCCTTCCTTCGAGCTGCGCAAGGCTAACTAGATTACCCCTCCCTGAGTGCCCAAGAAATCTGGGGCCTCATTGAAACACCGGAGCAAAAGAAACACAATTAACAACCAAATGGTCTTCCTATGCCAAGGGGACTAGATCCCACCATGGCGTCCCCTTTCCCGCTATACTCGGAGTTCTACTAATCCGAACTCCATTCTGAAAGCTTCCACAGGGTACTATGTCCCTCACAAATCATAGTTTACCTTGCTCCTATCATCACTATGCCCCGAGACACCACGTATCTCTAAACCACACAACCGCAAAAAAAAATTTATTAAAACTCATCCTAGCTTGAGGTTTTTGTCATCTCTCGTCTTAGGGAAAATTCTACCCGGGCACTTACACCCTAACCAATGCTATGGCGAGCACTCCCTCACCACTCAATGAGCAGTAATACCGGTATTATCATAACAGACCAGGGGGATAAAAATGTTTAAGACTCTAGTTAATAACCCCACTCCTTCAACTGACCCTACCACTTAGGATCATCAATAATAAACAAGCCAAATCGCCCTCATGACATAAGCTTATGAGCAATGTCCAACACTACTCAGTCAATTACGGGTCATTTGTCAAATTTTACATAGGTGACTATTTCCACCAGTGGTAAATCAAAATTTCACTAATACCCCAGGCTATCATATCTACCTTTTCCTCCTATTGCGCATTGGTGCTAAATTTTTGGCAAATTCCCTTATATGCATACAATATTAGTTCTATAGACGATCTCCTTGTTTTTAAATTATCCCGAGAATGAATGAAAAATGGGAGAAAACAGGGTGAGGTTTCTGCCTCACGCCCTCCCGCTATAGCGGTTGTCACTCTGCCATAGCGGTATCGTCGTAGCGGTAAAAATCCCACTATACACACGAATAACTCCTTTTGTTCCCATGGTTCCCAACAAAGTCCCGACTGTCCTGAAACCGAAGCTTCTCTACAGTCGTAAATCCTTTTCCCTCACCATCTTAACCAATGATGAGTCCTTTTTCGAAAGTAATATGAAATTTTTCTCCACACACATAGCATTTTATCACAGACCAAATCATACCAATTCAATTTATGATGACCTTTAGACCCACAATTTCACAGTAAGGCAACCAATCACATACCAATCAAGTAGTCATACAAGCACTATAACACACAGACAATCCAGCTTCAGGCTACAACAAATTCAGGTCACATAATTCACTCTCTATTCATCCCAGGGATGACCATTAATCGATCATCCATGTCTTACAACAGTTCCCGCTATTAAGCAAAAATAGCCCTTGTCCCTGGTACTTATTCACATACCAACCACTTGAAACCTAAGTTCCCACAAGTATATATATCATTTTCCCTTATCATTTTTACCAATGATAAGACCCTGCCCTGCATTTAGCATACCGTTTTCCGCTTGAAACCACAAAAAATGTATTCCTTCAATCACTAACACATAACCAGGTTAAGACTCTTCACTAATCACAAATTTCAAAGTAACTCAAGCAATTACACGCCACACAATCGCAGTCATTCAAATAATGCAATGTATTCAATCACAAGTTTCAAGCTCCAACACTAAATCAAATCAGTTTTATTACCTTTTATTCGCTTCATGGATGAACGTTAGCCGATTTATCCATCCTTTACATAGCCTCCCAGGCCAAATACCAATTGGAACCTTCCCAGTTCCAATTTCCCTTGCTTGTCTTATCGCAATCGGAGTCAAACGACATCCTTTTTCCTTGTTGAGATACCAACTAGAATTGAGAGATACCAATTGGACTCAACCCATACAAACAAGTGATAAATTGCACAAAAGGAATGAAAGAAGAGAGATATTTCCTAGAATGCTTCGTAGCTTCCCAAGGATTAGATGTGGACGTCAACACACTAATCTGCAGGACTCTATTTGACATTTTGCTCTTGTACTGGGAGACCGGTAACCAGGGCACTGATACCAATTGTCACGACCCAACTACCGGGGCATGCGGGCACCTACTCTAATCCACCTAGATAGGAGAACCCTTACCACCCGAACCAACAGGTAATGCGGAAAAGAAAATAACAATTAAGTAAGTTCCTTTTATACATGAGAAATCCCTTTACAAATATTTGGAAAATCTTTATACAACAACTTTTGAAAAATAACAACATTTAGAACTTGCGAAAATTTACTAACAATATAACACAACCTCCCCAGAACCTAGTCTAAGCCGGTACAAGAGCTTCTACAAGATGAGCTTATAACATAAGATGGACACAACTCCCACCATAGAAGGAAGTAGGAGCTGCTGGAAGATCACCGCAATCCTGAACCTGTGAAACATCACCAACCCTGCAACCAGACTATACCCAAAAAGGTATAGCAAGAGTAGAATCAGTACAAACACACGTATTGGTAGGCATTATCGGCTGACCCGAATTCACTCCTACCATCATATAAAAATCAAGATAAAATGCACAAGGTAAATGCTTCACCCCTTTTCAACATTACTTTTATCAATCTCCCTTACGGAACCGACCTTTCTAACCTTTCGCTGTCAACTCCACCACCCTAGCCTTGACCCCGACATCTAGGACTTCCCAAGTCTCACTCATAACTAGACTTCTCAGAGTCGCCTTGTTACCCAGACTTCCAAGTTGCCTTTAACCTTTACCCCAGTCAACTACCTTGACTAAATATCCAGACTAAATCCGGCCAACTGCCCAACCAAACCACTTATATCCAAAGTATTACCTACCATTGTCCGGACTTTCCAGGACCTCTAGGACAGCTTTACCACCTGGTTATGTTAACCAATAACCATACCCAGACTCTCAGTCTTCCTCTATATTTACCAGCCACATGCAATTCACTTAACAACCATTGACACCTTCAATGACCACCATAGAGATACACCTAAATCCCTTCTTAGATCACATAACCCGGACCCTCCAAGAATCCTCCATCCACACCTAAGTGTTCAACAGACTACCCTGGTCTACACTAAGACCCACCCTTAGCTCATTAACCACGATAATTCATGACCGCCATTAGTACACTTAATGACATCGATTTATGAGAACATAACCTCTTTTAAATAGTCCGGACCCACCCAGACCCCCCTAACACGTCTAGGTGTTAACATGACAACCCGGTCTATACCAAGACCAACTAATAATCAACATAATAACCCGGCCTATACCCAGACCAACTAATAATTAACATCATAACCTTGTCTACACCAAGACCATACTAATAACCAATATAATAACTCGTTCTACACCAAGACCCAACTAATAACCAACATCATAAGCCAGTATACACCAAGACCAACTAATAACATAATATAACAACCCGTCCTACACCCAGACCCAACTAATAACCAACATGATAACCCGGTCTACACCAAGACCAACTAATAACATAATATAACAACCCGGCCTACACCAAGACCAAACTCATAATATAATATAACAATCCGGGCTACACCAAGACCAACTAATAACATAATATAACAACCTGACTTACACCAAGACCCAAAATGCAATATCATAATTTATAAACACAACCCGGCCCACTCATGGAACCAAATCAATTAAACAATGCAATATAATAAGTAAACCCGTACCAAGCGTGGTAACCGAGCCAACCAGTTAGTATTCCGTACCAGGTGTGGTACCCGAGCCAACCGTTAGTATATTTCATACCAGGCGTGGTACCCGAGCCAATCGTTAGTAATTTTCCTACCAGGCATGGTACTCGAGCCAACCGAATGTCACACAAAAATCCAACAGTCATAACAATAAACAATCAACTTGTAAACACACAAGTAAAATACACAGTTTAATTTACCAGACTGTTAAACCAGACTATCAGACACTCCTAATCATCCCCTAAGCAATGCACCTCATACAAATACTTAGATAAGAGTACACAATACACAAGCATACATGAATCAAACCATCACCTACCCCATTCTGGGTACACTATGAACCGTCAAATCCCATCCGAAGACTAATCCCGGTTCGCCCCTTTAAACATGCAGTTAATTACATTTATTCCTGACCCTCTTCCTAGGACCAATTACAACCTGGAAAAACCTTTCCCAGTCTTAGAACACAGCCAACGAATATCCTAATTATACCAATTAGTTTCCAAAACTTATGTTCCTTGCACATTAGTTAATTACTAAGCCTTTTCTGGTTCTCCGAACCTTCCGATATTCTAGTTCCCGCATTTATTAGCAAAATGACACAAATTAAGCAATGCCTAGAATATCACAATACACTATCCTGATTCTACCGTTCCAACTAATCAATGCTTAGAATATCACAACACACTATCCTAATTCTACCGTTCCAACTAATCCAACAAATCAATAATTTCCTCCGGACTTCGTGCCCGAAGGCCTAACCATGGATTCTCTCTTTTATTCTACACAATAATAAGAAAATGAAAGCGGTCAATCTACTCTTTGGAAGATACCTAGCCTACCTGGATGCCGAGCAGCTGTTTCATGCCCTTTCTGGATCCATGAAGGCATTCCCTAACGATTTTGCAGGCCTGAATCTGTGGTTTCGCGCCCCTTTAGCTGGAATTCCTCCTCCCCATGGCTCCAAAGATTTGGAGCAGCCTAGGAGGGTTCTTGGAGTAACCCTCATCTGTTTTGGGGTTTAATGGGAGAGAATGAAAATATAAAATCCATTTTTGAGTTTTCAGATCCCATCGCTCTGCTATAGCGGTCCACGCTCCGCTATAGCGGTACCACCGTAGCGGAACCTACCACTATAGCGGTGCTGATCGGTGTTGACTTTTGCTATAGCGGTAATTTCTCCGCTATAGCAGAGGTCACTTTGGCGGTGTGTCAACCGCTACTGTAGTTGACACGGGACATAAAGTCATAAATGCTCTCAAAAGGGTCCATTTTACAACACACTAAATTTCCTGACGTTCCGGAACAACCCCTTCACATCAACCTCGATTTCAGGAGTTCTACTTACCCAAATTCGATTTCGAAATATCCCCCAGACTCCTTTATGTCTTAGCTAAATGGAAAACTAGCTCAAATAAAGATAATTTACCCAAACTTTACCCGGATTTCCCTAGACCATACCTCACTCCAAAACTGACCGAGGCTAGCATGGCCCAGAATTTTCAACTCCCAAACCCAGAAGTTTTCTGACTCGAAAATTGGCGTGAAAAGTTTACCCATAATGATGAACTCGGTCATTACACAACTACACCAAGTAATCATGACATGGTGGTACGAAGGTGGCAATAGTAAACTACAGAAGGTTTACCATGCTATGCCAGCCTTGATTAGGTGGGAATTATAGAAGAGGAGAAACAGTACAAGGCATGAAAAGCACATTGATTTCAATTGCATGGTGCAGCATATTCATTCACACTGCAATAAATCAATTGGTACAATTACTCTTCCCAAGTGCAAGGAGAACAGGAAAGGAGTGGAAACATTTACTGGAGGACATTGGCAAGCACGGAAGTAAGATATACCACCATCTGGTAACATGGAGGCCACCAGACCAGGGCAGACTCAAATACAACACAGATGGGGCAAGCAAGGGTAACCCTAGTCACAGCTCATATGGATTAGTCCTAAGGAATCATGAAGGAGACCTACTACATACTGAGGCAGGATACATTGGTACAACTACCAACATAGAGGCAGAAGCCAGAGCAATACAACAGTCCCTGAGACACAGCATAGCTGTGGGGATATAGAACTTTGTTCTGGAAACAGACTCTCTCACTATGACAAATATTGTCAAAGAGGTCTGGATGGTACCATGGGAAATAGCAGATATAGTGGATGGCATAAAGGAGCAAGTAAAGATTCAAGGGGAAAGCATTCAGCACATTTTCAGGGAAGGGAACCAACTTGCAGACTACATAGCTAATCAAGCAATAATACAACAGGAGCTAGACAAATATCACAGTTTCAGTGAACTATTACCAATAGGGAGAAAAATACTAAACATGAAAAAAGCACAGATACCAGTAATAAGATTAAGCACAAGGAGAATCACCAGAGGTGGCAAAAAAACTGCTAACCTACACTGGCTAATCTATGTTAGGACACAAAAACTTTCACCAAAAACTAAGGGGTCCGGTGTCAGATCTAACTTGAAAGAGCGGAGGTCAGCCATAGTCCATCTCCTGAGACAAGGCACAGACCTGAAAATAGATGGGACACCGATAAGCAAGGAACCAAACAAAAATAAGAGGGAGAAAAGGCGAAGATTACAGAGGGAAGAGCTGTGAACTCTAAACGGGCACCTCCGCCTAGTCCACCTGAGAGTGGAACTACCCCAAACACCTGACAAAAGAGATAGAGGTAAAGAAGAGGAAAATGTAGGAAAGCAAAGGGAAACGGAGCAACCCATACCTCGGAACGATGAAGGATCTTGTGTGAAGAAGATTTCACAACACCTATCAGGCACCAAAGCCCCGATGCCCATAGAAGACGGCGGCGAAAACGTAGATTCTGATAGGAACCAGCTGGGAGCATTTTCTCGGGAAGAAGAACAGACTCGACTTAGAAGAATGGAGCAAAGAGTATGATGGAAGGGACTTATACTAAGAGGCGGTGCATTTTGGAAAGTGGGCTTAGCCCGATACAAGTTTAACTTAGCATCTTATTTTCTCTTTTTGCTTAGATTGGGCCATGGCCAGACCTCATTATTTTGTTTTGCTTTCTGATTATCAATAAAACGGCCCACCAAGGCCACAAAAAATTACTTAAAAAAAAATTTCGTTCAGATCTGTTTCATTCCTGATGAAAAACGAAAAAAACTTATTTTTTTCGTTTTCAGATCTGTTCTAGAAAAAAACATTTTCATTAATTTTTTTTTTGTTTCTGGAAATTAATTTCAGATTCAGAAATAATTTTCATACTAATTTAGAACTTTTTTCTAAATCAGTGTCATAAACTTA
Organism: Jaltomata sinuosa; assembly: GCA_003996215.1. Lineage (NCBI taxonomy): Eukaryota > Viridiplantae > Streptophyta > Magnoliopsida > Solanales > Solanaceae > Jaltomata > Jaltomata sinuosa. Next base: position 484,239 of record QJPP01001582.1, on the reverse strand, counting down.
ATTTATTATACCCAATTGAATAGTGTTAAAAACAAAAATGTAATTCTATATTTACACACCAGAAAATTAACCTATGGCTCATGATACCAATGAAGGATTACATCTATCATGTTAATCTAAAGTAAGTAGATAATATGCGTAAACCATAATACGAGAACTTACTTGTTGTTCGTGTAGCGGAAGCGGAAGCGTAGGATGAACCACGGTTGAAATTACCGGTCGGTGGTGGTTGTCACGGTGTGTCAGAGCAACCCCTATACCATAGCCTAAATGCTAACTGAATGGGAGAAAATAAAGCGTAGGATCTGATTGTAGTATTTTCTATATCTCTAATAATACACCATATGTGTTTATATAGAGATTAATTAGGGTTTATTAATTACCTTAATGGACCTTAAAGAACTCCTTATGAGTGGGTCCGATTTTTTTACAAAAATTATTAAAATTATAATAGATAGTAAATATGAATTCATAATTTTAAAAGTATAATAATAAAATCAAGATTAAAATTTTTAATAAACTCGTAAAGCTAAACTTCTAGATCAGCCCTTCGCTAAAAAAGACTTGTGGTCAACATTTTAAAACTAGGAATTTATACATGGGTGGTTTGTTTGTCAAAATCAATCAACTTGCTAACTCAGAAGCATCTTCGTGATTCAAACTTAGCAAAAATACAGACGTTTAGATCACCAACCAATCAGTCAAATCAAAACTCAATTCTTCTCTAAATTTGTCTTCTTATGAGTTATGATTCTCCCAACCTAAAACCACATATTTTCATCTAAAATTCGTCATTTTACGTGGGAATCTTTGGAGGGAGTATTATATTTACTCCCCTTATTTTAATTTGTTTGTTTTATTATTATTTTTAGTTCATTTAAAAAAGAACGTATATTTTCTATCCTATAAAACTACAAAGGGGGAAAGAGATGGATAACCTCTTTGAAAAGGACAGATCCTCTTGACCGCTATTTACACATTTGGAGTTTTGGATTGAACTTTCTGATAATTTTTCATATGACGTGTTTAAAATCACAAGATTAAATGTTATTATGGTATATTTTACCTATTTTTAATTTAAGACCGCAAAATTCAAAAGTTCTGTTTACTATGTGGCAAATCAAAATGAGACAATCTAATTGAAACGGAGGGAGCGTCTCTTTTTAAATGCCTCACATTATTAGCACCCTACTAATTGAGACAACAAGGGTTTATTTGAAAAGTTACTCATAACAACAACAAAAATGTTATTTAAAAACATCAATATACTCTTAAATAAATTGAGTTTATCAAAACCATTAATATTTGTGCTATTAATTAAATTACATTTTTGCTTCTACAGAATTGGATCTTTAGTATCCATGAGTTTTGGATTGGACAGAATCAGAACACAACCTTTTCTTCACTTGCATATATACAAAGACTAGCTGTAGCAAATTGAACTGAAAATTTATCTTGGACTTTGTGGCAGTTGTTTCTTGTTTTAGATTTTGTCTTCCAACTAGAAGACAAAATAATTTATTCCACAGAAACTTACAAAATTTCTCAACACTCAAAGTTATTTAGCAATGTAATTGTCAAGTTGAGATCCCAAGTTGCAAAAAGGAAAAAGGAAAAATAAGGACCTGCCCCTTAGCAGCTTGAAAAGCAAACTTCCTACCAACATGTGTTTGTGATGGGATTGTTCGGAATCGTTCACCCTTAATAGAGGTCTCACGTTTGAGCTTTTGGGAATGGAATTTTTTTTTGTTGAGAATGTTGTCTTCAAAAAATGACCCTGCAATACACATACCCGAATTTAATCGAACCACAATGCAGATACTAAATAACGTGTGGGAATTTTTTTTAAAAAAAATAAAAAAAATCCTAGTCCCTTTCCTTAGGAGAGGTGGCATTTCCACCCATATATGTCCAAAATTCATCTTACAGAATAGCATATGTTTACACATTTAAATGGCCACGGTTTTAAGCTGCCATATTCTCAACAACGACCTAATACTTTGAAGTTAAGATGTCATGACAAGAACCACATCCTTATATGAAATTTTATCTTACACACGTATACATACATTTCATATTATCGACATGCAAAGTCGATCACTTTTTAAATTTGTCAGTAAATTTATTAGACATTTGAATTATGACATGTTTTATTGACCACCTGAACATATATATGTTCTTATTACACATACGTCCGACTCAAAATTCTTTTGCGTTTGCATTCTCAAACGCACATTATATATATAAATAAATTCTCATGCATGTTCTAATTGATGTTCATGAGTAATATTAAATGAGGAGATATATTTTATGTGATTCACTTATCTACGTAATGGATACTTGTGAACACAGACGTTGAAACTTCTCCAAGATATGAGTCAAAAGTGTGTAACAAGAACACTTGAACATGTGTTCAACTGCTCAATTAAAACAAGTCATAATTTGTATCTAAACGAAATTTACGAATAAATTTAAGAAGTTATCGATATAGCCCAAGTTGCAGAAGTATTGAATATTTTTCAGGGACAAATCGAGAAGTCGGAATAAATTAACCCAAAATGAACAATGTTCATTACATATATTCGTGTGTGTATATAACTCATGATAATAAGATTTATTGCTCAATCACAACATAATGGGTATGCACACTGCCAAACTTGCCGTGGACGAGTTTGTTTTTCTCTTAATTAAAGGTCTAAATTTGAGCCTTGGATATGAAAAAAAATTTAGCAGGGAGTGTTTTCTCTGGCCTTACACGGCATAAATTTGGATTAATAAAAACTTCAACGCGAACATCAGACACTGAATAGAAAATCAAAAAATAATAATTTGATGTTTACCACTGAAAGATGGATGTAATATTGTCGTGGATGAGGTTGCTCCTCTCTTAATTAAAGGTCTCAATTTTGAGCCTTGGATATGAAAATATTTTTGGTAGGGAGTATTTTCTCTGGCCCTACGCGCCTTAAATTCGAATTAATAAAACTCTAATACGAACATCGAATATCGAATAGAAAACCAAAAAATAATAATCCGATGTTTAGGATTCGATGACATGATAGGTCTAGATCATTTTATTGATTTGTGGACAAAGAAGAAAAGGCCAAACACAATGGCAGCTAGTTGGATGTATTCGTTTGAAAAACCATCAGAACATGAAAATGATACTTTCCTTCCCTTTTCCTCTATCTACTGGAATCTTTTAATTAATTAATTTGTTTATTGTAAGTTGTCGTGTGTTTCATAAAATAAATCTTGTTCAAGATTGGACGGACCAAAGCCACAGCCTGGTCAATCTTTTTATGCCTTACTACATGGTTTATGGCAATCAAAGTTGATCTACTTAATTTGTCATGTATAAGCCAATTAAGTGATAAAATACAAGTTTTTATACGGATTTTCCCTATTTCGTAGTGTTCCTTAACTATTGCTTTCAAGTTTAATTTTCGTTTAATTTTGTCATTGTTGTTCATTTAACGAAAATATGTGGATCGAAATATCCTTATATATCTACATCCAATTCATTCGGCCTAAGTTATGTAAAAAGAAAATCAGAATTTGTTCTGGTGTTTAGAAAGTGGAGTTATGCCTTTTGAGGTATATGTTTTTTTTTTATCAATTTCAGAAGAAGAAAAAAAGAATTGGCGGCTAATATGAGATGGCAGAGTATACTTTTGGGGTCTGTGTTGTGTTAAAGATTGACCTAAGATGAGAAATTGAGAAGTGTAGTTAAAGATAAATAAGTTGGCAGAATTTGAGTAGACCCACATGATTTATGATTGGCCCACAAACACATGCACCACAATACTATGATGAGATTACCAGAAGATTCTGTAATGCTAGGAGCCAAGTACTTAATTATTTAGACCTTTATATCATTGTAGAATTTCTACCAAAAGGACCACAATCCCAGGTCCCTAAACACCTTTTTCGCATCATTTTGCTACCCATTCAACATTATCATAAACGAATTTAGGCCCGGAATCACCTAACCAAATCATAAGTTGCCCTCACCGAGTCCCGAATCTAAATAATGGATGAAAATAAAAAAGTAATCAAAGTAATGTATCAGAATCAAGTTGACAAAAATTACATATAATTCAATGTTATATAAGTAATGATAACGGACTATCCATATAACTGTTATGGTTAATAGACTTATATGAAGCGAATATTAGTCCTTCAACACTCAATTTCTTTTTTTATAATTTAGGTTTATAAAGTTCGATTTTTAGGTTAGATTTAAGCGTGTATATGATTTATTTGCCCATCTTATTTGTGTTAATTATTTAACTCGATAAGTATTAGTTAATTATTTTAAATATTATAATAATGAATTTGTCAAATAAATATGTGAACCAATTATTAGATAGTTATTTCGAGTATGTGAAGATCATTATTTTATTACTATTAATTAAAATATCACACAAGTTACTAAAAAATGAATAATAAGAATAAAGATAATATTTACTCATCAATAAGGAATAAATTTGAAAGGATTTAATGTATTTTCTCTTAAATAAATATAGCATGTTATTTTTGGTACAATTTCTTATATATGTATTCTACAATGAAATTTGAAATAATATTTAAAGTGGCCAGAAGCGAATTCGGATCCTCTCCATTTTTTTCAAGCTCTTATTTCGATTGAGAATACATGACATAAGTTATATTTAATGACTAAATTTTAATTAACTAAATGTAACGACCGGGTCCGTCATTACGGGTAGTCCAATTGTGCCAAGTTTTAGAGTTAGAAAACTCCGGGTTTGGGAGTTTGAAATTCTGGGCTATGCTAGCCTCGACCGGTTTTGGAGCGAGGTGGAGTCTAGGGAAATTCGGGTATGATTGAATTAGGTATCTTGTTTTGAACTAGTTTTCCACGTAGCCAAGACATAAAGGAGTCCGGGGGACTTTTCGGAATCGAATTCGGGTAAGTAGAACTCCCGAAATCGCGATTGACGTGAAGGGGTTGTTTCGGATCGTCGGGGGAAGCAAGTGTGTTGTAAAATGGGTAAATTTTGGAGATTTTCGGACATTCTGTCCGTGACGAGCGCAACGGCTCTGCCGTAGCGACCTCTGCTATAGCGGTGGAAAAGACCGCTATAGCAGAAGTCAAGGCGGTCAACGTCGGTCGGAACCGCTATAGCGGGCTCGACGGAAATTAATGCAGAAATATTCCCCAAAATGTTCAGTTTTCACAATTTTATTTTGGGAGAAGGGCAAGGCAATTCCAGGATATTTTCCTCCGTTTTCCATTATTTTTCTTCCCTAAGGTAAGGTTTCTACTCCCCAAACTTCGTATTACTTTTCCTACGCGATAGAATTGCTAGGAGGGAACTTGGAGAAAGGTTGAAATAACCTAGGGATGGTAGAATCCGGGAAGAAGGGGGATTCTAGGCATAAAAGTTCTTGGGTATTGTTAAAAACAAGGTTTATTGATCACATGTTGTTCAATTCTCTATTTTTATCCGTGAACATGATAGAACTAGGGGAATTAATGGCGGGAAACTCGGGAAAAAGGGTAGAATGATCATGGTTGGTCTGGAATTTGGGATTTGGTGTAATTCGGGTAATACGCAGGCTTGTTTGTTAATTCAAGTACTTGTATGTTGTTTTAGATCAAGAATGAGAACGGAATCTGGAACACGGGAAAGCTCGGGTTGAGTAGAGCTTGAATCATTTCGAGGTAGGTGATGGCTTACGATTCCTGTGAATGTTGTATATTTTTGTACTCTTATCTAAGTGTTTGTATGAATTACATTGCTTAGAGGAATTGTTTAGAATGTCTAAGGGTCCTGTTTTACAGTCTGTGGATTGAACGGTGTGTTGCTTGTTGGTTTTACAAGTTGTTTGTTCATTATTTGACTGTGGATTAATTGACATTCAGTTGGATCGGGTACCACGCCTGGTACGGGATACTAACGGTTGACTCGGGTACCACGCCTGGTACGGGATACTAACGGTTGGCTCGGGTACCACGCCTGGTACGGGTTTATTTTACTACATCATTGCATTGATATTGTTGTATTGCATTGACTATTATTGGTTCTGTAAGTGGACCAGGCTGTTTTATTGAAATGCGATATTTGTTGGTGGTCCTTGAGTGACCGGGAATCCTGTTATATCTATTGAGTTGGCCTTGGATTAGGCTGGGTTGTCTGTTTAACACTTAGGTGTTGTTTAGAGGGGATCTCAGGGTGGGTTCGGGTTAGACAAAAAGAGATGGTTTATTGGTTATATGATTGTTGCTTACAGTTAGAAAGGGTAGATTTCATGCAGGAACAAGCTAGGTAGAGACTTGTAGACTAGGGGTGCCTGTTGACTTGTTGCATGTCTTCTGTACTTATACTTGATTTGTTGTACTGATTATACACTATTTTTATTTGGAACTGGCTGATGATCCTACCAGTACACAGTGGTGGTGTACTGATACTGCACTTGCTTTTCTTTTTGTGAGTACAGGCAATCTTCCAGCGGTTGAGACGCGACCTCATCTGTAGTACCGATGTTTCCAGACTTCAAGGGTGAGCTGCTTCGATCGAGCTGCCTTGAATCTATCATTAGAGTTGTAGCCCACTTGTTTCGGGCTTAAACTATTTTCTTATTTTGGGATTGCATTCCCATATTCTAGACATTGGTAGATTGTTTGGTACTGTGACTTTCAGATTCTAGGGGGTAATTTCCGCAGGTTTATATTAATGAAGTGGTTTTGTTATTATTGTTTTGCTAGTTTAATTTCCGCACTTTGGTTTTGAGCTATTAGAATGATCAAGTTCGGAGAAGTGATGGTTCGCTCACCCGGGGGGGTTGGGTGAGTGTCACTCACGGCGGTCTGAGTCCTGACAAAGATGGTATCAGAGCCCCAGGTTCGTTGATCTCGTCGTACCAAACAGGTCTAGTAGAGTCTTGCGGAACGGTGCGGAGACGTCCGTACTTTTCTTCGAGAGCTATGGGGCTTTAGTAAAAACTATCTCTTCCTTCTTTCCTTCGTGCTATAACTCGATTCCAATTGGTATCTGGTGATACAAATTGGTATCTAACCTCATCCACCCTTTTGTCCGCAGATGGTTAATACAAGGAACAATGGAGCTAGAGCAGTAGTCCCAACAGCGAGCCCGGTTGTCCGTGGTAGAGGCAGGGGAAGGGGTAGAGGATGAGGTAGAGCCGCACCCACCAGGGATGGAGCTCAAGCGGCTATTGGAGAGCGTGAAGCAACCCTTCCCCCACCTCAGGAACATGTTGCTGAAGATGTAGAAGTTGTGGCTGAAGATGGCGAGGCACAGGCGGAGGCAGCACCGGTTGGGGGTGCAGGTCTTCCTAATATGACACCAGAAGCTTTTCAACAGGCTTGGAATTATTTGAGTGGGTTGGTGGGTGCTGGATCCATACCCGCGACATTTGCAAATCAGGCCTTGAATACTCAGCCAGCGGTTACTACAGCACCTAGGATGGACGCCACTTCATGCACGAATGACTTCTTCAGGCCAATGCTAGGCCCAGTGATGACAGGGAATGAGCATGAGATGCTGCCCAAGTTTCTCAAGCTGAAACCTCCGACATTTCAGGGTACCGACAAAGAGTATGCCTATGAGTTCATCTTAGATTGCTATGAGAGGTTGCACAAGTTGGGTATTGTACGTCAGCATAGGGTTGAGTTTGTCACATTTCAGCTACAGGGTGATGCTAAGTAGTGGTGGAGGTCTCATGTGGAGTGTCGGTCTTCTGTTCTACCCCCACTGACTTGGGAACAGTTCCACGCTTTGTTTTTAGAGAAGTACGTACCCCGTACTTTGAGGGACCGGAAGAAGGATGAGTTCTTGAACTTGGAGCAGGGTAGCATGTCAGTCTCTGCTTACGAAGCTAAGTTCCACGCCTTGTCTCATTTTGCCAAACAGATGTTGGGTTCCGAGGAGGAACGGGTCCGGTTGTTTGTGAAAGGTTTGAATACTGAGCTACAGGTACTGTCAGTGCATATGACTTCATCATGGAGGGGATTAAATGAAGTGGTAGATTATGTGAAGAAGTTAGAAGGGGTCAAGAAAGTGGGGCAGGCTAAGGCTTTAGCCAAGAAGCCCCAGCATGAGGAAAATTTTGGTAGTTCATACTCCAGGGCCCAGAATCAGCAGGCATACCCAGCCTGTCCTATTCAGTCAGCTCTGCCAGTTGCTACAGGTGGTCGTCAGGGAGCTCATAATCAGTCTTCAGCTCCTAGAGGCCAGGGAGCGTCTTATATATCAGCTAGCAGGCCTACACTTGACCGTGGTTGCTTCTATTGTGGTGATCTGGGCCACTTTAAGAGGGAGTGCCCACTCAGGCAGACAGGTAATCAGGGTCAGCAGCAGTCTAGAGTGGTGGTCTCGACAGGTAGAAGCGGTAATGCTAGAGGTCATCCACAGGGTAGGCGAGGTAACTTTCAGGGAGGCCGGGGCGACAGAGGGAACGGTGGCACAGGCAGAGGTATAGCGCAGCCGGCCCGTGAAGTTGCCCGGATTGATAATCGGGCTCATTGCTATGCATTTCCAGAGAATTGAGGCAGAAACATCAGATGCGGTGATCACACGTACCATTCTTGTCTGTGATAAAATGGCTTCAGTATTATTTGACCCAGGTTCTACATATTCTTATGTATCTGTGAGTTTTGCGTTGGTTCTGGAATTGATTTATGATATCCTTGATTCCCCTATCCATGTTTCTGCCCCGGTTGGAGAGTCTGTGATTGTGACTCATATTTATCGTGATTGTTCTATTATGTTTGTGGGGTTGCATACTTGGATAGACTTGGTAATCCTGGATATGGCTGATTTTGATATTATCTTCGGCATGACCTGGTTGTCCTCTTATCATGCTGTGTTGAACTGTAACACCAAGACTGTAGCTCTAGAGATTCTGGTTAAGGATAGACGAGAGTGGGAAGGTGTGTACAGCCCTAAGCCAGTTAAGGTCATATCGTTCGTTCGGGCTAGGAAGCTAGTGGGGAGAGGGTGTCTAGCCTTCTTGGCTCATCTCCGGGATGATAGTGTGGAGTCCCTATCTGTTGAGTCAGTTCTAGTGGTTTCTGAGTTTCTAGAGGTGTTTCCAGTGGATTTGTCTGGTATGCCTTCGGACAGGGATATATACTTCTGTATTGATCTGGAGCCAGGAACTCATCCCATTTCCATTCCTCCGTATCATATGGCTCCAGCAGAGTTAAGGGAACTTAAGACTCAGCTACAGAAACTCCTAGATAAGAGATTTATCCGTCCTAGTGTGTCGCCTTGGGGTGCACCTATTTTATTTGTAAAGAAAAAGGATGGTAGTATGCGGATGTGCATAGATTATAGGCAGTTGAAGAAGGTGACCATCCAGAATAAGTACCCTCTACCCCGCATTGATGATTTATTTGACCAGCTTCAGGGTGCATCGGTGTTTTCAAAAATCGACTTGAGGTCAAAGCCACCTTTATAGAGGAAATAAAGGCCAAACAGTTTCAGGATCCGAAACTGAGTAAGCTTCAAGGTAAGGTAATATCCTGGGAATCTAGGGACGTCACGTTAGACTTCGGTGGAGTGCTACATTTCAGAGAAAGGATTTGTCTTTCTCGGGTTGATGATATAATTCAGAAAATCTTGGTAGAAGCTCATGGTTTGCGGTACTCAATTCATCCGGGCGTGACTAAATTGTACGTGAACTTGAGGCAGCGTTACTGGTGACCCGGGATGAAAAGGGACATAGTCGACTTTGTGTCCAAATGTCAGAACTGCCAGCAAGTAAAGTATGAACATCAGAGACCTACAGGATGTCAATTCCAGAGTGGAAGTGGGAAAGGATAGCCATGGACTTTGTGGTAGGTCTTCCCAGGACATTGGGGAAGTATGACTCAATTTGGGTTATTATTGACAGGTTGACCAAGTCCACTCACTTCATTCCGGTCAGGGTAGATTATAATTCACAGCAATTGGCTAAGATCTACGTGAAGGAGATTATAAGATTGCATGGGGTGCCATTGTCCATCATTTCAGACAGGGGTATGCAGTTCACCTCTAAATTTTGGGGCAAGCTACATGAAGAGTTGGGTACACAACTCACTTTTAGCATAGCCTTCCATCCTCAGATTGATGGTCAGTCGGAGAGGACGATCCAGGTATTGGAGGACATGCTGAGAGCATGTGTGATGGACTTCGGGGGCATTGGGACCAGTTCCTACCATTGCGCGAATTCTCGTACAACAATAACTACTACTCCAGTATTGACATGGCACCATTCGAGGCGTTGTATGGGAGGAGCTGCAGATCACCGATTGGGTGGTTTGAGGAAGGCAATGTAAAACCTTTGGGAATGGAATTGGTAAAGGAAGCGCAAGAAAAGGTAAGGGGAATTCAGGCCAAATTGCTGACTTTCCAAAGCAGGCAGAAGGAGTATGCAGATCGCAAGGTCCGGGACATGGAATTTCAGGTGGGTGAACAGGTATTGTTGAAAGTGTCACCAATGAAGGGAGTTATGCGGTTTGGTAAGAAGGGCAAGCTTAGCCCTCGGTTCATCGGTCCGTTTGAGGTTCTTGAGATTGTGGGGCCAATGGATTACAAGTTAGCACTGCCTCCCAGTTTATCGGGTGTCCATCCGGTATTCCATGTATCCATACTTAAGCGATACCATGGGTATGGGGACTACATCATCAAGTGGGATGAGGTACTTTTCGATAAGGATCTTCGTTACGAAGAGGAACCAGTCTTGATTCTTGCTCGGGATGTTCGGAGGTTGAGGACAAAGGTGATTGATATGGTAAAGGTTCAGTGGAAGCATCTCCGGTTGAGGAAGCCACTTGGGAAATCGAGAAGGACATGCGGGACAAGTACCCTCATTTGTTTGAGGATTCATGTACTACACTTTCTTTCCTTTATTTCTGTAATTTAGGGTTTGATCAATCGGGGAAGAACGATGGGTAAATTGGTATTTGTTATAACGACTGGGTCCGTCGTTATGGGTAGTCCAATCGTGCCAAGTTTTAGAGTTAGAAAACTCCGGATTTGGGAGTTGAAATTCTGGGCTAGGCTAGCCTCGGTCAGTTTTGGAGAGAGGTGGAGTCTAGGGAAATCTGGGTAAGGATTGGGTCAGGTGTCTTATTTTGAGCTAGTTTTCTAGGTATCCAAGACATAAAGGAGTTTGGAAGACTTTTCAAAATTGAATTCGGGTAAGTAGAACTCCCGAAATCGCGATTGGCGTGAAGGGGTTGTTTTGGATCATCGGGGGAAGCAAGTGTGTTGTAGAATGGGCAAATTTTGGAGATTTCCGGACATTCTGTCCGTGACAAGCGCCACGGCTCCACTGTAGAGACCTCCGCTATAGCGGAAGTCAAGGCGGTCAACACCGATCGGAATCGCTATAGCGGAATACTTCCACTATAGCGGAGCGGGGATCGCTATAGCGGGCTCGACGTAAATTAATGCAGAAACATTTCCCAAAACGTTCAATTTTCATAATTTCATTTTGGGAGAAGGGCAAGGCGATTCCAGGCGATTTTCCTCCGTTTTTCATTATTTTTCTTCCCTAAAGTAAGGTTTCTACTTCCCAAACTTCGTACTACTTTTCCTACGCGGTAGAATTTCTAGGAGGGAACTTGGGGAAAGGTTGGAATAATCTAGGGATGGTAGAATCCAGGGAAGAAGAGGGATTATAGGCATGAAAGTTCTTGGGTATTGTTAAAAACAAGGTTTATTGATCGCATGTTGTTAAATTCTCTATTTTTATCCGTGAAAATGATAGAACTAGGGAAATTAATGGCAGAAAACCTGAAAAAAAGGGTAGAATGATCATGGTTGGTCTGGGATTTGGGATTTGGTGTAATCCGGGTAATATGCAGGCCTTATTTGTTAATTCAAGTACTTTTATGTTATTTTAGACCAAGAACGAGAAAGAAATTCAGAATACGGGAAAACTCGGGTTGACTAGAGCTTGGATCATCTTGAGGTAGGTGATGGGTTACGATTCTTGTGAATGTTGTATATTTTTGTACTCTTAGCTAAGTGTTTGTATGAATTATATTGCTTAGAGGAATTGTTTAGAATGTCTAAGGGTCATGTTTTACGTTCTGTGAATTGAACGGTGTGTTGCTTGTTGATTTTACAAGTTGTTTGTTCATTATTTGATTGTGGATTAATTGACATTCGGTTGGATCGGGTACCACGTCTGGTACGGGATACTAACGGTTGGATCGAGTACCACGCCTGGTACGAATTTATTTTACTGCATCATTGCATTGACTATTATTGGTTCCGTAAGTGGACCGAGTTATTTTATTGAAATGTGATATTTGTTGGTGGTCTTTGAGTGACCGGGAATCCTGTTATATCTATTGAGTTGGCCTTGGATTAGGCCGGATTGTTTGTTTAACACTTAGGTGTTGTTTAGAGGGGATCCCAGGGTGAGTCCGGGTTAGACAAAAAGAGATGGTTTATTGGTTATATGATTGTTGCTTACTGTTAGCAAGGGTGGATTTCATGCGGAACAAGCTAGGTAGAGACTTGTAGACTAGGGGTGCCTGTTGACTTGTTGCATGTCTTCCGTACTTATACTTGATTTGTTGTACTGATTATACACTATTTTTATTTGGAACTGGCTGATGATCCTACCAGTATACAGTGGTGGTGTACTGATACTGCACTTGCTTTTCTTTTTGTGAGTACAGGCAATCTTCCAGCGGTTGAGACGCGACCTCATCTGTAGTACCGGCGTTTCCAGACTTCAAGGGTGAGCTGCTTCGATCGAGCTGCCTTGAATCTATCATTGGAGTTGTAGCCCACTTGTTTCGGGCTTAAACTATTTCCTTATTTTGGGGTTGCATCCCCGTATTCTAGACATTGGTAGATTATTTGGTACTGCGACTTTCAGATTCTAGGGGGTAATTTTCACAGGTTTATATTAATGAAGTGATTTTGTTATTATTGTTTTGCTAGATTAATTTTCGCACTTTGGTTTTGAGCTGTTAGAACGATTAAGTTCGGAGAAGTGATGATTCGCTCACCCGGGGGGTTGGGTGAGTGTCACTCACGGCGGTCTGGGTCGTGACACTAAAGAAACTCTTTAACCATAATTTAGATAATAATTATACTATATATTTGGTTTCAAAGTTATTGTAATTCCACAATCTTAATAACATATTATTTTGTCCGTAAATATAGATAAAATTATCTCTTCCTACTTTTTTATCCTATGCAGTATTTCATCTAATTATTTTTTAATTAATAACTTATTTTGAATTAAAAAAGTAGGAGTTCGCATGAAAAAAAACGAACTTCTATATCTATATCTATCTATCTATCTATATCTATATCTTCTATACTATATTAAAAGTGTGAAGCACCTTATAATGTGATTTGAACTTTTTACCCTTCATTAAAAGGGCTTGCTTTAGACAAAATTGTCTTTTCACCATTTTTCTCAAATAAATTATAATTACACATAAACACTAATATATATTAAAATATTAATAATATTTATACTCTTAAAAGTTCCCGCAAAATCCCTAAAGTTCCAAAAAAAAAGTCGACGGCCTTTTCTTAATTTTTGGCATATATATATATCATATTTTTTACCCTACTTTTTGTAGTAGTATGCACGTTTATATAAATAACATAATTTTTAAATATCTGGAATATTTTTAAAGAAAAAATTATATTAATGTTAATTGTTATTTTCACATAATTTATTTATTTTATATAATTTTTTTAATTTATTAACATGTGCAACGCACATACATTAAGACTAGTATTATATTAAAAGTGTGAAGCACTTTATAATGTGATTTGAACTTTTTGCCCTTCATTAAAAGACTCCACAATAGATAAAATTATTTTTTCACTTATTTCCTCCAATTAAAAATTCAAATCAAATAATATAAATTATTATTTATAAACCTAATGCCCTTATAAATCTAAATACCTTACTTTTAAACTATAAATTAGGCATAAAACGTTAAATCAGCAACTCCAAACCAAAAAACTTACTCTTTGCAACGACTTTAAGCATAAGATTTCTTTAGTTTGTTTTTTTCCGTTAAGATTTCTTTAGTTCTCTTCTATATTATTATTATGTCTTTTTTAGATACCACTTAATTGATGCTTGTAGTGTAATTTTAAAAATTGTCTTTAATTTGTATTCAATATATTTTAACTATACTCTTGATGACATTAATGTAATATTCTCCCTTTTTGATAATTCTCGTGTTTCTTTTTTTTTAGTTGAAAATTTATGATCGAAAAATGGGATGAAACAAGCATGTTGCCACCGAACGAAGTAGCCGTTGAATTTTCTGAAGATTTTATTTAATGGGCTGAAATCAGAATATTTACTAAGGAAATTTCGTGTTCAACAAGGAGATTTTTCACGTAATTTTTTGTATATTTTTATGTTTATTATTTTTGAGTGTTTAAGCCTATTACAATTATTGTTGAAGAACCAGGTTATTCAATAAGTGTACAAATTAAGGGTCTCTGGAATAACACTTTTCTTATTTTTACTTTTCGCTCTTGGTTGTGTTATACGATAATATTATATTGTTATAAACGTATAGTTACATAATAATATAAATCACTTCATTACTCTAAATAAGGTGCAACGTATATCAGTTTCGGCACACATACACATCAAATTTTTCAATAGGTCGTGATTTGATTCCAATAATTGGATACATATAATTAAAAACTCTATTGTGAAAGCCTCAAGGTTGAACAGTGATTAGCACCAAAACTATATCACATGGATTTTTTGAATACAATTTCAGCTGAAATTATTCAAAGTTAAAAGTTATTTGGGAAAGTACATTTTGTGCATATAGGTTTTGGCTTGATTATAATTTTTGTTTAGAAGTATGTATTGTTGTAATTTATGTTTTGCATATCGTCTTTTTCGATTGTAAAAATATGGCAGAAGAAATCTATCAAAAAATATAGATTGACGCTTGGAGTTCTTACTTTCTTTTGATTTCATCCAGAGGAATATTTTTAATACATAGTTTATACTTTATAAGCATCTTCTATATTTTTAATACATAGTTTATACTTTATAAGCATCTTCTAAAGCTGAAGTCCAAATTAAAATTGTAAAAGTAATACATATTAACTTGCAACTCTAAATTATTATATTTAATTTATTAAAAAAAACCTGAAATTTCATTATTCATCTTTGAAATCAAAGAACAAAATATTAAATTTTATATATTTTATTGTCATTGATAACTTGACGTGATGCACACATGCAATGCACGTAAAAGTGTGAAGGACCTTCTAATGTGATTTGAATTTTTTGTCCTTCATTAAAAGGCCTTCCAATTGACAAAATTGCCTTTTCACTTATTTCATCCAATTATTATACCATTTTATTTATAATATATTAAATATTAACTACAATAAATATATGAAAAAATAAATACAGAATCTATTTCTATGCCTTATTTTATTACTTGATGGTATAATAATTTACTAATCATAATTAGATTAGACTTCTATATATATGCTTATTATATTAAATGAAATACATATTAATATGTACGTCCAGTTGTTTTAAATTTAGGAGTTTTTTACGACTTGTGATCGACAAGTTTATAGTTTTTAGGACTTTAATTCTTCTGTAGTACAATAATTAATGATAATTATTAGAGTTTTGAATAAACGCACAATTTTTACCTTATATTTAAGCCTTAAATTAAATTTGTAAGTAATATATCTGCAGTACAATCATTAATAATAATTATTAAAGTTCTAAATAAATACACAATTCTATACTTTAATTAAATTTGTAATATATTTGAGATTTTTCTATGCCTTCTTTATTACTTGATAGTATAATAATTTACTAACTATAATTAGATTAGAGTTTTATATAAGCGCTTATTATATTAAATGATTCTTTAATGTTCTCTCCTCACAAGTTCTAGGGTTTTTCAATTATATTCTACCTCGGAAGTCTCCAGACGAAATTTTCATTATATTTTGCTCTAATTATATGCATGATGCGGTTGATAACTTTGTCTTCGTCCCTCTTTATTGGTTATTAATAAATTATCAATCTTTATTTATATATATGCAGGCGAAAGGGAGAATTGTAGATTTAAAGATTAAATAAAGAGACTTTGGAGTACAACCATAAAAGAGTTGGTGGAAATAAATATCTTCTCTTTATTTGTACGTTTGTTAATTCTTTTATTTTCTTGACATTATGGTTGGTGCACTTTTTCGTCTTCCTTATATATGAGATTCCTATTTTCCAGCTAATTTCTTTTATTTGTTATAATAGCAAGCTAATTTCATTCTTTTGTTATACTATGAGAAATTTGAAAAGGAATCATTTTGTTTTCATCGTCTTTTAAACCAAAGCAAGAAACTATAGTCTTTCAAATATGTACAACGATGTCAATGGAGGTAAATAATTAAATGGTAAAATGGTTTAGATACTATGGGACAGTCAAGAACCCATTAACTTGATGGAGTCTTTATCTAAGTTCAATTTTTTTTCTTATAATGTTTGTTATTAAATGAGGTACGCGCTGTAATCACGCGCAAAGCGCGTACACTAAACTAGTACTATATTAAAAGTGTGAAGCACCTTATAATGTGATTTGAATTTTTTGCCCTTCATTAAAAGTTTTTCCTTTAGACAAAATTGTCTTTTCATTTTTTTTTTCTTCAATTTACCATTATATTTATAATATTGAATATTAAGTATAATAAATATATGAGATATTTTGATTCTGAAAAGTTTTGTTTCTATGCAAATTCCTAATATATATTCCCTATTAGAAGATTCCTAAATAAATGGTAGTAAATATATGAAAAACTTTGCTTTGTACGTGAATATATTTTTCTTTTAAAAGACTCCTAAAAGGTTTTGTACTCCTAATATGTAGTATATCAAAACTAAATATTTATTATAAACACTGAAATTCCTGCGTAGGTAGTAGGTAGGTAAAAGTTTTACATTAGTCCTTTGTTTTCCCTCACATGTCCTTTCTACCTATAATTTTCTTCACAATTAATTCGATTTGCAATTTTTTTAGGTTTGATTATTTGATTTAGATAAAAAAAACTTATAACATAATAATCTTAGTTTGCAATGGGCGTGCAGGTTTTTCAACCATTGTCAACTACTATCACTTTATCATAAACTGCGAAGTTGAGTTTATTTTTAATATGTGAAAAGAAATAAATGAAAAGAAATTTTTTTAAAAGTCTCATAAAATATATGGAAGGAGCATTATTAATGTTTAAGTAGATGTAATTTTTTTTTTAAAAAAATAAGGATATAACTAACTTTGAATGCTAACGTATATAGTAGTAGGGGCGGGGCCGGGGGATACTAACTTAAAATAATTTGATTAATATACACTAATTTACAAATCGAAATTGTTATATATTATACATAAAAGATATTGAATATGTCGGGCTTTAATATGGATTTCGAAGGACCTTATAATGTGATTTGAACTGTTTGCTCTTTATTAAAAGACTCCACGACAAATAAAATTATCATTTATTAATTTTTTAAAATTATTATTTAATTAAGTTAAGGACTTTTAAAATATATGGTAAGGAGAAAAAAAAGGAAAAATATAAATTTAAGAAAAATATATGGAGAATTAATATTGGTAGGTTTTCTTTTTTCTTATTTACGTGAAAAAGATATCCTAAAATATATAGTAAGAGAAAGAGAAGAAAATATATAAATAGGTTTTTTTTAGAATTAATGTTGGTAGGGTTTTTTTCCAAAATTAATGTTGGTACGTATCTTCTTCTTATGTACGTGACAATTTGGACAAACAAAAAATTTGAGAATGTAATATTTTTCTTTAAAGGATATAAATTTTGGTAATTTGACAATTAAAGTAAAATTGATCATTCAACTAGCCAATAATTTGTGGTTCTTTCTTTACTGCTCTTCTTGTTTGTTAATTTATTTATTTAATTTTGTCTGTTTATTTGAAATTAGCGGTATTAGAAATTTCTTTTCTTTGAATATAACAATTTTAAATTTATTTTGTAGTATTTATTGAATAATGTGTATATTTTTTTATCATTGATTACTGGTCTTTGCTTAGGGAATAAAGAGGTCATCAGACGATTTCGAAAATTGCTCCTTATATTTTGAGGTAAATTTACTATATCTATCTTTGCTTTAGTCTTAAAGTTAAGTAGTAATAATTTATTATTGTATATTCTTGATAAACAACTGAAAAGAGGTCATCAGACGATTTCGAGAATTGTTTCTTATAATTTGAGGTAAATTTACTATATCTTTGGTTTAGTCTTGAAGTTATGTTATAATTTACTATTGTATATTCTTGATAAACAATTAAAAATTAAAAGGTTATCAATTGTGAAATCAAATCTCTAATATGAGACAACCGAAGAATTTTTTATATGAAGAAGGAAAAAATAACTAATATTATGATTTCATGTTAAAGAATGTGGAATACCGACTTCTTTTCTAATAGTATTCATTCCTTTTTTATTCTAAATAATTTTAATTGGCTTATTTAAATAGACATAACATTTATTTTAACGTCAATTGCTACTTTTTAATAATGTTCTTCTTCTTGTGTATATAATTTATATTTTAAATGAACTATCATATATATATTTTTGTTATATTTATTATAGCAAATAAAAAATCTCAATATTCTTTTATATATTAAGTTATTTTACTACAGATAAGCATGACTTAGGGATGAAAAGGTAAATAATAAAATTGATCATCACTAATTTAATTTAGTAATGAATTAGCAACGAACGAATTATTAAAAAAAATTCTTAGCTACGACAATTTAGTGACGAAGTTCGTAGTTAAGTCCTATTTTATTCTTAGTGTTTGTTGTTCAATACAGTACACGTTTTTCTCACGCGCAAAGCGCGTACACTAAACTAGTCTATACTATATTAAAAGTGTGAAGGACCTTATAATGTGATTTGAACTTTTTGCCCTTTATTAAAAGACTCTTTTTTAGATAAAATTTATCTTTTTACTATTTTTCTTCAATTCTTATCATTTAATTATTATGCTAATATTGAGAAATTTTAAATTAATTACCATTATTACTATTAATATTTTATTTATTTATTTGTAATAGGTATATGAAAAAAGGGTCTAATATCGGCAGTTTATGAATAGAAGGGGTAGGTTTTCTACCCTAATTATAATTTCTAGGTTTATGGGTTCTTTGTTGGGTACGACACAATAATAAAAGTCCTAAACAATCTATTTTTAGCAAACAAAACAACATTAGGGGAGTCCTATTCCTAAAACTGCAGTCCTATTTATATTAACAAAAAAAACTTCTAATGGAAAAAAATCACTACTATATTAAATTTTCTCTCTCGATGAAGGGACAAGAAAATCCTCACTACGATATTCAAGTTTAGATTTTCAAACCTTTATAATATTTAAGTTAATAATATTGATGTGGCACACATATTGAGGTTAAAATTTTCTTATTTGTTTGATTTGTTTTATTATTTTGTTATGTTTTTTCTATTAATGTTATTTTTTTAATTTTAAAACGGAAAAAGGTTAAATATACCCCCGAACTATCATAAATGGTCCATATATACCCTTCGTTATACTTTTGGGTTATTTATACCCCTACCGTCTAATTTTCAGCCAAATATACCCTTGGCTCTAACGGAGGGATACGTGGCAACTGTTTAGTGGCTCAATTAAAAATTTATTTAATAATTAATAAACCGGACGGTCCGTTTATTTTCCCCGGTTTATTTCGAGATGCACCAGCCCACCATCGGCTAAGCTCCGATAAGCCACCACCACACTGCCTCCAGTCCTTTTTCTCTCTCCCCGTCACTGTTCTCCACCACCAAACAATCAGCTCCTCCACTGCTCACAACCCGTCACTGCCGGCGAAATCAGATAACAACCACAAACAAACAACACAACTACCAGACCCTCACCACACCTTTGCTCGAATTCCACCATTAATGGTGAGCTCCGAGCTCCAAATCTGAACCCCCGTCCGACGAGCTCAGGCGAAGCTCTAATGAGCTTGTTGTTCTCTACCGCCTCGCCTCCGTTAACCTTCTCCTCCACCCCAAAACCACCGTCCCTTCCCCTTGCTTGAGTTCTGCCATTAATGGCAAACTCCAAGCTTCAAAATCCGACAAACCCAACTCATCACAGCGGCTACAAAATCACCACCAGCCACGACGCTAGCTCCAACGATAAGTAGAACAACCAGACGCTGAAGATGAGCCGAGATCCGTAAATATTTTGCTTTGGTAGAGGTTGATGAGTAGAGAAATTGAGATCTGAAAGAGTACTGTGGTACTAAACCCGGTTTAACCGGGAAAAATAAAGGGACAGGGGGGGTTTATTGATTATTAAATAAATTTTTAATTGAGCCACTAAAAAACTGCCACGTGTCCCTCCGTTAGAGCCAAGGGTATATTTGGCTGAAAGTTAGACGGTAGGGGTATGAATAACCCAAAAGTATAACAAAGGTTATATATGAACCATTTATGATAGTTCAAGGATATATTTGGCCTTTTTCCGATTTTAAAATTACATGTCATGTCCTGCAGGTTAAAGTTGCTAGCCTCCGATCAAATCATGGATATACTTACATGTTTGTGTTCATAAGGTTCGTACAGTTTGAATCGCTAATTTAATTTAATAATGGGTTAGTAATGTATAATAAATCATATTTAGATAGTTTATTTCTTAGAGGAAAAAGTTTTGAACTTTTATAAATTGTGGACTCTTTTTTTTTACGAGACATAATAATATTTAAACCTAATTAATTCTTTGTGTTCAATATAATTGTTGGTGATTCTTTTTTTATATTATTTTCGTTTGATTTTATGTTTCTTTCGAATTTTCTTAAGATGGCTTGAGAGAAGATTAAGATGAATAATCTTATGTCAGATTCATTATTGAAAAATTTGTTCTAACTATTTTTCTTTTTATGTAGTCTTTCATCATATTCGCAACATCGATGTGATCTATAATTGAAATTAATAGCGGAATAGACATTATGATGGAGATCGGAGAGGATAGTGAGAAGCTACTTTTAAAGCAATTCTTAGAAGTTTGTTTTCAACTTTTCACTTAACTTTATTTTTTTAATAAAACACATAATAACATAGTTAAGAAGCTAATAGTATGATAGTTTTCGAGGTTATGTTTGATTGTCATATGTATTTGTTTAATGAAATAATGAAATTTACTTGCTTGTTTTTGTTCTCGATATTTTAGTTACGAAACACGCGCAAAGCGCGTACACTAAACTAGTTATATTAAAAATTATATTAAAAATGTGAAAGACCTTATAATATGATTTGAACTTTTTTCCCTTCATTAAAAGACTTCACAATAGACAAAATCGTCATTTACTTCAAAATTCATTAAAATTATAGATATTAAATTTTTTCATATTTAAAAAATTAAATTTAAAACTATTAATTTTTAGGACTTTGAAATTAACTAAAATTTTACTTACTAAATCATTCTTTATTTGAATTATGTTAAAATTCTAGAATTTAAAATCAACTTGAATTTTGAATTTAAATTGATTATGGTAGTAGTATTATGGTAAGACTCCGGAATTTTTTTTTATATAGGACCTTTTTCCAGTAATATTTTTTTTAAGAATAAAAGTCTTACCATAATATTTTTACCTTTTTTTACTAAAATATATAAGGTCCAAATATTTAATTAGTCACATATATAAACATATTAGTCCAACTAAATATATTTATACTTTATATAAGTGAGCAAGAGGGACTAACACAACAAAAAAGGCTGTACCAAATGCAATGTAAGTCGTACTGTGTTTGGGCCCAACTGTAAAAGTAGTACCCTATGCTCTACTGATATAAAAAATTAAAAAATTTCTTATTACATTTTTGTCCTATTTGTGGGCCACATTTGACATACCAATATTTTATATATTTTTCCTTATTACTCCCAAACATATTAATTCTTTTTGAAAGTATTCACACTTGTTTGTAAAGTTTCAAAAAAGCTTCTTAAGGGGTGAATTAGTAAAATTATCTTTTTATTTATAATTTTTTAATATGCATGTAAAAATAAAAGTGATCAATTAATATGAAACAAAGGGAGTACAATCTTATCATTTATAGTCTTTCGCCACATATTTTGGGTAATTTTATAATGGTCATTTAACTTTTGAACTAATCATATCAAAATTATTTTTATTTTTAATTATATAAAATTTATATAAGCTATACGTTTTATTATACAAAATTACTTTTCTATTTTTTTATCATATAAAAATTCTTCAATTTAAAAGTTTATTACATAAAAGTTATTTCTCTATTTTTATTGCATGAAATTCATCCAATTTTGGACAAGTTAATTAAGTACATTTCATTTTGAATTAGTATTTCATATATCGAAAATATGACATGACACTTAAAAATAATTTTTTTTTGTAGGGATAATTTTAGAAATCTCCCTCAATATTTCGCTTCACTAATTACCGTTATGGCTTACGATATTACATTTACGTTGCTTATTTTAATTTTAAAAAAAATAATTTTAGCTAATTGTCACTAATATACAAATATAATTTTATTATGTTATTTCTATTAATATAATTATTTATTTAGTAAATTCATAAACATCTTTTTAATTAGCAAAAGTATTGTTCTTAGATCATCAAAGAATTGAATAACAAATATATCTACTAACTTGATATAATTTATGGCTTCAAATTATTACAGAGATATTAAAATAAGGAGAAAAGTATAATTTTATAATAAATCACAAAAAAAGTGTGTTACAAAAAGAAAGTTAAAAAAAGATATTTGAAATTAGTCAGTTAGATTTTAATATATTTTATAAATTAAATTAACTATTTTAAAATTGTCATATCATATTTTTAATATATAAATATAAATTTATTTTTTAGTTAACTTGAAATTAAATTAATCATGTTAGCGTTCTTTGCTAGTATAAACATATACGGTCAAATATTCCTGGAAAAAAAGTCAAATATTATGTTTTAGTCAAAAAAGTCCTATTATTATGGTAAGACTTTTATATTTAAATATTAAAATTTTACCTTATATAGGACATTGAGTATATATTAATTCCTTTACCTTTAGGTTTTAACTAAAAATTAAATTCTAATTAATACGGTATTTGTGATGCCAAATATTATATGTAATATACATATATCTTCATGCTCATAATACTCTTCTTTCATATCGTTACATATATCTTCATGTTCATAATTCTCTTCTTTCATATTGTTTCTTCTCCATGTCTTCTTTACATCAGTGTTTTGATGTATTAATTTATATTTGTATTATATTAAAAGCATAATTTTTTTAGCTCTTTTAAAATTTAATTATATGCAACTGTTTTAATTGTGAATAAATCATAAGATCTAGCATATCATCGTTATTTAATAATAGGCTCTAATGATTGTTTTCTTTTTTGATACAGATTTTAATTATCGCACACATCGAATTTGATTATCTTAAGTTATTACCATTCTTCTATCAAAATATTGGAGACAAAAGTAAGTAAAGTCTATAATTTATTTTTGAATTTTTGAATTTTTTTTCATTTCTTTTTTGGTTTTGAGCATCAAGTCGACTTAATGAGTTTTTCGATCTTTGTTAATGAATCAATTCGTTTATTATTTTATAATTAAATAAAAGAATTTAATTAGTCAAATATATAAACATATTCATTCAAATAAAATATTATTATATTTTTTATTAGCATCAAAAATATAATTAATATTTAATACTTTTAGTTAGTACTTATTTATATAAGATGTACAAATAAGTTATTAATAAAGAATCCTTAATTGAGAAATCCAATTAAAAGTTGAAGTTTGATTCACGTTAAGTTCCGTGGACAATTTTGAGTTGGATTTGACTGTCGGCACTAATATTAATTAAATAGCATGAGTTTTGGAATTTTTCATATAATTTTTTTTTTGATTTTTTTTTTTTGCTTGTGTACGCACAAAAACCCTTGAAAGACTTTAATCACTATTTTATTTACTAACAATTAGTTTTATAAACATCTTTTATGTTATAAATATATTTATTGTATTATAGTGAATGTCAACTTTGTTTCTTTGGAGAAAAGTTAGCCGTCCTAATTACTTTGCAATCAAGTCAATTCTCTCCTATAAATAAATAATTTTTCTTCATTGTAATTGATCCCTCAATTAATCTCTCAAAAAAATAAGAACACCTCACCCTCTCTAATATATTTTTCTTCCTTCTTAGTTTATTATTTTATAATATTTTATTAATTTTTAATATTCTCATTCATTATGTTGGTTATAACTAATGCTTCTTTAGGTACATACATATAGAGTCTGTTGCTTTACACCCATGCGATTATACAGTGAATATAATGTTGATATTAAAATTTATTTATTTATTTAATTTGTTTTATCATTTTGTAATGGTAAAATACTAGCTTTTCTTTAGCAGCCTCGCTTTGTTAGCTTCTTGTTAGCAGTACTAGTTTGTAGTCTTTAAGTTTACCTACTACGGTACAAGAGTGAATATCATCTCCACCAGAAGGATAATGATAATTACTTGAGTTCTTTTTTCTTATACTTCTTTATTTCCTGCTAATTTATTCACTAATGTCTACTATTTTTACTTATCCAAAACGTCTATTGCTGCAAAATTAAATACGATCTTTTTCCATACCTCACAAGCAGCAGCTAGTTCCGGGCTCCATTTGCGAGGCTCCATTTGCAAGCCTCGCGAATAATCTCATTACCTTTCCGAGCAAGATCACGTCCTTCATTACGAGCTTTTACACATGCTTCTAGAGCTACTCGATTAGCTACAACACCTGGCGCATTATCCGGTCTTCTTTTCTTTTTTGAGTCAGGTTCTTAAGAAAGAAAATCGTTTTTTTTGAATATCTCTCTTCTGGCCTGGCCTATTAAGTAAGTTAGTTAGAGATCGAAACTGGACCTGAGAGAGACTAGACTTCTAGTAAGAGTAGGTGCATGCTTATGGTTCTAGTAGCATAAGAAAGAGAAACTTTACTATGCTAGTTCATTCTAGAAGACCTAGTCTGATTATAGTTAGTAGTATAGATTAGTTAGATTCGTAGAACAGAAGAAGAGCTTTTACTTTTTCATTATATTATATTAGTAAAGTGTTAGCACCTCCATAGAGTAAGGCTCTTTTCTGATTCTGGATAGCTGCAAAGCCTTCTATATTGGTATGGAGACTGCTTCATGTTCGCTAAACAACCCCCTGTTGCAACACTTAACTATCCTTCAAAGGGCGGACTCCACCTATTTTTGAGCAGTGATCCAAAAATAAAAATAAATCTCTTCATACAATTCGTCTTGGTGTTATGATGTAGACGTGAGAGTCTTCACATTTGGCACACACAACCCCAACTCTTTCTTAACCTCTTGCCTTGCCTGACCTTTAGCTCTTCGTGCCTTATTTCTGCTCTAACGAGAACTCTAAGATGAGGGAGTTAGAAGTCGGATTTGAAGCTGGACTTTCTCTATATGACATTTCTTTAAAGTCTGCTTCGAAGCTTCCAGGTTTACTTGTTTTATATTATGGTTATAGAGAATAACTCGGTCCCTTGCTTCTACTAGTCAGGCACAAAGATCTCATCTCTTTAGCTAGAATTATTCCTTTTTGCATATATAGTCAATAAAAAAGAAATGATTTGACTTTTCCGTAGCTTTCTTCTCTTTCTTTTCTGTTTTCTTCTCACCTTTTTTCTATTAATATTATTTTGTTTTTGTTTTTAAATTACATGTCCTGCAAGTTAGAGTTGATGATCGGACATCCGATCAAATCATGGATATACTTACGTGTTTGGGTTCATAAGGTTCGTAGAGTTTGAATCTTTTTTTTTTCTTTTTAATCTTTTGTTCTTTGTTAGTATGATCTAAGAGTTGATTTTTATTCTATGAGAAATTTTTGTATATTTTTTGTATAAAATTTTTGTGTACATAGTACTCGATATAAAACTATCGGATGTTTTGTGCATATGCAGTAGGAGACTAATGAAAATTGAAGAAGACTGTAAAATATGATTAAAGTGCATGTATTTATGTGTTCATGAAATTACGCATTATTTTTCTATTTTTTATGAAGAAGAACTAATCAATGAAGATTGTGATGAAATAGTAAAAAATTAAATATATTTTAAATGAATTATCATATATATATTTTTATTATATTTATTATAACAAATAAAAATCTCAATATTCTTTGAAGTTCGTAGCTAAGTCGTATTTTATTCTTAGTGTTTGTTATTAAATAAGGTACACGTTTTATTCACGCGCAAAGCGCGTACACTAAACTAGTATATATATATATATATATGCGTGTAAGTTATTAATTAAATATATATGTGTGTAAGTTATTAATTAGAAAATAGTTGAACAATAAATACTGCGTAGGAAAAAAATTGTAGGGAGAGAGAACGAACTTTCTTTTACTATATTTATAGACAAGATAATATGTTGCTAAGATTGTGGAATTACAATAATTTTTGGAATCAATATATAATGCATTTATCATCTAAATCATGGTTAGAGACTTTTTTTGGTTAATTAAATCTTAGTCATTAAATCTAACCTATGTCATATGTTCCCAATCCAAACAAAAACTTTAATAAATGGAGAGAAGAAAAATGAAAAGGAGCCGAATCCGCCAAAAACTATGTAAAAGCACTATAAATCAAGATTTTTATAATTAAAAATATTTAAAATGGTGAGAATTTGTTGGGTGAAAATCGTTTACACCGAATCGAGTTAAATAATCAATACAAACTAAGATGGACGATTAAACTCTATAGTACGCTTAAACTTAATTTTAAAATCAAACTTTATAAACCTATTAGTTATGTCAAAAGAAAAAACCTAGGTATTGAAGGGTTAAAATTTTGTTTGAATAATGGACTAATTTAGTGTACTATATAAGTTCATTGGTTATAATGATCGTTAAGTCTGATCCATTATTAAAACTTATAAAGCACACTAAATTAATGCGATATATGCAATATTTGTCAACTTGTTTTGACGCACTAATTTGATTACTTTTTGTTTTTATTTATCATTTAGGTTCCGAAATCTCCTTCCCCCCTCCTCAAGTTTTGGAATGGCAAACACGGCAAGACGAGGCAAACTTGACGTAAATTCGCGAAGACTTCAACCAATCCCGCATAGAATAATTGGCTGATTTCAACCCACCCCACCCCTCTCTGCATAAATCCGCACCGCATTTTTTGAAAATTTGTGAGTAAGAACACGTGCCTAACTTACGTAAGTAGTTACATATCCATCTATCACACAGATTACAGAAAGTTTACAAGCACAAACATTATTTTAAGAAGAAAAAAGCAATTCAATTTCTCTTTCATTAATCAAACTAAAGAACCCACTGTTTTCTTTTCTTTCCCCGAAAACACCAGTTTTGCAAACAATTTTAACAACTATTTTTTGAAATGAAATAGCAACTCAATGAACTTTTAATAAATGAAAAAAGAAAAGTAAATATGATTTACTTTTATACATTGAAAAGTGAAAAGAAACAGAACTACATATTGAAATAGTAGAGACGTAAAAGGAATTGTAACCAAAAAAAAAAAAAAAAGTGAAATGGAAAGAACTAGAGAAATGAAGCTAAAATGAAAGGCATTGAAAAGCAGAAATTTCCAACTGCTAAGATTTTTAAAAAGTTCGTTCAACCCGCCCGCACCGTTGCCATCCCTACCCAACACCCAAACCAAACATTATCATATTTTTGTTCTCTACTACCAACCTTTGACTTATGAATTGTGATTCATTTGGCAAGATGATTCCATCTTCTAACCTTCAAACAACTCCAAGATTTGTTTAGAAACCAGTGTTGGGTGGGACTGGAGAAGAAAATCAACCATACAAATTCTAGGAAAGACCAAATGAAATTGGAAGAAGAAAAAACACGAGATAAATTCTAAAGTAAATGCATTTAATAAGAAGGGGAAGATTGATTACATAGGATGAGGAGGGCAGGGAATTCAATACCGAACTATATCAGATTTTGAATTGAGATTGGCAAGTCCCCCCACTCTCAATACAACACAAAAAGATTCGGACAAAAATGACATAAATTAACATCATGGTTAATGAAACAGACCACCTCAACGACAAACTTTATTACTGGAAGAACAAAAAAAGGAACAATGGTTGACGAAACACTTCAAGCAACACAGTAGGGCCAAAACTCTTCCTCCCCTGTTGTAGATTCTGCGCCAACCCCAACAATGTTCTCATCATTGCAATAGTAATAGCCACTGCTATTTGCAGCAGCATTAAGGAAGCATGATGAATGAGGCGCAAGATAAGGCATATTATGGAAGGACTGATTTAGGCTGCTGGCCAAAGATGCAAATGCCAGTTCTTTATCTTCTTCGTGTTCTTCGTTCTGCACAAATTCCTCAGCACGGTGCTTGAGCGTCTCGAACATGAGTTCAGGCTCGTGCTGCATTGCCCGGAGAACGTCAGCACAGGACGGCCCAGGGACTGCATATGTCACGGCGAAGCTGTGAGGGCTATCACTCTGTGACACACGCAAGACGCTGGGTCCGCCAAACAGGTTATGGAGTCCCCCAAGTGCCTCTTCATAAGCCCCACCCAAAAACATTCCCAGATAATAAGGCCCACCATTGCTCCCCAATTCATGGAGGGGCAAGCTTGACTCCCCTCCGATGAACTTATCAATCTTTCCATCACTGTCACATGTCAAGTCTGATAAAATTCCCCGAGCTCCTGGACGTTCGTCTAGCTTGTGGATGGGAACAATTGGGAATAGTTGGTCAATTGCCCAAAAATCAGGAATTGAAGTGAAAATGGACAGATTCACATGATATGTGCGCACAGGATCAGAAGCCCCAATTTCCTTTGACACAAAGTCACAAATGGCATCTACGGAAGCAAGCTGTTCAATGTCCAAATTACCATCTTTGAACTGCTCCACACATCTCTGTTTCAACTGATCGGCATAAAGCATACAGGTATCGTACTCTCCGCGTATAGCAGCAGCAGACAAATTCCGGTAATCGGCACGAGCATCATCATTGAGTTTCTCCACGAAGGACTGGAGACCCACAGAGGACAACTCTTGAGAACGTGTAGTAGTTGAAGACACAGCTTCAAATATCAGAACAGAGTGATGAGATACAATTGCTCTGCCACTTTCGCTACAGATAACCGGATGTTTCACCTTCTTCCGATCACAAACAAACCGGACAGCTTGAACAACTGTAGAGGCGTATTCCTGAAGGCCATATCCGACAGAAACATCAGAATCGCAGGATTTGGTACCATCATAGTCAATTCCAAGCCCACCACCAGTATCAATGAATTTCATGCCAGCACCAAGGCGGACTAACTCACAATAAACATGGGCGGCCTCACCAACACCATCAGCAAGCAAGGCCGTTGAAGGGATCTGAGATCCAATATGAAAATGCAGCAACTGAAGACAATCCAACATTCCGCATTCTTTGAGTTTCTTCACCACACGAAGGATCTGAGTTGTTGTAAGCCCAAACTTACCTTTCTCGCCAGAAGTGGATCCAAAATGGCCGGAATGTTTGGTCCTAAGCTTAGCCCGGAGCCCGATCACAGGCCGTACCGCCATTTTACGGCTGATGTCAATCACCAAATCAAGCTCCTCCTCTTGTTCAAGCACAATTACCGTGTTCAACAGGAGCTTTCTTGCAACCAAAGCAAGTGAAATGTATTCTGCATCCTTGAATCCATTGCATACAAGAAGACCCTCCGGGCTACCCTTGCAAAGAGAGCTCATGGCTAGGAGGAGCTCTGGTTTTGACCCGGCTTCAAGACCAAACCGGAAAGCCGACCCGAATTTGACAATATCTTCAACAACGAACCTGTCCTGATTGCATTTAACAGGATAAACACCTTGGTAATGAGCCTCATATCCTTGGGATTGAACCGCGTAATCAAAAACCGATTGAAGAGATTCCAATCGATTCTTCAGAACATCAGGGAAGCGAACGACGAGTGGCAGCTGTAACCCGAGTCCACCAGAATTTATCGGGTCGGAAGCCTTCTTGACGACCTTAAGGAGATCAATTTCCTGGTGAGGAAGGGTGTCTGTACCATGGGGACGGACAGAGATATCTCCGGAAGAATTGACGGTGAAATACGGAGCACCCCATCCATCGACCCGATACAGATCGGATGAGAGCTCCGGAGACCAATGGGTTGCAAGAGGGACGGAGTTTGTCGACGGAGGTACGCCGGAGGAAAAAATCTCCGGCGCGGGAAGAGTGCTGGAATAACGGGGAGGAGGGGAAACAGAAGAGTCTACACAACAACCTAAGGCAGGCATCTCTTCCACAATCTGTTGTTAGTTTGTTTTGTTTTTTTAGGAAGGTCAAAGAATGAAAGAATGGATAAAACTAATGTTGTTGTTTTATACAGAATATATTTCACCAATGCTGTAATAGCAGGGGGGTTTTAGAACCCGCCGAGGCCAGAGCCCCGGCTACCCCCTCAAAAGAAGCAAAAAAAGAAGTTAATCAAAAGATAATCACCTTGTAACACACTCTTACACGAACCGAATATCCCCACAACGACTTCAGAAGAAGCAAATTACTTCTTGTTCAAAAAGAGAGAATTAAATTCGAAACCAAGAAGAAACACAAACCTAAGAGTCGAACAAACACCCCACCATACACCGGAATTGTTTGTCGTAGAAGAAGAGATTTGGTCGGAAAATGAGAGGGCAAAAAAAGTGTCGTTAGAGATGTGTAGGAAAACTGTAAGCGACTGTGAAATGAGCGAGAATTGCATGGGAGGATTGGCTTCTTTATATAGAGGGTAGAAGAGGCCACGTCGTGGGCTTGGATCGGGCCTCTTGTAATTACGAAATACTCCCTCCCTTCTTATGTTTTTTTTTTTTTTTTTGTAAATTGAGTAAAAAATAATATCAGTAAATTGGGGTAAAAGAGTAATTAAAATTGAATTATTTGGTGGATTTGGAGATTGTTTCGCAGATGATAGACATGGGCGGGTTGCCGCGTGGCATTGACCCAATTTCTCCTCACGAGTTTTGTGTTTTCAGTTTCCGCCGCAGCATAATGAGAAGATAAGATAACCACGTTAGGTAGGTATGTAAAATATCGTGTTAGTTTGAGGGGATTACATGATTGCTGAGTAAAGAGCTTAGAAGCTTCCTTTCAATTGGGATTTTTCAGAAACCAACGGTTCTGATTGTTCCAAGTCATCAATCCAAAACTTTTATTCCACTTTGGTATGCTCATAACTCAATTCTGTGTTTGTTTTCTGTGTTTCTTTGGGGAGGGCATTGTAACTTTTTAAATAATAATAATAATAATAATAATAATAATAATAATAGAAGATAGGCAATGGGGAAATGGGGAGGGAATTAAGTGAAATCAAATACTCACTAATAAGATAAGGGGATGTTTGGTTAAGACCAAGTTATTTCGAGATAATTAATTCTCAAATTAACTATTTTGAAATTAGTTATTCATTATGTATATAGAATGATTTATTCCATTACTATGATATAAATGATGCGATAAATAATTTCGCGACTAACTAATATCTCCAACCAAACACAAGATAAAATAATCCTATATTTTATCCCAAAATTATTATATAACTTATACCTCACACCAAATAACCCCTAAAAATGTAAGTAACCGATCACGTGAGCTACTAAAATTTCTTGGAAATCATAAAACTTTCCAATCACCTATACAAATTTTACAAAGTTATACTCTCGTCCAATTTATGTGGCATCATCTCTATTTCAAGAGCCAATTTTTTTATATTAATCATAAATTTAAATATAAAATTTTATATTTTTTAGAAATAAATTTATATATTTAAAAATCATGTAAAAAGTATTATAAATTACAATAATTAAAAATTTAAAATATTGATAAAACATATAAAAAGTTATAACAAAAATATCATTTTATTCTCGAAATTCATAAAATATTAATTATTTAATTCCTATAGTATTGTGAAATAGTATTTAATTAATTTTACTTCGTACTTTTGAGTTACCGCCGAAAGAGGATATGTGACGAGATATTAGAGTTTCAAGTGTTTGATCAAAAAAATACATTGAAGGCTCCTTTTTTTTAATCTCTTTCTGAATGGAAGGAAACTTTTCACCTAGAGGAAAGCGGGAAGTTATCGCTTTTAGAATGGAAGCTTCTTTTTTATTTATTAGAGTGCATCATTATTTTAAAATTAAAAAAATTTGAATAAAGTAATCAAAATGATAAGAGGCGGAATACTAAAAGAGAAAGTGTATCCAATAAAAATGAAATTTTTGTAATTGATATATATTTTCTTAAATCTTTCAGAAGACCCATATTTTAACTTTTAGCTGGAGAATTTCCAACAATAATTTTCATTAAATGAATAATGGATCCGAATCATAAAAGTAACAATGTTTCGAAATAAATATGAGTAATCAAATGAAATAAAGCGCTCCGTTAAGACTTCATACCTAGAGCTAATATCATATAACCCAATTGAAATATTGTAAAATAGGCTAAACCTCTCTTTATGTCTTTTTGAACCAGAGCTAAAGTAGCTCCTAATAATAGGGGGTTTATGAAAATGTATCATTACCAAAAGTTTTTTTTTTAAAAAATAATCACATGTATACCGCATGTATATGCAATGTATATATAATGTATATGCATGTATACTGCAAAAAAAAAATTCAAAAAAAATAGCCGCATGTATACCGCATGTATATCGATGGCCTTCGGGAAAGAACTTTGGTCGAATGATCATTTTAAGTAATAAATTATAAGTGAGATATTTTTTGTGTAAGAAATTTAACACAATAGCTATTATCTAATTTTTCCCTAATAATATTATTATTTATTCCTACTTTTTAATTGAAAAACCTTGTGTTGTGGAGCTTTCTTCTCTTATGCAATTTCGAGTGGAAGAACTTCTGACTTCCTCATAGAGCTTAATATCTCTGAGTGAAGCTCTTGAGTTTTCATTAGCCCATTTTTTATTGAAGGAATAAAGCTATTGAGCCCCATCGTTCAATAAAGAAAATAAGTAAAGAAAAAGGAAAGGTGAACAAAAAGGGAATAAGCTTTCAAGCCTTGGAGGAGAGCAATTGATAGCGTTCAAATCCATTTTTCAAGTGAGAAATTGTACATCGCTGTAATATAATTTATCCAACTATGAGTCAGGGTCAAATCCCATAAAAAAGAATATATAGACGATTAAGTAAGTTATAAATTATCACCAACTACGTTAAGCCAAGCACTTTTATAATATTTGATTATTGATGTAAAAACTAACAAAGATAAAACTAATTAATTGAGAGAACTATCCTTGGAAATTTAGAGCTTTGGAACATAGTAATTTAATTTAAACTCATAACAATCCAATGCAATACTAAACAACCACTAATTATTACGAATTTCAACATTCGTAGTGTAGGAACTTAGTTTGCTCCCACCTCCAACTTCTTCCACAACGTTTCTCCCGATCTTTAGGTGCATTGCCTCGGTTTCATCTCTCGTAACTATGTCTCGAGAGACTTCCAATATTCGCAATAGTCCTATGATTAGTTCAGGTTAGGTACCGTAGAGATGGGGCTCTTTCTCAATATCCGACCACAGGAAATTTCTTAGACTCCTTTGTCTTGAAGTCACTAAGGCTTGTATCCTTATTCGGTTAGATTTCAAGGCGAGACATGGAACATGTTCATGTTCATGTTCTCGTCCTCACCCTTGGCCTGACCCTATTCCTTGAGGTTTTAAGGTCTTTTTCTATTGAGCTATCGAGTCTAGCAAGCTGTTGTTGCTGATTATTTCTGTTGAGGCAGTTAGAAAACACGTGACTATCACGTGAGTTTATTAGGAGAAGAGTCGGTGTAACCATCTATAAATAGAGATATTCATGTACTGAGCTAAGTGAATGATTAGAGTAATATTTTCAATTGAGAGAAAATGTAAATTTCCTTGCACTCAATAAGAGTTTTCAGTTATATTTTCTTCTTCAGTAGATAATACAAAATCATTATGGTATCAGAGCAGGTCGTTACAATCGAGAATTGAATTCGCCATTGTTAGATCATTGAAGCCTCAACAATGGTGGACGAACAAAGAGTAGAAGCAGAAGTAGAAACACAAACAAATTCGCAAACAGATCACAATCATCCTCTTTATTTACAAGCATCCGATACTCCTGGCGTTGCCTTGATTCCTATAAAGCTTACCGCCAGAAAATTATGGAGTGTGGAGCAGATCGATGGTTTAGCAATACTAGTCAAAAACAAGCTGGTATTTGTTGATGGCACATGTGCTAAAAGATCGTACAAGGGAGATTTGGCGATTAGGTGGGAGAGATGTGATGCAGTCGTCTTATCATGGATTAGTGCTGCCGTTGCTCTCGAACTAATGACAAGCATCGTGTATGCATCAAGCTCAAAGAATATCTGGGGTGGTTTTAAGGAAAGGTTTGATAAATCAAACTTGACCAGAATTTTTCATCTGTGGAAAGAGATTAGTGTGATAAGTTAAGGAACAGATACAATTACAGCATATTATTCGAAAATGAGAGATCTATGGGATGAGATGGACGTAATGGTACCTTATCCTTCATGTGGTTGTGTGGAGTCAAATTCTTATATTGAGCATGTTAAGCAACAGAGACTGTTACAGTTTCTGGTAAGATTAAACGAAAGCTTTGCACAAGTAAGGAGTTCTATTCTACTTAGCTCAACAGTTTCTAGTGTGAATCAAGCCTATGCAATGGCAATTCAGGAGGAAAGTCAGAGAAAGCTAGGGCTAATAAAAGGAGGAAAGGAGCCTTTAACAATGATGGCAGGGGATATCAAGGACACAACAATCAGACACACCACTTCCAGACTAAGACTAACAATTTCCAATCTAAGAAGGTTCAAGGTCAGAGCTCACAAGGAAAGAGATCAGGTCTAATCTGTGAACATTGTGGATACAAAGGTCATACAAAGGAGAATTTCTATAGGATTGTTGGTTTCCCGACTGATTTCAAGAGTAAGAAAAAGACAAGCACAGATGAAAACATTGTGCCTCAAGCTAACATTTCAACAGTTGATACATTAAGCTCAGGAAAAGTTGAAGGATCACGATCTCAGTTCTACTTCCTAGGAGGATATTTCACAAAGGAACAATATGATCAAGTACTCAACATGTTAGCTCCTGCACCTATAGGAAGTTGTAAAGCTAATGTTGCAGCAGGTATGCCTATTTTGAACTGTAGTATCACAGGAGATGAGATTAGGTGGATAATTGATTCCGGATCCACACATCACATAACATATTGTGAGAAAATTCTGAATGAATGTAGAAAACTGGCAGAATCACATCATAATACAGTGCAGAACCAACAGACCTCCTGTGTGGATAAAGGACTATGTTGTTCCTAAGAAGTCTAGTCCTCATTCCATCACTAATCATGTTTGCTATGATAATGTTACCACAAGATATCAATCTTATTTACATGCCTTTCAGCAATTGTGGAGCCTCAATTTTTCCATGAAGCCTCTCAAGAAAAGTATTGGATTGATGCCATGCAGCAAGAAATCCAAGCTTTGGAAGATAACAACACTTGGACAATTGTAGATTTGCCTTGTAGTGAGAAGGTAATTGGTTCAAAATGGGTGTATAAGATCAAATACAAGTCAAATGGTGAGGTGGATAGAAACAAAGCTAGATTGGTTTCTAAAAGGTACACACAAAGAGAAGGTCTTGATTATCATGAGACCTTCTCCCCAGTTGCTAAGATGGTTACTATCAGAACCATACTCAGTCTAGCGGCTTCACATGGCTGGGATCTTTCTCAAATAGATGCCAACAATGCTTTTTTACAAGGTGATTTGCATGAATATATTTACATGGACCTTCCTCTTGGCTTCCAAAGACAGGGCTAAGGTGTGTAAGATGAGGAAGTCCTTATATGGATTAAAGCAAGCATCTAGGCAACGGAATATCAAACTCACTGAAGCTTTGCTGTCAGCAGGTTATTCACAGAGTGTTCATGATCATTCCTTGTTCATTAGAAAGGAGGGAAGTGATTTAGCACTTATTTTGGTGTATGTAGATGGCCTCTTGATCACTGACAATAATTCTCATATGATTCAAGCAGCTAAAGACACATTGAATCAGAACTTTAAGATGAAAGATTTAAGGAATCTCAGATACTTCTTAGTTATAGAAGTTTTGAAATCTCAAGGTGGAATCTTGCTTAACCAAAGGAAATATACATTGCAACTCATTTCTGAAACAAGGCTGAGTGGAGCTAAAGCAGTAAGCACTCCTTTGGACTTTAACCAGAAATTAACTAGTGTAGAGTTTGATCAACATACTGGTAATTCTAATGATCTAGAACTGGAGGATGTTACTGCATACCAAAGGTTAATTGGTAAGTTGTTATACTTGACAATTACCAGACCTGACATTTATTTTGGTGTGCAAGTCTTGAGTCAATTTATGCAACATCCTAAGGCTTCACATTGGGAGGCAGCACTTAGGATTGTGACATATCTCAAGAAGTCTCCGGGACTTGGCATATTGCTTAAACAAGGAATTGGTTCCACAGAACTCATTGGGTAGTATGACTCAGACTGGGCTTCGTATCCTAATACACGCAGATCAGTTACTGGTTACATGGTGAAACTTGGAGATTCTTTGATCTCTTGGAAGTCAAAGAAACAATAGACAATTAGTAGAAGCTCTGCTGAAGCAGAGTATAGAAGTTTAGCAGCTCTAGTTGCAGAATTGGTGTGGCCGGTAGGGTTACTTAAAGAGTTGCATTTTCCAGTTGCTAACCCAATCTTAGTGTTTACTGACAGTAAATCAGCCATACAAATTGCTGAGAATCCAGTCTTCCATGAGCGCACAAAACATATAGAGATTGATTGTCACTTCATTAGAGAGAAGGTGAAATCAAACTTTATTAGTCCTCAATATCTTTGTACTACAATGCAGCCAGCAAACATTCTCACTAAGGGACTAGGTGATGCCCAACATCATCTTTTGTTAACCAAACTTGGTGTGTTAGACATCTTCCACCCTACGGTTTGAGGGGGTGTATTGAGCTATCGAGTTTAGAAGGTTGTTGTTGCTGATTATTTCTGTTGAGGCAGTTAGAAAACACGTGACTATCACGTGAGTTTGTTAGGAGAAGAGTCGGTATAACCATCTATAAATAGAGACATTCATGTACTGAGCTAAGTGAATGATTAAAGTAAAATTTCCAATTGAGAGAGAATGTAAATTTTCTTGCACTCAATAAGAGTTTTCAGTTCTGTTTTCTTCTTCAGTAGATAATACAAAATCATTACTTTCATTGAAGATATCGAATGGGGAAGAACAAGATAATAACATAAAGCTTCTTGGATTTTTTCGATGCCTTCTATTCTCTACAAAACCTTTCTTATAGGCCCAAAAATTGAACCGTGACCTCAATGTGAAACAGGACACATTTGGGCACTGTAAGGGCTATCTCATAACATATGTCTACGTTTTGACGCCTCGCTTGAAGCTGATTGGAGCAGGTAAGTGTGCGACTCGAGATTGATTGTTGGGTTTTCGAGGATCATCATTTATACCTTAAACTCACAACCTTAAGATTGAAGGTGGGGGTATTTACTATCTGAGCAACTCTTTCCGTCTCTTAATTGATTCTACCTCTTATTAAGTTGGATCGTGAAAATTTTTAAAAGAGAAAAATCAAATATTTTTTTTATGGTGCAAGAATACATCTCTCATTATACGTGCATAGATTATATGTTTATTGAATTCTCGCTCTTTTTGGGGGTAAAATTTCCATATAACAAGCTGGGCCATCTGTTAATCTATTTGGAAAAAAAAGAATTAAACGAAAATCACATAGCTTGAGCTAGGGGTGAACATAAATATCAAAAAATTAAAAAAATTAGACTCAATTGAACTAATTCATTTTTAATTTCGATTTTTCGACTCGATTCTGACATGAGGGTGTGTTTGGTAGGCTGAAAAATTAATGTCTCCATGGAAAAATATTTATGTTTTTTGAAAAAATAAATAGTTTGGTCTAAATAAGAATTGGTGTTATACTTTGAGAATTTGATCCTCATTTTATTTATTTCTCATTTGCACCAAAAAAATCCGTTTTAAAAAATCAAATTAATCGAACTGAATTAAATTAGTTTGGTTCAGTGTTCGATGTTCGATGCATACTTTTTTAAAATCAAAAATTAAAACATCAAACTAAAGTTTGATAAAAATCGAATTGAAGAACCAAATACCCACCCTAGCTTGGGCTATATAATTTCTAAGCGACCTTATGAAGAATAAGCTTTGTCGTTCAAAGTTGAGGGAAATTAAAAATTAATTTTTTTTTCATTCAATCTCAAAAACATGAAGGAAGCTGAAGAAAAAAGCTTTCGAGAAATGGTAAAAGAAGAGGACGTATCTTTATTCTTAATTAAAGATCTGAGTTTAATTTTTGAGAACGAATAATTAAATAAATATTATCTCTTTTAATAGATCTTATATAATATAATTTTTAAATTAATCGAAAATTTAAAAAGAAATAATGAGCACTGAATGACAAAAAGAAGGGGTAGGTGAGGTCTGAGGAAGCTTCAGAAATGTCATACTCCGTAGAAAAATTCTGGTACATACGATGAGACAATTAAAGATAATAATGTATTTGGGGTATTTTATTAGATTCACTATCTCACTTTTTATATAAAATAACTAATTTTATTATTTTAATATAAATAATGAGATAAAATAATTTTTAAATTAATACTTTCTCTATTTTAATTTATTTGGTTTATTTTGACTTGACACAGAGTTTAAAAAATAAAGAAAGATTTTAAATCTTGTAGTTAATAATTGAAGATATGTCAAATATATCAAAATACACTTTAATTTTGTGATCTTAAACATTTCATGTGGAAAGTTTAAATTAAAGAGTTGCTAAAAAAAGAAAAGAAATAATTTTTTTGAAACGTACAAAAGTAGGTAAAATAAATTGAAATGGAGGGAGTAGTACACTCCTCCGTCCATCTTTACTTGTCTACTATTGATTTGGAACATTTCTTAAGAAACTATAAATAGAAGAGTAATTTTATCATATCACCTTTTGAATATAATAAATACAATGTTTTGAAAAATATAATAGATTAATTAGTATAATTAATAATAAAGATAAATTAGAAATCAAGTATAAAATTATCTCTTGATTTCATAAACTTAACAAGTATAGTTAAACATCTATTTTAATATTGTAGAATGGACGGACGGAGTAATATTGATAACAAAATCGGAAATTATAATAATTTGGGTATTTAGTTCGGAAGGTAACAGGTGGTGCGCGTTGGAAAGATGCTCATCATTCAGCAACCTTGGAAACCTAACATGAGTGACTCATTAAAACTCTGACACACAGAAACTGCTCTCTGTTTTCTTTACTCTTTCGGTCTTTTCTTTCTAATTTTTTGACATAACAAATTAATTTTAATTATTTATATGGCTAAAAAAAGCTTTATTAAGATTAAAAAAAATAATTTTAAAATTACATTATTTTAATTATAAAAATATTTCTCTTTTAAACGCATTAGAAAAAATTGTAACGTAAAATTGAGACAGAGAAAGTATATACACTTCTTTCATTTTAATTTATTTATCTTACTTTCTTCTTTAGACCATTTCAAAAATATATATTTTTTATTTTTATTAATTTTATAATTTCAACTTTAAATATGACAAGTTTAAAATTATAAAATATTTTAATATATTTTTAATTTAAAATAGTAAAATTTTATTTTTTATTAAATTTCATATTAAATTAAAAATAAAACAAATAAATTAAAAAAGAGGGAGTAGTATATTGGCTTTTCGATCCGGTCGTGGGAGCAAATGACCAAATAGAGAGGCAAGGCAACCAAATGAAATTCAAACCAGGGGATGTATTTCAATTTAGGTGTGCCAAAATTTCACTTTTTTCCGTCAACCCCTTTTGGTGCTATTTCCAAAGCCCTTTTGGTGCTACTGCCACTAGCCGCCACTAGGTCAATTTCTTCAAAATAAGAGTAGTATACTAATTAGATAATGAACATTTTCTAAACTACTAATTCAAAAACCAAAATGTATTTGGTAGGTAAGAGTAGTATGCTTATTAGATAAATAAATAGGAAATGAACATTTTCTAAACTTCTAATTCAAAGACCAAAATGTGTTCGGTAGGTGTATTATTTTCTTGGAAATCTCTATTATTTATTATATTTGGAGTAATTTAGGGCTTGTTTGGTCATGATTTTTTTTTAATTTTTTTTAGAGTTAAATTTTAAAAAACATGTTTGACCATAAAATTTTAAAAAATTTATTTTTAATTTTTTCAAGAATATTTAAAAAATTCAAAAACAACAGAAAATTATTTTTATTTTTTTCACTTCAAATAATTATCCACAAAAATTAAAACACAACTCTAATTTATTTCATGGCCAAACACAAACTTCAATTTTCAAATATCATTTTTTCACTTTGAAAATAAAAAAAACTATTTTTTCTTCTATTTTCACTATGAAATATGGTTAAACATTGACCAAGATTTAGGCTTAATACCTAGATAGCCCCTTAAACTTGACATGTTTTATAAGATAGACACTCAACTTTTGCTTGTGACTAGATAAACACTTGAACTTGATAGAAGTATGTCTTTTGAATACCCGTGTACATCAGGCAAAGTGAGTGAAACACACTTTCTTCTAGTATGTTAAATGGACCAATTATAAATGACACGTGTAATTTTTTTTAAAAAATATAACTAAAAATAGAATAAATACAATTAAAAAAGTGCAAACTCACTTTTATTTTGTTTTGACTTGTCAATAATCTCTGAAGTTCAAATGTCAGATTCAACTATAAAGAGATTTATTGAAAGTGCAGAGTAAAAATATTAGTGAATAAAAGAGAAAAAACAGATAGGAAAAATATGGATTATCAAGAAAATATTTATTAAATAAGTATATCTCTACATTTCTTCTAAGAAGATTTCTTTTATTGGCTTATTTAAACGGAATACTCCACTATCTTTAATGGAAGTGTAAAACGCATCATTTGTCATGTCAACCAAAAGTATTCACAAGACACATTTTTGTCAAGTTTAAGTGTCTATCTGGTTTCCGACTAAGTTTGGGTTTGAACATGCGATCTGAAGTCATGATTTCAAATAAATATTTGTACTGTGATTTGAGATCACGATTTGAACCAAATTCTCCAAAACGTACTATTTGGAATTTCAAAACATGATTTTAATATTTTTAAATGTAAAACTTAATCCATAAGTTTATGTAAAAAAAAAAAGACCATCATCTTAAATTTTACAAAAAAGACTCATGCTCAACGAAAAGAGATTATCCATAATGTGAAAGGATTATATTAAAAAATATGTCACGATCCAAATTCATCACGAGTGGCACCCACACTAATCCTACCGTGGGAGAACCAATTAACCCCAAGTACCCAATAATAATACTTAACATATTTTAAATGTTAAATAAGCCATTCCATTATAAAATAAGGATTTTGAATAAGTCAAAAATCAAACAATGCGGAAAGATGCAAATGTCTAAAATGCCCTCAAAAACTGAAAATCATTGTACCAACATATCTAAATACAAATATCTGCAGGTACAACTCAGATAACTAAAATGACTAAAGTGTCTGTGTCCAAAATAAGTGGACCAAAATATAGCATAGGAGACTCATGGCTGCTCGAAAGATGATGCTCACCCTTGAGTCGTAAACGATCGCTGACTATAACTGAAGTCTCATCAAAGCTGCTGAAGTATACTCTGCACTCAATAAAAAGAAGAGCACAGATAGTATCAGTACAAAATCACTATATACTTTCTCTTAGTCTTTTATCAACAATAACCAAGTAAATCAAACAAGCATAAGACAGTTACAAGCGATTCATCAAATCAACCGTTAACTCAACCTTGCCACAATTACCTTTTTACTTGACCTAAGCCAATGATCACACATTCAAGTAAGACAGTAGCCTCGACCATTTATGGATTCAAAATAACATCAACAATGTAACTCGGTCCACTCATGAAACTGTCAAAATCATTAATATCGTGTACACACATACTATGGGTCTTATAAATGCCCACTAACTATGACCTGCATGAGACGAGCTCAACTCATATACTAAATAACTCAGATAACTAGTGCCTCTCACCCTTATGCCAAACCAATATTATACCACCCTTATTCCAACGTTCCCACCCTTATACCTCCCGAGTTTAACCAATTCTGTGACAATGACCTTTACCGGTTCATCTCACAATATCAACTCATGTCACAAAACTTACAATCATAATATGAGATAACATAATCACATTGCACTTAAAAAATAAGTCTTTTTACACAATCTTATTTCAGGTGATTAAACATTTACAATATTATTCATTCAGTCAACAATTCCAGCATATATTGCAACAAGTAAACAAAGAGACAGTTAACATGTACACATTAACTAAATTGAGTCTCAACTACAATTCAACCATCACCTACCTCAATCAAAGCATTGTACTGCTCTAATGAACTTGAGCCTTGCTCTTTCTTGCAATCTCAGTTTGATTGTGGTCTAAGAGCAACAAGGTAATCACCATTCAACAATTATCCTAACAATTTCAAGGATTATAGCCTAATCCCATAACCCAAGCGCAAAAAAAATGATTATTCCTTTATTTTAGGGCTATTCTACATTCATTCCACCTTAAATCTACCAAATTCAAGTTTATAACAATAATTTCTAAGCATGCAACAGTAATTTATCCACCCTTGACCAAAATCCAAGGATTACTCCTTGTCTTCGCCAATTTACACCAGAAAATTAACCCAGGTCAAGTCAAATCCTTCCCCACCATCAAAACCTA
Source organism: Jaltomata sinuosa (assembly GCA_003996215.1). Taxonomy (NCBI): domain Eukaryota; kingdom Viridiplantae; phylum Streptophyta; class Magnoliopsida; order Solanales; family Solanaceae; genus Jaltomata; species Jaltomata sinuosa. Next base: position 441,271 of record QJPP01001582.1, on the reverse strand, counting down.
GTGATTTTAAGAATTTACCAATGAAAAACTAGTTAAACGAGTGGATTAACTTACCTCAATGAAAGAATTTGGGTGGAAGCTGATGAAGGTTGCCCTAAATCTCCTCTCCCAGGTCTGGAACGAAGATGGAATAAAAATAATGTTTTAACTTTAAAATTGCACTTAACATCGTGTAACCCGCTATAGAGGCCTGATTCATGCTATAGTGAGATTCGCCCGCTATGACTAAATTGACCAAGCTGACTTCCCCCATAGCAGAAAGTTCCCGCTATAACGATCAGTGGTAGTGGCCCGCCTCCCACTACAGTGGCCTAGACGAGGCAGAAGGTCCAAAAATCTCAGATATTTGCTAGTTTTATTACACACTCCCAGATATTAACATCTCAAACTAACTCCTTTACGTTAAATGCGATAACCAAAGTTCTACTAACCCGAATTCACTTTTGAAAGTTTTTACAAACTCTTTAACCTCTTAGATATCATATTATGGTCTCACATTTTATAAACACAAACCTATCCATTACCAGATTCATCTAGACTGTACAACACTCAAATTCCTTCTAGCCTAGCCTAACCTAAAATTTCTAACACTTTATTCGGGGAGAGTCTTAACTAAATTCTGGCACACTAGAATATACCATAATGATAAAAAAGATCATTACAACAGATACCAATTTATCCATCGTTCCTCCTCAAATGATAAATCAAGAAAAATGGGTGAAAAATGAAGCAAGGAGAGTACCTGAGTCCTTAAACAAGTGAGGGTACTTGTTGAGCATATCCGCCTCAGTCTTCCAAGTGGCCTCCTCAATCGGACGATGCTTTCACTGATCTAATCTCCTTAGTTCTCAACTTCCAAACATCTCGATCAAGAATCTCTATCAGTTCCTCCTCATAAGAAAGGTTCTTATCAAGCAAAATTGAGTCTCACTTAATTATGTAGACGCCATCCCCATCGTATTTCTTAAGCATGAACACATGAAACACCGGATGAACCCCTGACAGGCTTGGAGGCAATGCCAACCTGTAAGCTACTGGACTCACATCATCAAGAATCTCAAATGGACTGATATATCTGGGACTAATCTTTTCCTTCTTACCAAATCGTATCACTCCCTTCATGGGAGACACCTTTAACTATACCTGCTCACTCGATTTGGAATGCATATCCTTTACCTTGTGGTCAGTATATTTATTTTGTCTACTCCTTTTCCTGAATGAACCTCACTTTCTCTTGGGCTTTCTTCACCAGGTCTGTGTCCAAAGGCTTCACATCGCCCACCTCAAATCAACCTTCTCCCATAAAGTGCTTCAAATGGGGCTATGTCGATACTAGAGTGGTAACTATTGTTGTATGAGAACTCACACAATGATAGAAATTTATCATAATGACCATATAGTACCGTATCATATCCTCAAGCACCTAAATGGTCCTTTACAACTGCCCATCGACCTGAGGATGAAAGGCAGTACTAAGATCAAGTTTGGTGCCCAACTCCTCAAGTAACTTGTGCCAAAATTTGGAGGTGAACTGCGTACCTCTATCAAATATGATGGATATTAGCACCCCATGCAATCTCAGGAATTCCTTGACATATATCTTGGCTAACTGCTCCGAGTTATAATTCACCTTAATAGGAAAAAAAATGAGCGAACTTTGTCAGTCTGTCCACTATGACCCAGATCGAGTTATTATGCCCCAAGGTCTTAGGAAGACCCACTATGAAGTCCATAGCAATTCTCTCCCACTTTCACTTAAGAATGGGTATCCTCTGAAGCAAACCTGCAGGCCTTTGATATTCCTACTTCACCTGCTGACAGTTATGATAATTGGCCACATACTCTACTACATCTCTGTTCATTCGAGGCCACCAATAGAGTTGTCTTAAGTCATGATACATTTTGGTTGCACCCGAATGTATAGAGTATCGAAAATCATGAGCTTCTGCAAGTAAACTCGGAATCACATCATTAATACGAGGCACATACATGTGCCCTCACACCCTCAACATACCACACACATCAAGTGTGGTATCTAGAGCTTCACCACACACCACTTTGTTCCGAATTTTGTTCAATTTTGCATCTTCAAATTGCTTAGCCTTGATTCTATCAAGGAATATTGACCTTGCCTCCACACTAGCCAACACTCCACCCCTTTCAGACACTCCAAGCTGCATAAACCACATTGCTAGAGTTTGAATCTCTCTAGCCAAAGGTCGTCTTATCACTCTTAAACAAGTCAAACTACCCATACTTATAGATTTTTGACTCAATGTGTCTACCATCACATTGGCCTTTTTCGGATGATACTGGATGGTCACATCATAATCCTTCAGTAGCTCCATCCACCGCCTCTGACTCTAATTCAAGTCCCTTTGAGTGAAGACATGCTGTAAACTGTGATAGTCCATGAATACCTCACACTTAACACCATAAATGTAGTGTCTCCATATCTTCAGTGCAAAGACCACCGCTGCCAACTCCAAGTCATGAGTCGGGCAATTTATCTCATGGAGCTTGAATTTCCTTGAAGCATAGGCAATCAAATTCCTGTCCTGCATCAACACAACACCCAAGCCAGAACTTGAAGAATCACAAAACACAGTGAAATCCTTACCTTCAACCGGCAAAGCAAGGATAGTAGCTGTGGTCAAAAGAGACTAGAGATTTTGAAAGCTCTCTTCACTCTTGTCAGACCAAATAAATAGTACCTCCTTCTGTGTCAGCCTTGTCAAATGAGTAGCAATGGAGGTGAAGTTCTTGACAATTCTTCGATAATAGCTAGCCAGACCCATAAAGCTCAGAAATTCAGTCACGGAGTTAAGTTAGGCCCAACTCTTAATAGCCTCAATCTTCTGGGGATCCACCATTACTCCTTTTCATAAACCACATGCCTTAAAAAGGACACTGAAGGCATCCAAAACTCACATTTAGAAAATTTAGCATAAAGCTGCTTCTCCTTCAAAATGCTCAAGACTATGCGTAAGTGACCTACATATTCCTCCTTACTCTTGGAGTAAACAAAAATGTCATCAATAAATACAATTACAAACAAATCTCAAAACTATTTGAAGATATCATTAATCAAACTCATGAATGCTGTCAACGTATTAGTCAACCCAAAGGACATTATCAAAAAATTGTAATGTCCATAACGAGTCCTGAAAGCTATTTTGGATATATCCTCAAGCCGAATATTTAACTGGTGATACCCTAACCTTAAATCTATCTTGAAAAATACTGAAGCACCCTGTCACTAGTCAAATAAATCATCTATTCGAGGAAAAAGGTACCTATTTATGATGGTAACATTGTTCAGCTGACGGTAGTCTATACATATTTTCATGATACCATCCTTTTTCTTGACGAACAACACCGGAGCACCCTAAGGCAAAGCACTATGATGAATGAATCCCTTATCAAGAAACTTCTGCAACTGAGTCTCGAGCTCTCAACTCAGCTGGATCCATTCTATAGGTAGGGATAGAGATTGGGCGAGTGCCCAGCTCCAAGTCAATGCAAAAGTCAATGTCCTGATCTGGAGACATACCAGGCAAGTCGATGGGAAATACCTCCTAAAATTTAGACACTATGGAAACTGACTCAATAGAAAGGACCTCTACACCAACGTTCCAAAGATGTGCCAAACAGGCCGAACACCCCTTCCCAACTAGCTTCTTAGCTCGAATGAAGAAAATTATTTTCACAGGTCCAGACTTATAAACACTTTTGGATTCTAAGTTATCCATCCCAGTCATATCTAAGGTCATAATTTTGGCATAACAATTCAGAACAACATGATGCAGGGATAACCAAGTCATGCCTAGGATTATATCAAAATCAAGCATATCCAGAATCACCAAATTCACCCAAGTCTGGAAGCCCATAAACATAACAGAGCAAGCACGATACACTTGAGTCAGTAGTACAGAGTCTCCTACCGGATTAGATACATACACAAGTGAGTCAAGCATATCACAAACCAAGTCTAAACCCAAGGAAAAATTAACAGATATATATAAATAAGTAGAACTCGGATCAAACAAGACTATAGTCATCCGATCACAGACAAAAATAGTACCTGTAATGACTGCATCTAAAGCCTCTGCCTCAAATTTGCTTGGAAAGGCATAGCAATGAATTCTATCATCAATCAGAGCAATTTCTTTAGTAGGCTGAGCACCACCTCTCCCTGCATTACCACTACCTTTATTTCCACTATGGCCACCCTAATAACGACCACGCCCACCCTATGGACGACCTCTACCATTACCACCACCACTTCTACCAGCCAAAACCATAGCTCTGGACTGCTTCTAACCCTGAAAATTAGTCTGCCTACCATTAGGACTATCCATCTTGAAGTGCCCCATACCACCACAAGTAAAACAACCCCGATCTAGTGATGGCAGACTAGAAAAAAAATACGAAGCCCCTTAGATTCTCACAACTGAAGACTGTTGAGTGGTCCCTGATGGACCCCCTGTAGACATTAGCAGAGCTAACTCTATAGGACGAGCTGGGTAGGCCTGCTGATCATAGATCCTAGAGTAAGACCCGCTAAAGTTTCCTGCATTTTGAGCCTTCTTTGCTGCTATCTTCACCTGATCAATCTTCTTAACTCATTCCACTTTTTTTACATAGTCTATAACATCATTAAAAGTCTTCCCACCAGAAGTCATCTGCAAGGCCATAACCTGGAAATCAGTATTCAACCCTTTCTCAAAGAGGCGGATCCTCTCCTCTTCAATACCAAGCAGTTGCGTAGCATATCTGGACAAGGCATGAAATTTAACCTCATAGGCTACAACAAACATACTTTCCTTCTCAAGAATCAGAAACTCATTTTTCTATTTATCACATAGAGTGCGTGGCACATACTTCTTTAAGAACAAGGTATGAAACTGAGTCCATATCAACAAAGGTAGAGTTGAAGACTAGCCTTCTACCACTTCTTAGCATCACCCTGTAGTTGGAAGGTCACAAATTCCACAACATGCTGCTCCACAATTCCCGTCTTATGCAGCCTCTCATAACAATCAATGATAAACTCGAACGCATCCTTTGTCTCAGAAAAACAAAGGTAGGGGATTTCATCTTCAGAAACTTAGTCAATATGTTATGTTTGGCCCTGATCATAACAGGATCTAAAGCCAGACAAGGGTAAGCGTTCGTCAGTGAAAACTCATCCATCCTAGGAGCTAATACTGTGGCAGGCTGCAATCCCAGATAATAGTAAGCAGGCACAGTAGGCGTGGCTCCGATACCTGCCAATCCATTCAGAAAACAAAGTACCTATTGAATTAGTTCAGATGACATCTGGGGAGGGGCTGCACCTCTCAAAACTGGCACTGCCTCCCTCTTCTCCAAAACCTCTCATTCACAACCTCATCATGTTGATCCTCTGGTGAGGGAGGTACCTCAACTCTCTATTGGCTGGATTTGCTGTTGCCCTTCCTCTCCCCTTTCCCCTACCCCATCTTCTTGCTTTGGCAGCAGGTTCTGCAATTAGATCTGCTTGTGCGGGAGCTGCTGCTCTAGTTTCTTCAGCTCTCATATTTACCATTTGTGAAACAATAGAGTGAAAAGGTCAAATACCAATTTATATCATCAGATACCAATTGAAATTAAGTTATAGCACGAAAGAATAAAGAAAGTGATAATTTCCGAAAGTCTTATAGCCTCTCAAAGAAAAGTACAAACGTATCCGTACCATTCCATAAGACTTACTGGAATCATTTTGGTATAACAAGATCAACAAACCTAGGGCTCTGATACCAACTTTGTCGCGATCCAAGCCCACCACGAGTGACACCCAAACTAACCCTTCGATGGGAGAACCAATTAATCTTAAATACCCAATAATAATACTTAACAACATTTAAATGTTAAATAAGCTATTCCATTATAAAACAAGTATTTTGGATAAGTCAAAAATCAAACGGTATAGAAAGATACAAATGTCTAAAATATCCTCAAAAACTGAAATTCATTGTACCCAAATATCTAAATACAAATATCTGCGGGTACAATCCAGAAAACTAAAATGAGTAAAGCATCTGTGTCTGAAATAAGTGAACCAGAACATAGTATACGAAGAGCCATGGCTGCTCAAAATATGAAGCTTACCCTTAAGTCAAAAATGATCGTTGACTACAACTGAAATCTCATCAAAGCCGCTGGAATATGCTCTGCACTCAATAAAAAAAAGAGCACATGTATTATCAGTACAAAATCACTATGTACTAGTAGGGTCATCGACCAACTCAACTTAATAAATATGAACATATAACCAACAAATTGTAAACAAGTAAAACCATGAACACTTAGCAATCTACCTTCTTGCAGTATTTTCTCAACAATAATCAAGTAAATCAGACAAGTATAAGACAGTTACAAGAAATTCATACAATCAACCATGACTAATCAACCGTTAACTCAACCTTGCCATAATTACCTTTATACTTAACCTTAGCCAATGATCAAACATTTAAGTAAGACATTAGTCTGTACCACTCATGGATTCAAAATAACATCAACAATATAACCCGGTCCACTCATGATATCGTTAAACTTACTAATACTATGTACACACAAGCTATGAGTCTTATAAATGCTCACTAGCCATGACCTGCAGGGGACGAGTGCAGTCCATGTACCAAATAACTCAAATAACTAGTGCCTGCTACTCTTATGCCAAACCAATATTATACCACCCTTATTCCAATGTCCCCACCCTTATACCTCTCGAGTTAAACCAATTCTGTGACAATGACCTTTATTGATTCATCTCATAATATCGACTCATGTCATAACACTTACAATCATAATATGAGATAACACAATCACATTACACTTAAAAATAAGTCTTTTTACACAATATCATTTCAGGTGATTAAGCATTTCCAACATTATTCATTCAGTCAACAATTCCAGCATACGTTGTAACAAGTAAATAAAGAGGCAATTAACATGCACACATAAACTAAATTGAGTCTCAACTATAATTTATCCATCACCTACCTCAATCAAAGCATTGCACTGCTCTAATGAACTTGAGCCTTGCCCTTTCTTGCAATCTCAACTTGATTGTGGTTTAAAAGCAACAAGGTAATCACCATTCAACAATTATCCTAACAATTACAAGGATTATAGCCTTATACCATAACTCCAGGGCCAAAAAGCATGATTATTTCTTTATTCTAGGGCTATTCTACATTCATTCCACCTTAATTCTACCAAATTCAAGTTTATAAAAATAATTTCTAATCAAGCAATAGTAATTTATCCACCCTTGACCGAAACCCAAGGATTACTCCTTGTCTTCGCTAATTTACACTAGAAAATTAATCTTGGTCAAGTCAAATCCTTTTCCACCATTAAAACCTAGTGATTTTAAGAATTTACCAATGAAAAACTAGTTAAATGGGCGGATTAACTTACCTCAACGAAGGAATTTGGATGAAAACTGATGGAGGTTGCCCTAAATCACGTCTCCCAGGTCTGGAACGAAGATGGAATGCAAAATAATATTTTAAATCTAAAACTATATTTAACATTGCATAACCCACTATAGCGGCCCAATTCCTGCTATAGCGGCATCGCTATAGCGGAATCCATCCGCTATGGCGGGATTGACCAAGCTGACTTCCGCCATAGAGGGAACAACCTAGTGGTAGCGGCCTGCCTCCCGTTACAGCGTCCTAGGCGAGGCAGAAAGTTCAGAAATCTCATATGTTTGCCAGTTTTATAACACACTCCCAGATATTGACATCTCGAACTAACTCCTTTACGTCAAATGCGATAACTGGAGTTCTACTAACCCGAATTCACTTCCGAAAGTTTCTACTAACTCCTTAACCTCTCAGCTATCATGATATTATCTCATATTTTTTAAACACTGTCCTATCCATTACTCGATTCATCTATATCTTACAACACTCGAAATTCCTCCCAGACTAGCCTGACTTGAAATTTTTAACACTTTATTTGGGGAGAATCTTAACCCAAATTTCGCACGCTAGACTATACCATAACAACGGAAAGGGTCGTTACAGAATAACTAGTTATTACTATTGTTGACTAGTGAATCTTTATAAAATTATGTGTATTTGAAAGTTTATAATCGTAAATATTTATTTATAAAAGAAACATGAAAATATGTAATTTATCAATGCGACGCCTTAGGATATTCTGATATATTATTTATGAACTATGGTTTGCTCATTAGGTAAGATTGTATAAGAATTGAGAATCTTTTTATAGTTTTTACAACTTGTGGGGTTTTCATGTTTATGAAAAAAAAAATCAACTTAAGAAATTCAAATTGCATGTCCAAACAAAAATTCAATTTCATATCATTCTGATTTCATATCATGATTTTTTATCGCATGTCCAAACAATTCCTAAATTTGAGTATCTATTTAACAAAATGTGTCAAATTTAAGAGGCTAACTAACTGAATATTTGGCTGTAGATTTATTATAACAAAAGAGTTTTTCAAAAAAACATAACCAATAACTAGACATTGACAAATAGTTGGAGAAATAATAAAAATGGCCTCTTATATTTGAACTAGATACAATAATCCGTGCAAGCACGGGCCCAATATATGCGACTTTCTTTGTTCCAATTTATGTCACACATATGAATTTGAAAACTCAATAATTTTTTTTTATGATTTTTAAATATTTTAAGTTGTTAATTATTGTGATTTATTGTACTTTTTACATAATTTTCAGATAATATATGTTATTTTCTCTATCCCAATTTATGTGGCGCTGATGAAATTTGAAGAGTCAATCAAATATTTTTATATAGTTTTAAGATATTTTAAGTTGTTAATTATTATGATTTATAGTACTTTTTATATAATTTTCAAATAATATATGTTACTCCCTCTGCACCAATTTATGTTGCGTTGATAGAATTTTGAGAATCAACCAAATATTTTTATGTTTTAAAAATATTTTAAGTTGTTAATTGTCGTGATTTATTGTACTTTTAACGTCATTTTCAAGTTACTTCCTCCGTCCAAATTTATGTGGCACCGATAAATTTTGAGAGATAATTTTTTTTTAAAAATATTTTAAGTTATTAATTATTATAATTTATTGTATTTATTAAGTAATTTTTAAATATATAAATTATTAAAAAACTTTTTTGATTAATACAATTCTATAAAAGAAGGGCAAAGTGGTCAATTTCATATTTATGTTGCGTCGATAGAATTTTGAGAATCAACCAAATTTTTTATGTCGTTTAAATATTTTAAGTTTTAACTTATCGTGATTTATAGTACTTTTTACGTCATTTACATGTTACCTTCACTGCTCTAATTTTTGTGGCACTGATAAATTTTGAGAGTCAATCAAATTTATATATATAATATTTTAAATTATTAATTATTATAATTTATAGTAGTTATTATAAGTAATTTTTAAATATATAAATTATTAAAAAGACTATATTAATATTACTAATACAATATTATTATTATTATTATTATTATTATTATTATTATTATTATTATTATTTATTAGTTAGTAATAAGGGAAAATGAGAGGGGCAAATTGATATTTTTTTGGCTGACCCTAAGCTCCACTCCCATTTCCTCTTATTATATAGAGTAAAAAGGTGTAAAGTACTCCCTTAAATATGTTCAAGAGCAGTTTTAGTTCTTTAAATTTACCAAAAAGTGAGTGTCTTTTTTATTTCCATTAAATGTTTAATAAACTTTATCTATTAGACTTGATTGGAATCATAAAACAAAAAAGATTTAGCGAAAACTTATAGTTGGAGGTGCATTTTTATTTTTTACAATATTTGCTATTTTTTGCTTATTTTAAAGTCGCCTTTTGAGTTGCAACTTCTGCCATTTCTTTTTAATTAATTTTTGATATCTAGTGCAATTTTTAGAATTAGACAAGACTTTTCTAGTGCTTTTTTCTTTTGTAGTTTCCCTCAAATCTAACCGATATAATTTGTTAAAATATTTAAGAAAACTAAGAGTGCACATTATTGATAAATTTAAACAACAAACCTTTCCAAAAGTATATTTAAGGAATACTTTGAACCTACCACCAAATACAATGTTTAAGGGATTATTCTGAAACTACCCAAAAATAATAGAAATCATTTTTGTCATTTTGTCATAATCTCAATAAATCACTCAATGCTTCTGAAAATCGCAATTTAATTTTCACATGCATATCAAGGAAATTAAATCTTTCTCCAAGTTGGTGCTCAGTTGTTACCAAATTCAAGCATGTTAGAAAGTGAATTAATCAACTGTATTAAATTTACAATCATACATATTGGGATTGGCATTTTTTCTTTTCCTTCATTGATTTTACGTTGGACTATAGGAAGAAAGGGATGAATAAAAAAGGATTAAGCAGAACCTACAATATAATGTACTAAATAACAAAATCAATATGAAATTAAAGGAAACAGATTGTAGTTGTTTGAATATTTTTTCTGTTACTTATTTTTTCTTATTACATATCCACTATTTTGTATTAGAGGAAAGGGTCAAATTTGTCCCTTAGTCTACAAAGCGAAAAGGATAACTCTTTTCTTCATTAAGTTTTTTGTGAACCACAAGACACTATTTATATTAACTACGAAGTTAAAATATTACAACACCTTGTGTTTCTTAGAACACTTAGGTTACCCATGCTTGCTAGCATATTACAAGTTTTTTCATTAAGTTCCTTATTAGCAAAAGAAGTGCTAGTTCTATTATATTTTAGTAGTTGCTTCAGAGGGGTGGGATAGCAAAACGTTTAACTTTATTAGGACTTGGAGTTTTGTTTACCGCCGATTTGGTATAATTGAATTTGTAGGTGACTCAAGAACACGCGTTACGATTTAACCTTGTTTTAGATTCGATTATCGAAAATAATGGAGACATACAATATGTCAAATAAGCAAGATAAGCAAAGTAAAGAGAACAAATCTAGGTGCGTACGAGATGGATCCGAGCATTCGAGATGGATCCAAGTATCCTCACGAGTGATTTCTAACAATATGAACAACCAAGATAACATACATGCAAGAAAAGATGCTTGGAGACTAAGAAACTATTGTATTGCTTGAGAGAGAGAACAGGGCAAAGGATGCCATTACAAGTGAGAAAGGATGCCTATTTATAGGTTACAGTATTAGGCCTTGGCCAATCAGAATGTGCCACTCAGGCCCTATGATACCTAGGCCTATGCTCAGGCGCCACACATTCTGTCTGTTGTGAGCTATGCTAGCTAATTCTTCTACACCGCACAGTTCTTTACGAGCTCGTCTAAGTCCTTGTACAGTCTGACAAGTTTGTCTCTTATTTATCCCTAGCACCACATCACTATGGGCAGCTAGCCTTTAGAATCCTATTTCGTACGAGAAAACGTTCTCTATCATTAATATCTCAGGAATGCCTCTCAAGGTCACTCTCTCTTTAAAGTGATATGGACCCCAGCTGGTCATTAATTAACGCCATGTGTCCTAGGCCAGTTTTACCCCATACAAATAGTCCTTTCATCTTTCATGATGTTATGCGTTGTAGCTCTCGAGAGATGGGAAGATAACAGGTATGTTGTCTGCCTTATCTTGACACCTATGGGATCGAAATTCCATTTCCCTTTCCCAAAGAGTTCTTATTCCATGTTTGTGGTCCAACTTGTCTCTTTGTCCTAGGCATCACTTGACGAGCCATCTGCTTTCCTCTGTAAATATTACCGCCGCTTCCTATTTTTTGGCTTCTTCGACTTTTGTGTTTTGTCCTTTTCATAATTGTGAGGTACCTTCTTTGCTCAAACTTCTCTTTTCAATTCAGCTTCCATCCTACTATGACGGGCTCTGCTTTGAATTCTCCACCTCCTACATCTGCTGCTGGTGGATCGTTAAGCAATAAGAGAGGGACATTAACTCCCTCTAAACCAAATGTTAATGATATCGTCCCCAATCCTTACTCCTTCAATGGAGATTTTAAATTTTTAGAGAACAATGACTCTAAAGGGAAAGAGCGCCCTGTTGATGAGTTGGGTTTTCTAATGAGAGAAGCTGACTTGGTTGTTGTTTGGAAGGATTGTGGATGGCCCCCGAGAGGTTTTGAGTGGTAGCTCCCCGTCCTTATGAGATTATCACTTCGACGAGGTCCAATTTTACTTTTATCTATACATACCCATTTAGTATGGGCCTCAGAGATCCTATCGATGAGGTGATCATCTTGTTTTGCTCCACCTTTCGGTTGTGTTTGGGCTAGCTTAGACCAGGGGTATGGAGATCCATTGCCTGCCTCTGTGTGTTAGCTACCTTGGTCAACGAGAACTTTTCCTTGATGCATCTGCTATTGCTTTATTCTCCCTGCTTTGCTCGAGGAGGGATCATGCAATTATTGCATCGTGAAAATAGGACTCTCCTGGGAAATATGGATGACTCTCATGATCGAGGCTCAACCGATCGCTTTGTTGACATAGCCTCCAAGAGTTCTCCTTAGAATACATAGCGTAAGAATTTTTTAGCTTGTATCCCCTTCTCTCATTCTTTTTGCCTCGCTTACTTGCTATTTCACTTTTGTTATTGCAGCGCCTCGATGTAGCCGACCGATAGGCATTACCTTTCTTCACCAAGTCAAAGAATTTAGTATGTGGGTCAAAAAGATCCTGTGTGCATCTACTATGACTAGCTGCTCGTGGGCATAATTATGCAATTAGTTATGATGGAAAGAAAAAATCACGGTGCCTCAACATCTTTTTTTTTGAACATTATTTTTTGAATTTGCCTTTTCCTGAAACTTTATTCTCCTTACATGCATGTATTTTGGACCAGTGGTCTTAACGCCTTTGGTTATGGCCACCAATCTCATGGGTAGCAAACCTAGTGGCTGTATCTAACCCTCATTGATGCTGTGACAGACCGTGCTGTTGCAAGTAAACCTTGACCTTCTGAAGGGAATAAAAGGGTGAGATCAACTTTGGTGGCTGATAAGTTGGTAATCTACCAACTTATTGAGCCTTTATTTCATGAATTATTGCCATATTTTGATGAGAATTAGAGGTACTTATTGCCTTTATTGAGATGAATGTAGGTACTCCTGATCTAGAGAAAAAAGCAAAGGAGTTGAACCCAAAGAGCCAAAAAGAAGTTAAAGTGTGAAGGTGATCGGAAAAGAATATGAAATTGTCAAGAGGTGCGAGCCGCACATTGCAAGATGCGGCCGCGCCCCACTTCGCACTTGAGTCACACAGGCGGAGAAACTTTATGCCTAGAGAAAAAAGCCACATACGGCCGCATAATGCAGTGTGCGATCGCACGTGGCTTCGCACATCGGTCACACCATCCCCGAAGGGAATTTTTGTCCAAAGTCATGTGACGTATTTGGAAAGATTCTAAAACCTATTTTGGGGTGTGTACCTGATATAGAATTCAGTTTTTACTTTCTCCAAGGAAGATATTGAGAGTACACTCTTTTCTCTTTTTATTCCCCAATTGAAAACACCATTTGTAAAGATTTTGAGCTTGGATTTGAGCTTAGCTGTTAATATGAATGGAAATTTGAGTAACCCATTTGGTATAACCTCTTGTTTCCTCAATATAAGTAGCTAAATCCTTTTCTAGGGGTATGTGCATGATGGGTGTTTGAATTTGGGTATGGATGTTGATTAATTGTGCTTATAATTGATTATTTAGTATGGGTCTATTGAATTCTTCAAGGTTTAATCATAAAATTAATGGTTGCAAACATTGATTTGAGTTTACTAATTTTGTTCTAGCTTGAAAGAGGAGTTCATAAATTGAGTAAGAATTCAATAGTAGGTATTTGAGATTTTCACCATAGATTAAGGCTAGAAATAGCTTGATCGAAGGACATTCCCATCTAAGAATCTAAGCTAGAAATAGTGTGATTTTCCCAAGTGTTAATTGGTTGTTTTATGGTAAAGCTATGGTTCTTGAACAAAGGCCATGGTACATATATTTGGAGGGTCGAAAGACTACCAAACATAGCTAGAACCAAGCTACCCATAACAAAAGTTTGTACATTTAATCAATTTCCTAACCCATTGTTGAATCCCTTCGGAAGCATACCCTTAGTCTTCCTTCTCTTGTTAAACAAATCATGTTCACATTGCTCTTGTGTTGAGATTACAATTCGATAATTCCCAATCCTTTTCCTCCAACTTTTACTTTTAAATTGCTTGAACATTTACTCACTTTAGTGATTGTTATTCGATAATTTATTAGTGAATCATTACTCTTTCTCCGTGGATACGACCTCGATATCCGTTGGGTTTATTTAGTGTTTTGTACGATGATCATTACCACATCTTACGGGAGAGTGCTTTTGAATGTCATAAAAAATGGCGCCGTTGTCGGGGAATGGTTCTTGATTTTTCATTTGATTGTTGTTTAGTTCACTTTTGTTGAGTTTTTGTTCTCTTTTACTTTCTTGTTGTTTATGCTGTTGTGAACAGGGTGCCTATGAGTCAAGAGGGCGACCAAGAGAGTGTCAATAGATATATGGATGCGGACAATGAACCCATGGTCCATGGTGCTGTAGGTGCAACCCGCCTACCCCCAACCATTGGAAATACCGTGTTCCATGTGTCGAGCACGATGCTTCATTTGATATAATTGAAAGGACTCTTTAGAGGTCTGACTCATGAAGATTCCAACCGACATATTTGAAACTTTATCAAAATATGTTAGCCTTTCAACATCAACAATATATCTCAAGATTTAATCTGACTCTGATCATTCCCTTTCTCCCTTAAAGGGAAAGCGACGGCTTGGCTTGAAGAGCTCCTGGAGGGCTCTATTACAACATGGAATGGACTTGTGGAAGCCTTCTTAGTGAGATTCTTCCCACTTCTCGGATAATGCAACTAAGGGATGATATCACCAACTTTTGACAACTATCGGATGAGCCATTGCATGAAGCATGGCTAAGATTCAAGTAAAAGCTTCTATTATGTCCAAACCATGGGTTGACGAACAATGTTCTCCTTCAAAGCTTCTATAGAGCTCTAGAATCTATAAACAAATCAGTGGCAAATAATATCGTGGGTGGGACATTTATGGACCAAAACTAAGGTCTCGCTGCAGCCCTCTTAGATCGGATGACAAAAACTAATAGGGTGTGGCATACTAAAAAAGTCGATGTCTCACCGGATGTTACTTTATCTATTATGACAAGTGAGATAAGGAGAAAGCAGGAGGAAAGATATGAGATCATGTCCAAAATAATGATGCAAATTGATCTATTGGCCAAACATATGATGGGAGCTGACACCAAGAGTGTCAATGCCGTGGGTGCCTATAGGTCAAATGATCATGATGGAGTTGGTACTCATGCATCGGGAGATGAGGAAACTTGCTTTCTAGCGTCGGGTTCTCAACTCGGATATCAAGGTACCAACCAAGGTCCTTGATATCCGAGAGACGAGAATCAAGGTTGGAACCAAGACAAGGGAAATCAATAGAGATATAGGGAGCAGGGTAGAGACCGTGATGGTCCATGGCAAGAACGTTAGAGAGATGGTGATTGTTACAATCACCATAGTGCCATTCCTTATGTGCCTCCACCAAAAACTGATGTGTGTCCCTACCAACCAATGGTGAGTAACCCTGGATATTCTAAGATTGAAGACCTATTTTCTCAAGTCTTGAAAAGAGTTGAATTGACAAATAGCAGGGTGAAAGATTTAAAAAGTAAGGTATCCACTCTTCATCAAATGGTGAGTTTCTATTCGACATCTATCAAGCACTTAGAGGCTCAAATGAACCATCTCTCTTCTCAAATGAACCCACATTTGAAAGGTACTCTTTCGAGTGACACTCTTGCAAATTCAAAAAATGATGGCCTTGTGATGGAAATTATGACTCGAAGTGGAAAAATGCTTAGTGGTGTGAGAAAACCTGCCATGGAAGTTGTTAGGGAGCATGATGAAAAAATAGAAGAGGATGTCGTGATTGAGAATAAAGTTGATGAGATTCCAAATATTGAGGGTAAGCCTAGTGCACCCAATATGATTGAAAATGATGAAAACCCACATGAAGGGAAGGATGAGACCAAGTCTCCTTCTCAAATTGCTATTGAGATTGAGGAAGATTCTCCAAATGTGCCAAAACCATTGCCGAAAGGTCTCCCTCCATATCATCAGAGGTTATCCAAGAAAAAGGAAGATATTCAATTCAAGAAGTTTGTAGACATGTTCAACAAACTAGCCATCAATATTCCTTTGGTCGATGCTCTTATGCAAATGCCGGGGTATGCTAAGTTTATGAAGGAGTTGCTAAACAAGAAACGGGTGATCGATGTGGGGACAGTGGAAGTGTCCCATAGTTGTAGTGCTGTGGTGACGAGCAACATCGCCCCTAAATAGGAAGATCCAGAAGCTTTCACCATCTTGTGTACTATTGGAGTATTTTTGTTCCGAAAGGCTTTATGTGATCTCGAGCGAGTATCAACTTGATGCCCCTTGTAATTTTTAGAAAGTTAGGCTTGGGTACTCCTAAGCCTACACCAATGAGGTTACTAATGGATGATCACTCAATTAAATGCCCGATGGGGATATTATTTGACGTGTTGGTGAAGGTAGACAAGTTCATCTTGCCGGCTGATTTTGTGGTCTTGGATTGAAATGTTGATCTTGAGGTGCCCATCATATTAGGGATACCAATTTTGGCCACCAGAAAGGCTCTTGTTGATGTCGATCTAGGAGAGCTCAAGTTCCATGTGGGGAGCAAAGAGGTGACGTTCAACGTATGCCAACCTACTAAACCACCAAATGAATTTAGAGTTGTATTTGTGATCACTACTGAGGGTGAGTTGGTTGAAGCCCATGGTGAGTTTGAGATGAAACAGGTGCCCGAATCGATGATGTTGTCAACTTGGAAACAAGATGATATGATGAGGATTTTGAGGAAGCACTTTTATCATTTTAGATGGGGCCACACCAATCGGATTGGCATGCTATCGAGAAATGATTAAAGGTTGAGGTACTATAGTCGAGCCGCGACGTAAGATTAAGCGCTTCTTGGGAGGCAATCCAAGTTTTTTTTTTTACCTTTTATTGTTTTTGGTATGTTTTAGGAATGCATGGAGATGAAAAAATGACTAAGTGGAAGAAAAATATCGGAAGACATGTGTGACGGGCCATACGATTTGCACACCTCATTATGCAGCTGGATGTGGCACCACACACACAACCAGAAAGCTGGAAGGAAAAATAAAGTGCTGAAGTGATATGCGATTGAAGGTGCAAATTGCACCTCTCGATCTGCACTTTGCACGTCTATCGCACGCCAGAACAGAAAGCTGGGCAAGTTTTGGGCTCAAAATCATTATGTGCAAAGTGACGTGTGTGACACACATTTTCATGTGCAAATCGCACATCGCAATTTACTCTGGTAAGTTTTAAAAGTTTTGTTAACCTACTCATTGACCGACCAAACCCGAATTGTTGATCCGCATCTTCTCTACTTCTTTTTCTCCTATAAACTGTCACCCCTACTTTCTTTCTTCCATAACCTCCCCAAAACCTCCATTATCCTCTCCCTTAACTCTCCAAATCCTCCAAACTTTCCTCCAAAATCTTCTTCCATCTCACCACTACTCCTTCACCGCCATTAAACCACCATGTCATCGCCCCTTTCTCTGATCAAAAGGTTGGGTCACCATTGGTAGGCACTAAAAGCTTGAAGTTTTGCTTTTTACTCCCTCATCTTTGCTTGTGGTAAGTTCTCCAACGTTAAATATATGTTTTAAGTAGATTGGGAACACTTATTATGAAGCATGCTAGTTAAATCCTCCATGGTGATTTTGGGTGAGATCTTATTTTTTGGACCCCAATTTTGGGGCATATTGTCGATTTTTCTTGAGAAAAACTTGGTAGATCTTGATTTTAGGTTGATGCATGCAACTTATGTTAATTTTTGGCCCTGAATTTTGTGTTTTTTGGGTGAAGTTTGCGTAATCCACTTGAGTTGATACATGGTTTGGCCCAATGATAGATTGGGTGACGTCATTGTTAAGGAAAAATCATCATCTTTGCAAGATTTTGGTTGAATAATGTTGTGTGGGCAAAAATTGCATATGTTCCACTGCGCCCTTGTGTTTTTTTAATTGCGTATAATTGTTCGGTGAGCGCTTTCGTTGAGGGGAGTGAATTCTTGTACGATTGAATGTGCCTATGTGCTTTTAATAAAGGTTTCATGTTCCCGATGAAAGATGGGGTAACATCCTTCTTAAGGGAAATTGGTAAGCTAATCATTGGGTCTTGAATGAGTTGGAAGTTTTTCCTGAGAAGTCTGAGTACCCATATAACTTGGTTATTGGTCAATCCATGCTTAGGCCTTGTTTAAGTTTGTGTTTATCACCTTTGTTGCATGTGCATTCCACAGGTGTTGCTCTGCGAGTCACATATATAACACACATTAAAATGAGAATTGAAAAATTCCTACTATTTCCTTGTGCGTTTCGCATGCGATGCGCAGATCTCTACATGGAAAATGCACTAGGCATTGCATATTGTTCGAAGTGTGCCAGTTCACTGTTTTGAGGGGCGAAGGGATGTGCGATGCACACAATGGCTGAGGTGAAATGCACACACCTTCGCACCCTAAATTAGATTTCACTCAGGTTTCTGTTAGCATGGGAAAATCCATATGCGACGTGCATTTCTCCATGTGCATTTCGCATGTGACTCGCATATGCCGTTAGTCACATGGTGTCTTTTTCTTCTCCTATGCATTCAATTTTCTTTTCATTTAGTAGTTCTATAGATATCCCGGCATGGTTCCTGGCGCTACATTTATTTACAGGAATATGACCTCATGTAGGTGCCGTTAAAAAAGACATGCCGATAATCAAGCTTCAACATCGGAAAATTTGACTGTCCCTGTGCAAAATGAGGGACCATCTGAGTCACAAATTTGGTTTGTCCTTAAGGGGATGGAAGCCTACTATCTTAAGTTTTGTGATAAGCGATCTTTCTTGGAATAAGTGGGGTTTGATGTAGAATCTTTCAAAGATGAGTTCCCAAATATAGTCAAGCAGTTCGATGAACGGGACTGGGTGAAATTTACTAAAGCTCCTGGCCCTTTCTTCCCTGATTTGGTAGGGGAGTTTTATGCTTCTTACCGAGCCAGACAAGACATCCTAAAGCACAAAGGTCCAGTGAACAAAATACCATGTCTCCGTTCAGTTTTAGTGAGGGGCAAAAAGGTTGATATTACCCCTAAAATTATTAATTCTATCGGATGAGATGATGAACCAACTACGACATCAGGATATGCTCAATGCGTGGCTAGAAAATTCAACCAATATGCTTGGATAGCTAGTGTCATCGCTAAAGGGAATCCCTTTTGGGCAGTTTCAAAGGGACACATCTTTTGTCAAGATCTTAAGTTTGAGGCTCGAATGTAGTTGGATTTTGTTTGCACACGGCTTATTCCAACTCACCATACCACCTAAGTAACTATAGAGGTGGCCATTCTCATTGCATGCATCATGTCCAGCATTCAAATCAACGAAGGAAAAATCATCGCAGAACAATTCAAGAGAAGAGCTAGACATGATTCCACTTCCATGGCTGTCCCTGTTTGAATATGTAATTTGTGTTTATGGGCACAATGTCCTCTATTATGGACATTGGACAAAATTTTCCGATCTTAGGGAATGATTTATTTGAACACAAAGCGGGATAAAGATACTCCGCATGTCAAGAAGAGATACCTCTCTCAAAATCCAAATACACCGGCAGGTAAGGAGCACACCCAGAATTATTACATACAATCAATTGGAATACCAATCTCCTTCCCCTAGGGTACCAGCTGCCACCCACACTGTTCTCTAAGCCACTCCAGTTTCAGGTGGTTTACTCCAACTTTCTCACCTTGCTCGCCACAAAAAAGGGTGGTTGCACAAGCTGGCTAGGGAAATTCCAGGCATGATTCAATCCGCGATCAAGTCAGATTTAAAAATGGTGTAGACTAACTTGCATAAACTATGCGCCATGGTTGACATAGTAGAGCAGGATGTTGGAGCACTTCAAAAAGAAGTACCTCAGTCCACACCAAAAGTACCTCACTTGGACCTCAACTTATCGACTCCTGACTCCGCATCACCTCAAAGGACTAGGAGTCTACCAGATGATTGGTGAGTGGATGAAACCCCACAGATTGCTTAGGCCCCATCTGACATCCAACAGGCAAGCCCACCAAAGAAAGATGCTGTGATGGCATTGAAACCACCGATGCAAGTGCCCCCCATGTCTCACATGGCTACTAGAGATCCTTGGACTAGGCCCAGCTGGGCCACCCCACCTCCATATCATGAGCTGATGACCCTCTCAGACAAATGGGAAATTGTGAAGCCTTCTGCCCCCTTCAGGTTCGGTGGGATCCATCGATTCCTTCAGTGGATAGATTTTAGATTGACCCGGAGCATACATACATCCATCCACCATCACCACCTCGGCCCCCAAGAACCTATCACTAAGTTTATTCGTGATGATATCATCATTGATGTACCAGGATTTCACGGCACTTTCGAAGCTTAAAACTAAGGATTTTTGGGAGTTCATAAGTACATTTTGTTGGATTTGATATTGTTTGTTGCATGTACAGGGAAAAGTGTTGAAATGATAAAAGTACCAAAAAGTTGCAGATCTCTGGGCAAAAGTCATGCCCCACTGGTGTGGGATCCACCATGGACGGCGGGAGAGGTCGTCAAAAGGAACCAGAGAAACCAAAGGCAAAAGTCATCTCCCACGATCTACCACGATGGGCGTCGATCCAGCCACGGGACGTCACAGAGCCCGTCGAACTGGACCAGTGGAACTGAAGCTGAGAGGCAAGACATGACGAGCTACCACGACGCTCGTGAGAGAAGTGATGGGACATCGCAGAGCCCATTGAATCAAGCCAGGGGAGATTGAGGATATAGCCTACTAGCCGACGAGATGGCCACGACGGGCGTCGCATCCACAACAGCCCATGGCGCATCCCGTTGGAAGTACCGTATCCAGTCAATCCTAGAACAGTTAGAATTTAGTCTTTTTTATCTATAAATACTTCCCCTTAGGTTTTATTTCAGGGTTTTCGATATTGTTTGATATTATTACGTTTTTTTTGTCTTTTGGAGACATCATAACATAAGTTTTTGAGAATTAAAGTTTGTTCTTGAATTATTGAAGTGTTCTTGAGATTTATTCAAGATTTCGGATTTCTTTGCCTCTTTTTGTAAGTATATGCTCATGATTGTTTCAAGAATTTCTGATCATTCACTTATGAACATGAGTAGCTAAATCCATAACTAGGGTTGTGGCAACCATGAAGGATTAACGAAGTACGCAAAGTACTTGGTAATTCTAGGGCGGTGTTTATGCATGTATTATTCTTTCCTTCGCTTTGATTGCTTTTTAATGGTGTACAACATTAAAACTCGCCTTATCCTTACTTGTCGGACCAAGGAGGTAATAGATGGGAAAAGGATTGTTCAACAACAGAGATTTGAGGCTACCAACCCTCATCTAATAGCTTGACATTGTCCAGGAATAGCTAATCTGGGATCCAGGGTAAGGGTTAGGAAAGCATACACCCGCGGCTGGACCAAGGCGTGTGGTGAAATTCATCTATCTAAGGAACCAACTATTTAGGTAAACCTAACTTACCGATTATGCATGCTAAGCACCAAGATAGTTTATTAAGTACAACGCCTTACTAAGTTATGATCTCATGGGGAGCACTACCCTAGTCGCTTCTCTTATTGATAACAACCTTTGAAGCTGTTACTTGTTACTTGTTATGAATATAAGTTACATTTAATATTTGTTACTTAAAACCCCCCCTTTCGAGGGAAATAAATGGCTAACAGTGCAAGTAAACACTAATCAACCATAGTCCTACCATATTCCCTGTGGGATCGACCCCAACCTTCGTTGGGTTCTATATTTGAACAACGACCGCTTATGCTTCTAAAAGGAGGTGTAATTTGGGCGTATCAAATTTTGGTACTGTTGCCGGGGAATACGGTTTAGGATTAAGAGAAATTATGTTATTTCACTATTAGTCCTTATTTCCTGATCAGGATTAAGAGAGATTGTGTTATTTCACTATTAGTCCTTATTTCCTGATTTTACTTTTTCTGTTGTTTTTATTTATTTCTACAGGTTGCACACTTTTGTGTGCCCAGTACAAGGAGTCAAGGCAATCCGTTGATCTCATACGATCCTGAACTTCCTAGAACTCTAAGAAACATGGCTAATGAGGGAGTTTATGAGACACCAAAATAGGTCACAACTCAGTTGCTGGCCGAAGAAGAGCAGAGAAAAAAGGCAGGGGAAGATGCCCTTGCTGCTGAAGATGCTTAAATTGCAGAAGACCTTGCAACTTGAACTGCGACAACTAATCAAGCAAGGCAAGCACGACAACAAGCTGCTCGTCAAGCCGCACTAGATACACAAGTTGCGGCAGATGGGGCAGCTTGATGCAATGCACCTCATGTTCCAATAGCACCAAGAGTTAATAGAGGCAGACAGATGACACAACTATGACACATCCCTCGATACAATGTTGATGATGATGAGCCAAGAAATACAGGACCTATAGTATTAGTACCGCTACCCAATGGTGTAAAGTTCGATATTACGGGCACTATGATTCAGCTACTATACTTGAAGGGATTATTTGCTGGGAAGCCAACGGATGATGCTAACTTGTACTTGTCAAACTTTATGGGGATCTGCAGGGCCTACAACTTTCTAGGGGTGGATCAAGATGCTATCAGATTGTGTATCTTTCCATTTTCATTGACTGGAGAAGTGACACTTTTGCTTGCAGAACTATCGAACGCTTCTATATTCACATAGGCTGAGCTGAGAGATCATTTTTTAGAGAGGTTCTTCCCTCTATCAAGGATGTTGCAGCTAAAGTAGGAGATCTATAATTTCAAACAGCTTCCCATGGAGGCATTGTACAAAACATGGTTGCGATTCAATAAGAATCAAAAGTAAGTCCCAAATCACGGAATCCCTTCAGGTCACTTGATGGAGATTTTCTACAAAGCATTGAATGCAAACACTAAGGCGGTAACAGATATAGTGAATGGGGGAGCGTTCATAGAGAATACTTATGGTGAAGCCTTGGTGATTCTTAATAGGGCTGTTAAGACAAATAGAGCCTGGCATACGAGAGACGCGGAAAGATTGGCAGGGACTTACGCAGTTAGGAAATCCACTGACAATAAAGAATTCTAGGAAATCAAACAGAACTTTAAAATCCTACAAACTACTATTGATCTAATTGCGAAACAAATTCTTAATGGTGGTTAGGGGAAGGTGAAGGCAGTAGGTTCACAAGGTAGAGCACCAAGGCATGATGAGTACGACTCTGATGAAGCAAATTACCTTAATGATCAAGTGGCAGGTTTCCAAGCCAATAGCCAAGGAAATCAAGGTCGGAACAGGGATAGAGATGGAAACTACAATCAGTCTGGTTACAGAGATAGGAGAAGAGGAAGAGATGGTGATTAGAACAAGAAGGATGGCCATAAGAATGATAGAATCGGTCTGCATGTCCCTCCTAGAAATCGCAAAGATAGACCTGAACAACCATCCATAAGGGAGCTGCTAAACAAAGTATTTCAAAAGGTTGATTCTATGAATGCAAGCATGAAAGAGATGCGAGCTGACCTTTCAGGTATAAGTTAGAAAGTGGAGGCTCATTCTGTTGCCATAAAACAGCTTGAGACTCAGATGCACCAGATGTCTACTAGCATAAATCCGCATCAAACGGGTACTCTCCAAGTGACACCATTCAGAATCCAAAGAATGATCGACAGGTTATGGCTGTGACTACCCGAAGTGGAAAATAGACTGTTGACCCTCCTTTGCTTATAGTTGTTGATGAGCCAGCTGAGTCTAAAAATGATGATGCTGAGATTGTGGTCGAGTTTGAGGAAAAGGATAGCGGTGAAGGGCCAAGTGAGAGGAAGTCTTCTGAGTCGAAAGCAAAGAACAAAGAGGTTGCACTGGTCTTGAAGCCCATGCCATTGCCTCCTCCACCTTACCCATAGAGATTGAAGAAAAAGGTTGAGGATGATAAATTTCACAAGTTCATCTCTATGCTGAAACAACTTTCAGTCAACATTCCTTTAGTTGAAGCATTAGAGCAGATGCCTGGATATGCTAAATTCATGAAGGATCTGGTAACTAGGAAGAGAACGGTGAGATTTAAGCCAGCTAATAATTTGCACCATTATAGTGCAATAGCCTCCTATTCTTTGGTTTTGAAAAAAGAAGATCCTGGAGCTTTTACTATTCCTTGCACGATTGGAGGCTTCTACTTTGCAAAAGCTTTGACTGATATGGGTGCTAGTATTAATCTAATGCCACTAGTAGTGTTTAACCAGTTGGGTTTGGGAGCCCCCAAACCGACTATAATGCGGCTTCTTATGGTAGATCGCACAGTGAAGAGACCTGTTGGAATTCTCTATGATGTACTTGTGAAGGTTGACACTTTTATCTTCCCTGTACACTTTGTTATTCTTGACTATGAGGTTGACTTTGAGGTTCCCATCATCTTGGGATGACCTTTCCTTGCTACCAGACGCGCATTGGTTGACTTAGAGACTGGGCAGATATAGTTTAGATTGAATAATAAGGAAGTTACTTTCAATGTCTTCCAGTCTATGAAGCATAATGACAACATGTGCGTGGTTTTTGTTATTAATATAGTTGATGAGGATTAACTAATTATGCCTGTTGAGGAGAGACTTGGTGTTGAAGCACTTACAACTGTGATTATAAATGTTGATGGAGACGATATTAAGGAATATAATAAGATTGTTGAAGCACTTGCAGGTATGGGGTCCTATAGCTATGCTCCAAAGAAGCTTGATTTAGACCTGGAGAATAGACAGACACCACCCTCCATACCATCTATTGAGGAGCCTCTAGTCTTGGAGCTTAAAGCATTTCCGTCTCATCTTCGATATGTGTTCTTAGGAGCTAATGAAACCTTGCCAGTTATTATTGCTACAAA
Organism: Jaltomata sinuosa; assembly: GCA_003996215.1. Lineage (NCBI taxonomy): Eukaryota > Viridiplantae > Streptophyta > Magnoliopsida > Solanales > Solanaceae > Jaltomata > Jaltomata sinuosa. The sequence goes on along the minus strand of QJPP01001582.1, from coordinate 416,230 downwards.
CTTAGGAGAAGGACAGGTTGAAGCTTTGGTTTTTGTGTTGTAAAAGTTTAAAAGGGCCATTAGTTGGTCCATCATTAACATCATTGAGATTCTACCTAGAGTTTGCACTCATAAGATTCAGCTAGCCCCAAATTGCATTCCGAGTATTGAGCACCAACATAGGTTGAATCAGCCTATGCAAGAGGCTGTCAAGAAAGAGATTATCAACTGGCTGGATGCAGGTGTGGTTTACCCTATTGCGGACAACAAGTGGGTGATCCCTGTTCAGTATGTGCCAAAGAAGGGTGGGATTACTGTAGTCCCAAATGCTAAGAATGAGTTGATCTCGATGAGGCCAATCACAAGATGGTGCATATGCATGGATTATAGGAAGCTGAACGCTTAGACTGAAAAAGACCATTTTCTAATGCCGTTCATGGATCAGATGTTAGACTGTCTTGCTGGTAGAGGATGGTATTGTTTTCTTGATGGTTATTCAGGATACAATCAGATTTTGATTGCCCTCAAAGACCAAGAGAAGACCAATTTCACCTGTCCATATGGGATATTCGCTTTCAAGAGGATGCCTTTAGGTCTGTGCAATGCACCAATAACTTTTCAGCGTTGCATGATGTCTATTTTATCCGACATGGTAGATAAAACTATTGAGGTGTTCATGGATGACTTTTCGGTGGTTGGTGACTCTTTTGATGACTGTTTAGCTCATCTCAGTTGTGTACTAAAGAGGTGTGAAGAATGCAACTTGGTGTTAAATTGGGAGAAGTGTAACTTCATGGTGAAAGAGGGTGTAATAATTGACCATTGGATCTCCAAAACGGGTATAGAGGTCGACAAAACTAAGATTAAGGTGATTGAAAAATTGCCTCCCCCAATTTCTGTAAAGGGGATTCAAAATTTCTTGGGGCATGCTGGTTTCTATCAGAGGTTTATTAAGGATTTCTCCAAAATATCTAATCCATTATGCAAGTTATTGGAGAAGGAGGTAAAATTTGTGTTTGATGATGCATGTCTAAAGGCATTCGAGTTCATTAAGGAAAAGTTGTTCTCTGCTCCCATCATTATTTCTCCTGATTGGTCTCATCCTTTAGAAGTTATGTGCGATGCTAGTGGAGTGGCTCTAGAAGCAGTCCTAGGCTAAAGGTGCGAAAAGATTCTTTATCCCATACACTACGCTAGAAAAGCACTTAACCCAGCTCAAAAGAACTACACGATGACTGAACAAGAGCTGCTTGTTATGGTCTTTGCGTTTGAGAAATTCAGATCATATGCTTAGCACCAAGGTGGTGGTGAACACTGACCATGCAGCTCTTCGCTACCTCATGGCGAAGAAAGACACAAAGCTGAGATTGATTAGATGGGTATTGCTTCTACAAGAGTTTGACTTTGAAGTCAAGGACTGAAAGGGTACATAAAATCAGGTAGTAGACCACTTGTCTAGATTAGAAGAAGAGGCAATGATGAAGCAGAATGATGAGCAGGAGATTGATGATTGGTTTCCAGACGAGCAAGTATTGGATGCCTCCCAAGATTTGATTCCATGGTTTTCTGACATTGAAAACTATTTGGCAAGTGATGTGGTTCCTCTTGATATGTCTGTCCACCAGAGAAGAAAGTTCATATATGATGTTAACAAGTTTTTCTGGGATGAACCATTCCTGTTTCATGTGTGTGCTGATACTATGATCCATAGATGTGTGCCTGAAGCTGAGATGATGGAGATTCTAGAGGCTTGTCATTCATCCCCTGTTGGGGGACATCATAATTGTATCCGAACTGCACATAAGATCTTGCAATGCGGCTACTATTGGCCGACCATTCATAAAGATGCCCATGATTTTGCTAAAGCTTGCAACATGTGTCAAAGGGAAGGAGGTATATCAAAGAGGCATGAGCTTCCTCTTACTCCCATCCTTGTGATCGAGCTGTTTGACATTTGAGGTATTGATTTAATGGGTCCGTTTATGATGTCTAATGGAAATTATTACATATTGGTGGCTGTTGACTACGTATCAAAGTGGGTGAAAGCGGTTGCACTTTCCAGTAATGAGGGTAAGTGTGTCACATCGTTCTTAAAAAAGAACATCTTCTCTAGATTCGGTACCCCAAGGACAATTATTAGTGATGGAGGCTCGCACTTCTGCAACAAATTGTTTCGTGCTTTACTAGAAAAATATGGAGTGAAGCATAATGTTGCAACCCCTTATCATCCCCAGACTAGTGGTCAAGTGGAAGTCTCCAAACATAAAATAAAGTCAATCCTGTCTAAGACTATCAATGCCAACAGAAAGGATTGGTTGCAGAAACTAAATGATGCTTTGTGGGCATATCAGACTGCATTCAAGACGCTAATAGGTATGATACCATATCAGCTTGTGTTTGGAAAGGCGTGCCATTTTCCTATTGAGCTAGAGCATAAGGCCATGTGGGCATTGAAGAAATTGAACTTAGACTGGTCTGAAGCATCGTTGCAGTGACATGGGCAGCTAAATTTGGATGAGTTCCGCCTGAATGCATATGAGAGTTCGGCTTTGTATAAAGAGAAGATGAAACTGTATCATGACCGAAAGATAGAAAAGAGAAATTTCCAGTCTAGTGACTTGGTCGTGCTTTTCAATTCTAGACTTCGCTTGTTTCCTGAAAAGTTGAAGTCTAAGTGGATTCGACCATTCAAAGTGGTGCAAGTGTTTCCTCACGGGGCCGTCGAACTTGAAAATCATGATGGCAAGAGGTTCAAGGCTAACGTACAGCAGATCAAAGCATATTTGGGTACCACAGAGGAGCTTAAAGAAATTCAAGCCTGGAACCTTGATGAATTCATTCCAACTAAGGAGCTTGATGAAGTCTGAGTAATCAAGGAACCTGCGTCGTGCCGCGATGTTAAATCAGGCGTTGCATGAGAGGCAACCCATGAGGAAACTTGATGAAGTCTGAGTAGTCAAGTAACCTGTGTCGTGGTGCGATGTTGGCACTGCATGGGAGGAAACCCATGAACTAATGTGTGTTGATTGTGCAAGATTTAGTGGGAGTGAAAATTGGAAACTTGCAGAAGTGCAGGGAAAAGGGGTCCCACGGGCTCCGCGGCGGGCCATCGTAGGTGCCACGCCCGTGGGACTAGTACATCCTAATTGAAAATGTTCCAAGTGTTGAAGAAATTTGTGTTCTGTCCAATTTTCTCACCCTACATGATATGCCATTGCTGCTCTGACGGGCATAGGGAATGGGCGTGAAGCCAAAACAAATTTGTGAAAAAGCCACTGGCTCGTTCCCATGCCCCGTATGATGGGACGTCGCAACCCTGACGGGTGTTGGAAGCAAGCTTGAGATGCCCAGGTAAGTCACTCATGATGGGCCATTGTGTGCCCCACGAGCATCGCGTAGCCCATCATATGGGTCGGTCAACATGGTCAACATTTTTTAAAAAGTGTTTCTAATTTTTTACCCGACCCGACCCGGTCCCCTTTTCCCTTTTCCCCGCGTCCCTTAAGTGTTTGTCCTCAATTAAATGGAGGTCAAATCTCTCATCTCTATCCTCCTAATTTTCTCTCCCACACACGATCAAACTCCCCCAACTTCTAAAACCACGACCATCTCCACTACAAATCACTCTCCTCACATCCCATATACTCTTCACAATCACTAGCATAATTTAGCAAGTTCATTAAAGTACCCAAGACTCAAGTTTCTTCAAACTTTGTGCAATACCAAGAGTAAGTTCACTTTCTCATGGTTTTTAATTGTCTCTTTGTGTGTTATTATCTATGGGTTTGTAAGGAAGCAAATAGCATGTTGATAATCATAATGATAGTCCCAAACCCTAGACTTGAACTATGCTTATGTGTGTGCTTATGTGATTGTGTGTATGAATTTAGAAAAAAAAGGGAATTAGGGTTGTGATTTTGGTCTGAGTAATGGGTTGTTATGATGCTTATAAGTGTTGTATGTTTATTGTTTGGGTGAGGAGATAAAAATGCTAGTGAACGAAAGAGTGTGTGCTTAACTTGATCCCACAGGCCACCTGACAGGCCGTTTGAGGCATGACAGGCGCCGGACAAGGCGTGGGGATTGGATCATTGCCTGAAAAGGCTTCTATCCAATTCTGACGCCCAATCCGATGGGATGTTGGACCTCCCACGCCTGTTGGAAGAGACCGTAGAGGATAAGTTATCCTTAAAAATCCCATTTCCATGATCCAATGCCCTGTCCCATGAGACTTCGGACCTCCTACGCCCATGGCACAAGTCGTGGGAGGACTAGTTCACCTGCACAATTCACTGGACTATTCCTACACCCTATGCCAAGGGAAGTCGGACCTCCTACGCCCGTGGGAGGAAAACAATTCAGTAAATTCTTCTAAGTGTTGAACTTTTTATGTTTTCAAGTTTTGGTTTCGTTTGCTAACATTGGTTACCTATAGGAACTTGATGGCACCTCCGACTCTACTACGATGAAGGGGAGCAAGGAAAGAAAAGGAAGACACAGTTAGGTCTCGCCAAAAGGATCAAACTAATTCGAAGGGCAAGCAGAGCGACTCGGACAGCCTCTCCCTCGTCCGAATGACTAGGAGGAAATTGGTAGTATCTCCTGCCCAGTCTAAAGAGGGATGAGACAAGGCAACCAAACAAGAACAGACGTCAGCCAAAACTTTCTCCTAGTCTAAAGAGGGGGAAGGTTTATCTTTCGGCTCCATAAATAATGATTCAAAGAGCACCTCACAACTGGCAAAGGGAGGAAAAAAGGCTGCGATCCCAGTTTCTAGTGACATGGAAACTGGGGCCGGGTTGGGAAATGATGATAAATCAGGGTCTGAGCAGAGTTCAGCCAAAGATGCAGAGGGTGATGGTGAATTCGATACCGAGACCACTTCTCTGAAAAGGGATCCTACTTCACCTACTTTGACATCCCCTGGCATAATGCTGGTACTCACTCGAGAGTAGACTAGATGGTTGGTAAAAGGGTCCCAGAAAATATTTGACTATGGGTTGGAGACAATGGAAAGAGGGCACATCAAACTCTCTATTGTAGAGGAGTGGAGAATTAACTCACTCAAGCTCAAGGACTTCCCCAAGTTGGATGAATATTTCCAACATTACAACTTGGGGTGGACTAGCAGGTCACTCCCTGATTATTAGTCAACCATCGTGAGGGAGTTTTATGCAAACTATCAGGCCATCCAGGAAAGTAGATGTAAAAAGGGCCAGAAGATTGCAGACTTGCCCGCTCTTGAGAGCGTACTAGTAAGAGGGGTCTCGGTTAACATCTTGACCAAAATCATAAACAGATTCCTCTTTGGGCCAGAGTTTGTGGTTACCACTGACACCTTTGACTATGACTATCGGATTAAGAATAAGCTCAAGCGGACAAAATGGTTAGCCAAGCGCCTTACAACAACAGGAAAACCAAAGTGGATCGACCAGGATAAGCCACATATTACAAAGGCATCTCTATCATTTGAGTCCAAATTCTGGTGGGCCTTGGTGTGACTCTAGCTTATGCCGATGGGTGTTGACAATTAGTTGACTCTTGAACGGGCCATTCTAGTGGCTAGCCTGATGTCCAAGTACAATCTGAACTTTGAACAAATCATTGCTGAAGAGATTCAAGATAGAGTAGCAAAGATCTCATCTTCATATCCATTCTCGTGCCTCTTGACGGAGTTGTGTGATGAGGCAAAGGTCCCAAAATATTTGGGTATTGATCATGCGGTGCCAGCCATCCGTACCCACCACCCAGAGAGATCTAAAGATGAAACAAAGATAATTCGTCTGAGTGGCACATCTGAACCACTCGCACTCACCCAGGAGACAATTGTACCTACTACAAAGACGACACCTTCTACTACTATTGCGGCAACCCTACCAGGTAGCCGACTTGAGAAAACTCTAGGGGCCTCATCTAGTCCTTCTACACCTCCAATGGAGGATCCTAAATTAGTCTACACTTTCCACTCGATAAATTTTGCTAACACGGTCCAGGACACTATTCAGCTAAAAGAGCAGATTATGAAGTTTGCTCAATAGTTCTAGGCTATTATTGATGCTTCGATACAAAGAGACATAACACTTTTTGTTGGGGTGAATGGCCGAATTGATGAATTGTAGGATAGGATCAATGAATGTCTGGATGAAATGGGTGCGGATGAGCTTACTTTGCTGAAACAACAGTTAACAGATTTTCGGGTAGACGTGGCTGAGTTGTAGAGTCATCCGGCCTCTTATTCTCGGGATCCCGTAGTCTTGCCAAATGCTACATTGGGCCTGATCATTGATTTTTGGGAATATGCTAATCCTGACCTCTGCCAGAAGGACCCTGCTAAGGAAAAAGAAGCCGAGGTACCTCCTAGGTCCTTTGGAGCCACAGAAAAAAAGGAAGAGAAAGGATAAGCATGACCGTACGGATGATGCCCCATTGAGTCTGAAGTCTCAAAAGGAAAAGGATGATAGAGCCGCCAAGAAAGCTAAGAAAGATGCAAAGAAAGCTCGTTAAGAGTCCCTAGCTATGCATCAAATTGAGATTGATGCCGTTGGGACTGGTGGCTCGGCTAGTGGTGTTGCCGGTATTCCAGAAGTACCTTTTTTAGGCCCCATTGTGGGAGTTGATGGTGAGGATGCTTCCCGGGTAGCTGATATTATTGAGAGGTCTGTAGAGGCGGCCTCTTTTCGTGATAAGACTATGGGCACCACTCCAGCAGTCCCGACTATTGCTACACTTGATGATCGCGCTTAGGCGCCACATGTATGCCTTGTATCCCTCAGTTTGTCATTTTTAAGTGCATTGGAGAAATTGCACAGCTTTTTAGGCGCGGTGGGGGCAGCTGTGGTCATCTGTGTTTTTATAGGGTGTTTTGGTGAAGTCTGAGTAGCCAAAACACTCGCGTCGTGTTGCGATGTTAAATCAGGCGCTGCATGAGAGGCAACCTATAAGGGTATCTATAAGGTATCCACGTCCTTAGGGTTTTCTTGCATGTGTTCTTTCTCTAAGGACTTTAAATTTCTGTTGAACTGGAATGTTTATTATAGGATGTGTGTTTGTGGAAGTGGATTAGGAACTGAATGCAACCATGATCTTGTTTTTGAAGAAAATTTATGAAAAAGGGAGACCCCTCCAAATTTTTGTGCAATAAGGTGTTAGAACTGACCTAGGTGGATCTGCAAATGACAACATGTATATAACTGAGATTAGTAGCTTAAGCTAAAGAATGAAATGGTAGTTAGCTAATCTGTAGTCTAAACTCTGTAGCATGTGTGAAGTGATCTGCTTAGTATCTGTTCTTGCTGTACTGTTGAATCTAGTTATGCTGGGGTTGTAGAATGGTTTGGTTAGGAAATGATTATATGTCATTTTTGAATTATCTCACTTAAGCCAAATGACCTACCAAATGAAATTGAATCCCTTTGATCCCTGAATTTGAGCCTAAAGTTAACCCTTTTTGTTGTTATCCTGCTCACCTTCCCCATTTCCAATAAATCTCTGTTTTGGCCCTGGTCCCTCCTTGGACATTGTGCACCTCAATTCAAGATAAAAGCATAAGTTGAGGGTGGCTACTGTACGGGTGAGTAGGAAGTGTTGGGTAAGAAAAGATAGAGTTGGTGTAAAGAGGAAGATAGCGGGTGTGGTTTGCGTGCTACAAAAGAAAAAAAAGAGAGAAAAGAAAAGAAAGAAAGAAAAAAAGGGGTTAAATGAAAAGAAAAGTGCAAAAAATGCAATAAAGGCCACACCCGAATCTTGATAAAAATACAAAGCTTTGAAAAAGGAAGACAAGGGAGGTAAATTGTAAGGTCAAGAAAGTGGAGAAAATAAAGAAGTAATTATAGTCTCAAGGAGGGCATAGTCACTATTTATCCAAATGTATCATTCCCGTCCGTAATCCTGCATTACAAGCCTAACAAAGTCCTATAGTGATACTAACCAAATTGTTTGAAAGCCAAAGCATAGAAAATAAGGGCAAGCCTATGGTATTGTACATGTACAACCTGACCTTGTTTGTGAGAGTGAGCGTGTTCCCAGTCCCTGTGTGTTAAATTGATATTCTGTGTGATCGAGACTTCTTTGTTGTGAGGGCACTAGAGTGGACTGCGATTGCTAACTGTTTGGTTGGAATGTCTACTTGTGTATGCTAGCTTACTCATGAATATCTTGTTGTCACTCATGGATCCATCTTGTGTTATTCTGATAACTTGATTAAATGCACTGGTTTTTGAGCTTTTAAGGAGTGGGTTCTATTCTGAAATCTGAGAGATAAATGAATCATGCTGCTGCTGTAGTTTCTAGTTTCCTTTTACTTAAGCATCATTTTCATTTTTGTTTTTGTTTATTGCTTGACGACAAGCAAACATTCTAAGTTGAGGGTGTTGATGTGCCGATATTTCACGAGACTTTCGACTCTTAAAACTAAGGATTTTTGGGAGTTCTTAAGTACATTTTGTTGGATTTGATATCGTTTGTTGCATGTACAGGGAAAAGTGTTGAAAAGATAAAAGTACCAAAAAGTTACAGATCTCTGGGCAAAAGTCATGCCCCACGGGCATGGGATCCACCACGACTCATAGGAGAGGTCGTCAAAAGGAACCAGAGAAACCAAAGGTGAAAGTCATCTCCCATGATCTACCACGATGGGTGTCGGTCCAGCCATGGTATGTCACAGAGCTTGTCAGACTGGACCAATGGAACTGAAGCTGAGAGGCAAGACTAAATGAGCTGCTAGATGCCCGTGAGAGAAGTGATGGGACATCGTAGGACCCATTGAATCAAGCCAGTGGAGATTGAGGATAGAGCCTACTAGCCGACGAGATGTCCATGATGGGCGTCACATTTACGATGTCCCATCGAAAGTACTGCATCCAGTCAATCCTAGAATAATTAGGATATGGTCTTTTTTGTCTATAAATACTTCTCCTTAGGTTTTATTTCGGGGTTTCCGATATTGTTTGATATTATTACGTTTTGTTTGTGTTTTGGAGACATCATAACATAAGTTTTTGAGAATTAAAGTTTGTTCTTGAATTATTGAAGTGTTCTTGATATTTATTCAAGATTTCAGATTTCTTTACTTCTTCGTGTAAGTATATGCCCATGATTGTTTCAACAACTTCTGATCATTCACTTATGAACATGAGTAGCTAAATCCACAACTAGGGTTGTGGGAACCATGAAGGATTAACGAAGTAGGAAAAGTACTTGGTAATTCTAGGGCGGTGTTTATGCATGTATTGTTCTTCCCTTCGCTTTGATTCCTTTTTAATGATGTACAACATTAGAACTCGCCTTATCCTTACTTGTCGGACCAAGGAGGTAATAGATGGGAAAAGGATTGTTCAACAACAGAGATTTGAGGCTACCAACCCTCATCTAATAGCTTGACATTGTCCAGGAATAGCTAATCTGGGATCCAGGGTAAGGGTTAGTAAAGCATACACCTGCGGCTGGACCAAGGCGTGTGGTGAAATTCATCTATCTAAGGAACCAACTATTTAGGTGAACCTAACTTATCGATTCTGCATGCTAAGCACCAAGATAGTTTATTAAGTACAACGCCTTACTAAGTTATGATCTCATGGGGAGCACTACCCTAGTCGCTTCTCTTATTGATAACAACCTTTGAAGCTGTTACTTGTTACTTGTTATGAATATAAGTTACATTTAATATTTGTTACTTAAAACCCCCCCTTTCGAGGGAAATAAATGGCTAACAGGGCAAGTAAACACTAATCAACCATAGTCCTACCATATTCTCTGTGGGATCGACCCCAACCTTCATTGGGTTCTATATTTGAACAACAACCGCTTATGCTTCTAAAAGGAGGTGTAATTTGGGCATATTAGTCATCAACGTTAGATCCACCAGGGAGTTCATGCACTTCATCTCTTTGTATAAATTTTTTGCATTGGGGCAATGCTTTGTTTCAGTTTGGGGGGTGTACTTAATATTTAAGCCACTGTGAGGCATGTATAAATATTCATTTGTGGCTATTGTGTTCTTAATTGTGCCCTTGCCAGGCTTGATTTATCATATTGATGTTTTGAATGTGACTGCTAGGTTGGTTCTATAAGATCTATTTTTTCACTATCCGTGCTTTGCAAACGTGATAGTACCTTTGCCAAGGCTTGCTTTTAAATGATTCATGAGCACTTTAATCTTGGTTTCGCTTTGTTAATAGTAGATTAGTGAATAAACTCCAAGGGTTTTCTTCATACCACAGTTCTTTCCGAAGGAGCAAATCGTTTTCTTTTGTTTATTTCTATTGTTTATTTTTAGTGTTGAACCGGGTTGGTGTTTCCCTATGATAAATTGAGAGGTGACTTTCTTAAGGAAAAATGCAAAGTTTTAGTTTAAATTGAGTTCATATTTTTCTTGTCTCAAAATGGGCCCATCAAAAAATTTCTTGGCAAGAAGTTTTGCAAATTAAAGGAAAGAGGGAAAATGATTTTGGCTAAAGCATTCTTTTGTCATGACGTGCACATTCCCCGTTTGGCTTGACTGATAGTAAAAGAACTTGGAATAGAATGTTAAAAGTCATTTTCCCCAATTGATTGTGATACTAATTGTGAAATTCTTGTGTTGTGATGCCTTGTGTGGTAGGGTTATACTTTGTTCTTGTGTACATGTGCTGTCTAGAACTTGCCCCGAATGTGATTCAAGGTAAAATCCTATTTGTCACCAAACTTGGAAGATGACCTTTGGCCTTTTCTGAATAGTCACTTCACCCAAATTGACTTCTCTTTGTATTGATCCTAGTAAACTCCTTTGAGCTTGTGACCTTTCTTTAGAACCTTGTTAGATTCCTTGACCCTTTTTGGACCCTTGATTTTCTCACCCATCCTCCCTAATGGCTCAAAAATAAAATGTAGGCTAAAAGCCTAAGTTTGGGGGAGGGGGGATTGAAATGATAACATAGGCAAAGGCCTAAGTTTGGGGGTGTATGTACAAAGTGTGGAGAAGAAAAGGGTTGTATTTTAATGCAAGGTAGCACCATATGCCTAAAATGAAAATTGCATCCAAATGTCTAATTAAATGAGAAAAATGAAAAAAGGAAGAAATTGGTGCTACCAAGTGAAAGTAATCAAAGGATGTTGAATGATCAAGTTGAAGGGAAACTTGAGTTGTGAGAGGGAGAAATAAAGTAAAGCTAATGTTCAAAATGTGAGCGGTGTTTTGAATGATCACAAGGAGTGTTAGGGAGGTTTAGTCACTTGATCCAAATGTAATCCTCACCTTAACCCTAGCCAACATTGTAACCCGGAAGTCCTTAGTAATTCCGAGCTTGGTAACTCTACATTAGTGGCAAAATACATGAAGGGCAAGCCTATGGTTCGATACGTGTGCACTCAAACTTCTTTGAGAGAGTGAGAGTCTCTCTGGTTCTCTTATAATCCATTTTTAATATTAATTGCATGATTGTGAGTGGAATTCTCTCTTGTGGTGAGTAGCATCGCACACTTGAAATGAATAAGAAAGCTCTATTTCAATTGAGAAGAATGAATGAGACAAGTTCTGTGGCGAATCTCGAGGCAAACCTTGAAGGTCCATGTCAATTACTTGAGAAGATTGATAATCTTGTTTTGAATAATAAATCCCCAGCTTTTGAATAAGAGATGAAATCTTTTTTGAAAATATTTTGAAATGAGCAATTGCCTAGAGAGTATGATGATTCCAATCGAGATGAGCATTGTAGTTGAGTCTTTTAGTTTTGACTCTTTTGTTGTTATTTTCATAGGTTTTAGACTTCAGATAATCTTGTGTGCATCCCTTGTATTTTGAGAACTTATTTCATTCCTTACCTTGTGAGTATCTTGCTTGATGACAAGAAATAGTTCAAGTTTGGGGGTTTCATAAGTTGGTAATCTACCAACTTATTGAGCCTTTATTCATGAATTATTGCCATGTTTTGATGAGAATTAGAGGTACTTATTGCCTTTATTGACATGAATGCCGGTACTCTTGATAAAGAGAAGAAAGTAATGGAATTGAACCCAAAGATCCAAAAAGAAGTTAGTGTGAAAGTGATCGAAAAAGAGGAAGGAATTGTCAAGAGGTGCGAGCCGCACATCACAAGATGCGACCGCACCCCACTTTGCATTTGAGTCATACAGTCAGAGAAACTTTCTTCCTAGAGAAAAAGCCATATGCGACCACATAATGCAGTGTGCGATCGCACATGGCTTCACAAGTTGGTCGCACCAGCCCTGAAGGGCATTTTTATCCAAAGTTATATGACGTATTTGAGAAGGTTTCTAAAACCTATTTTGGGGTGTGTACCTAAGATAGAATTCAATTTTTACTTTCCCCAAGGAAGATATTGAGAGTACACTCTTCTCTCTTCTTGTTACGAATTGAAAACACCATTTGTAAAGATTTTGAGTTTGGATTTGGAGCTTAGCTGTTAATATGAATCGAAAATTGAGTAACCCATTTTCTATAAGCTCTTGTTTCCTTAATATGAGTAGCTAAATCCTTTTTTAGGAGTATGTTCATGATGGGTGTTTGAACTTGGGTACGGGTATTGATTAATTGTGCTTATAATTGAATATTTAGTATAGGTCTATTGAATTCTTCAAGGTTTAATCATAAAATTGATGGTTGCAAACATTGATTGAGTTTACTAATTTTGTTCTTTCTTGAAAGAGGAGTTCATAAATTGGGTAAGAATTCAATAGTGGGGATTTGGGATTTCCATCATAGTTTTATGCTAGAAATAGCTTGATCGAAGGAAATTCCCATCTAAGAATCTAATCTAGAAATAATGTGATTTATCCAAGTGTTAATTGGTTGTTTTATGGTAAAGCTATGGTGCTTGAGCAAAGGCCATGGTACATATATTTGGAGGGTCGAAAGACTATCAAATACAGTTAGAACCAAGCTACCCATACCTATAATCGAAAGTTTATACGTTTCATCAATTCCATAACCTATTGTAGAATCCCATCGGAAGCATACCCCTAGTCTTCTTTCTTTTGTTAAGAAAATCATGTTCATATTGTTCTCGTGTTGAATTTACGATATTGTTGATTTCCTAATCTTTTCCCCTCAATTTTTACTTTTAAATTGCTTGACCATTTACTCACTTTAGTGATTGTTATTCGATAATTTATTGGCAAATGATTGCTTTATTCTCTGTGGATACGACCCTGACATCCATTGGATTTATTTATTTTTTTGTATGACGATCATCACCACCTCCTATGGGAGAGTGATTATGAACATAATTAGTGGTAGAGAAAAACAAGACCTTCACCCTAACAGTCATTTCTTGGATGATGACTCTGGGGAGTCAAAAGATGAGTTGTCCACCAGTATAGTTGACACTCCTGTTCTGCTCTCTGCCGAGGTAGTCAGACTGTTTTGTGAGATCGAGAATGTTGATTCTTGGACTCCACCTCACATAGTCCTTGCCAGTGCTGGTTTACATTCCACTAATAGAAAGGAACAAACTCCACCTCTTGATCCTTACAAAAAGTCCCAATTGTAGCTCAAACCTCATGGGTGCTGGACTCTTCCAACTTTAGCCATCCTCAGCCACGATCCTCAGTGAGACCTTTGAATCGATACACGATGCTTGATTCTCAGCTTAAATGGGTTCATGGTCAGATGCAACACCACACAAAGTTATTGCAAATTTCCCATGCAGTCACTCTCACCTCGACACCAGTAGGGGTGGTTAATTATTTGAATGCCTTGATTTCCACCAAAGAGTGCTACAAGATGTATAAGGTATTTGAGTGTCTTTTGAGTGACACTTCTCATGCTGTGTAACACCCCAAGATCTGAACTAGATACTGGAATGTATTCAGCAGAAAAATTTCAGAAAAATTCAAGTTTTCAGGAACTATGGTTAAGATCACGGACTTTAGTCCAGGACCATGGACCGTCATTTGACTCGTGGACTCAGCGATCAGAGAAGTACCAATTTCCTTCCTCAGAACCACAGATGGGATCATGGAACTTAGTTTAGAACCATGATTTGTCCTGTCACTCGTGGTTTCCCTTAATCAGAGGACCATTAGTTCAGGTCTCAAAAACCATGAGTCACACGATGAACTGTTGTTCAGGACCACGGTCTGTCCTGTGGACTCGTGGAACCAGAACATCTGACGACCCTCAGTTGTGGCCCAAGGACCTCGAGTCAAACCACAGACCATCGTCCAGAACCATGGTCTATCTTGTAACTCATAGTTTCCTCAGAGAAGAGAATCCCCCAAGGCTCGTGGACAGAACCAAGACTCAGTTGATGGTCCATCGTCAGGACTACGGTCCGTCAACCAAGTCGTGGTACCTGAGCCGCGATTTTTAGTAGCTTTCTTTTAAAATGACCAGGGGTATTCCAGACTTTTCCTTTCTCTTTTAAGGCCTAAGCTATGTTATTTTGCTTTGTCTAAGCCTAGTTAATTAATCAAAAACTACCTAAATCACCCTTAAAATCTAAGGATTTCCTCCATAGACTCTCCTCCAGGTATGTGGGATTTCACTAGTGGGTCCCTTTTGCCCATTAGGTCCCTAGATTTCAGTCAGTCCTTCAGTTCTCTATGCAATAGTCAGACCTAGGGTTCCTAAATCTTAGAGATTCCTTTCAATTCAGAGGCTATTGTTTAAGTGCTATTAATTACATGTTTCTTAGAAAATTAGCACAGTCACATGTACAAAATTCAGTAACCTTAGATTTTATTAAAATTTAGTATTTATAATTTGTACTTGCTAGGCAGGTAATTCAGACAATCATGCTTCAGAATAGAATGCCATTATGTTTCATTATATATATATGTTGCATTCTTAGATGATTATCAGTATTTGAGCTATCTAGTATTTTAGCTTGCATTTCATTGCTTACATTCAGTTGGGAGTATACTTAGTACTGAGCGGACGAGGGGATGAATGCTTGGCTGTCAGATTAGGCTGAGACCTTTAGTAGCAGTTCCCAAATCCCAAAACTACGGTGCCACCGTAGGTATGAAAGGGGTAAGCTGTCAGATTAGGTTGGTCACCCTTGTCCCTTGTGGACATCAGTTTAGTTGATCCACATCAGATTTGTTTGTACGCTTGGTAAGGTATGAACACCCTTCTATCCAGGGTTACAGGTTGGCCCCACAGTTAGCTCAGCTTGGGGTATATCGGTTAATAGTACCTCCCACATTTAGAATCATGTTGCATTGACCTTGTATCCAGTATTCAGTTCAGCATGCTATATACTCATGATAGGTACTTGGTCATTCTATTCAGCTTATCTATCAGTTCATGTTTCATTATGTATTTCGATGTTTAGTGTTTATGTTATTTAGCTTAGCATACATCCCGCATGCTCAGCACATTCAAAGTACTGATGCATACTTTTGGGCTACATCATTGTATGATGTAGGTTCAGGCGCTCAGCATCCAGACCGCATTTAGCTCGACTTTCAGTACTTACTCAGCTGGTTCAGTGGTGAGTCCTCATAGTTCGAGGATGATAGATATGCTTATTTATTTAAGTTTTACATTTCAGTTTCAGACTATTAGAGTTAGCTAGGGGCATGTCCCAACAACTCATATCAGTTAGAGGCTTTCAGACATAGAATAGATTCATCTATTGAGTTGTTAGTGTTGTTTTTCAGACTTCATTATACTCCTATATATATTTCATATTCAGACATTTTTTGGGTTCTTTTCTACTTCAGATATTAAATTGTTTTCAGTTTTGCACTGTTTATGTTTTATCAGAAATTGTCTAGTTATGCCAGGCTATGGGTTAGCTTGAGGTCACTTGTGACACCAAATACCATGTTGCGTATAGGGGGTAGCCTCGGGGCATGACAAACTTGGTATCAGAGCATCAGGTTCAAGTGTCCTAGGGTTTCTGAAAGCCGTGTCGAGTAGATTCTTCTTCATGGGTGTGAAACGCGCCCCACTTATGGGGAAGAAGCTATGAGATGTCATTAGGAAAAACTTCCCTTCTTCTTTTCCAGCTCGTGCTATAGAGTATGAACTCTATTTAATCCCCTTTGAATGAGCAAGTCACTCATGCCAAATTTAGGGTTGCTTTTGTGCTTGCCCAATCCATGAATGCACAGGTCAATCAGCGAGCTATGGCACCAGCTCCACCCTAGACTAACACTACTGCAGCTAGAATCTGGGACTTCACTCAAATGAACCCTCTAGAATTTCATGGGTCCAAGTCCGAAGATGACCCACAGGAGTTTCTTGATGACATTCAGAAGGTGACAGGTATTATGGGTGTCACTTCGGTTGAGAGTGCAGATTTAGCTGCCTATCAGTTGAAGGGAGTGGTTTATACTTGGTATCAGTAGTGGAAGGAGTCCCGTTGTGCTGATGCAAGCCCCATGGATTGGAGCCACTTCAAAACTGCATTTCTGGACAGGTTCTTCCCACTTGAGCTCAGGGAAGCCAAGGTCCAAGAGTTCACCAACTTGAAGCAAAACGATATGAGTGTGAAGGAGTATGCACTCAAGTTTACTCAGTTGTCTAAGTATGCTCCGCCAATAGTAGCTGACTCCAGGGACCATATGAGTAAGTTTGTATCTGGTGTGTCTGATGATGTGGTCAAGGAGTGCAAGACTGCTATACTGGTTAAGGAGATAGATTTTTCCAGGTTGGTTACTTATGCTCAGCAGATCGAGGAGGAGAAAATCACAGAGAGGGGAGGAGATAGTAATAGAGCTAGAATAGGTGACTTCAACTACTCTCAACAGAGGTCAGAGGGTGGAAATTGCTCTCAGTTTCGTCAAAAATCTTCAGCTCTAGCTCTATCTTCTGCTAGTGCCCCAGTGCCTAAGTTTAGACAAGATCAACGGGATAGAGCGCTAGGCTCTAAGTCCCAAGGTACAGTTACTAGCGGGCACACTCATACATTTTGTAAAAGGTGTAGTAGAAACCACCAGGGTGAGTGTATGGCAGGTAGTGGAAATTTCTTTGGATGTGGCAAGCCCGGCCACAGGATGAGAGATTGTCCAGCAGCTTCTCAGAAGGGCAAGGATGTTCGCCCATAGAATCAGGCCAATTCTACGATAGCTCCAGCGGGTCACCCCATTCAGTAGGTTGCCTCATCTGTTATAGGTGGTGGTCAACGCCAAAACAGGTTGTATGCCTTTCAGACTCGATAGGACCAGGAGGATTCTCCTGATGTGGTCACGAGTACGTTACAAGTCTTCCATTTAGATGTTTATGCATTTTTAGACCCAGGGGCTACACTTTCCTTTGTAACTCCTTATATAGAAGTAAACTTTGGTTTCAGTCCAGAAATCCTCCTTGAACCCTTCTCAGTCTCTACTCCAGTTGGTGATCCAGTTATAGTTAGATGGGTATACAAAAATTGCCCTATCATAGTTTCCCAGAAAGTCACCTCGGCCAATCTTGTAGAGTTAGAAATGACTGATTTTGATATTATTCTAGGCATAGATTGGCTACATTCCTATTATGCCTCAGTTGATTGCAGAACTAGTATCATTCAATTTCAGTTTCTAAATGAGCCAGTATTGGAGTGGAAGGGTAGTACCTCAGTGCCTGTAGGTCAATTCATCTCTTACCTTAAGGCTAGAAAAATAATTTCCAAAGGGTATATCTATCATATTGTTTGGGTTAAGGATTCAAACTCTGAAACCCCAACTCTTGAGTCAGTTCCAGTGGTGAATGAATTCCCATAAGTGTTTCCAGAAGATCTTCCCAGAGTTCCTCCCGAAAGGGAAATCAACTTCAGAATAGATCTCTTTCTAGATACCCAGCCTATTTCAATTCCTCCTTACATGATGGCTACAGTTGAGCTTAAGGAATTGAAGGAACAGTTGAAAGACCTCCTAGATAAGGGATTCATCACACCCAACATCTCTTTATAGGGTGCTCCAGTGCTATTCTTGCATAAAAAGATGGTTCTCTCAGGATGTGCATCGACTACCGTTAGTTGAACAAAGTCACAATCAAGAATAGGTATCCCATCCCAAGGATTGATGACTTATTTGACTATCTTCAGGGTGCTAGTTGCTTCTCTGAGATAAACCTCAGATCCGTTTATCACCAGCTCAGAGTCAGAGATAGTGACATCCCGAAGATAGCCTTCAGGAATTAGTATGGTCACTACAAATTTGTAGTTATGTCTTGTGGACTAACGAATGCTCCTGCAACTTTCATAGATTTGATGAATAGAGTGTTCAAGCAGTATATAGACCTGATCATCATTGTCTTCATAGATGACATCCTCATATATTCTCCGAGCGAGGAAGAGCATGCAAATCATTTGAGAGTGGTATTGCAAACTCTCAAAGACTGCTAGTTATTTGCTAAGTTCAGTAAATGTGAATTTTGGTTGAAATCAGTTGCTTTTCTTGGTCGTGTGGTGTCTAGTGAAGGCATACGAGTTGACTCTCAAAAGATTAAGGCAGTAAGAACTGGCCCAGACCCACCTCTCCGTCAGACGTCAGGAGTTTCTTGGGTTTGGCTGGTTATTACCGGAGATTGGTTGAAGGATTTTTTACCATAGCTTCCCCATTGACCAAGTTGACTCAGAAGAAGGTCAAGTTTTAGTGTTCAAATAAGTGTGATAAAAGTTTCTTAGAAATGAAAACCAGATTGACTACAGGTCCCGTGTTAACCTTACCAGAGGGTTCAGATGGCTTCGTGGTTTATTGTGATGCATCTAGGGTCGGCCTAGGCTATGTTTTGATGTAGCAGGGTATGGTCATAGCGTATGCTTCCAGACAGCTTAAGATTCATGAGAAGAACTACCCAACTCATGACCTTGAGCTTGCAGCTGTTGTATTTGCCTTAAAGATTTGGAGATACTACTTGTTTGGTATTCATGTTGATATGTTCACAGATCATAAGAGCCTCCAATATGTGTTCACCCATAAAGAGTTGAATCTTCGTCAGAGGAGGTGGCTTGAGTTCCTTAAAGACTATGATATGAATGTGCTCTACCATCCAGGTAAGGCCAATGTAGTGGTTGATGCCCTCAGCAGACTGTCCAAGGGTACTGTGTCACATGTTGAGGAAGAAAAGAAATAACTAGCCAGAGATATTCATAGGCTTGCTCGTTTAGGAGTTTGCCTTATGGACATGACATATAGTGGTGTGATAGTCCAGGATAGGTCAGAATCTTCATTGGTAGCAGAGGTTAAAGAGAAATAGGATAGCGATCCCATATTACTTCTGTTGAAAGGTGCAGTTCATCAACAGAGGGTTGAGGTTTTCTCCCAGGGGGGAGATAGTGTGCTTTGCTACCAGGGTCATTTGTGTGTACCTAATGTGGGTGAGTTGAGGTAGTAAATCCTTCTAGAATCCCATAATTCTAGATATTCTATTCATTCCAGTGCCACTAAGATGTACCATGATCTACGAGAAGTCTATTGGTGGAACATCATGAAGAGGGACATTGCAAATTTTGTGGCTAAGTGCCCCAACTATCAGCAGGTGAAAGTAGAACATCAAAAACCAGGATGTGTGACTCAGGATATTATCATTCCTACTTGGAAGTGGGAGGTGATTAACATGGATTTCATTATGGGCTTACCTCGTACTCACAAACAACATGACTCCATTTGGGTGATAGTAGACAGAGTTACTAAGTCATCTCACTTCTTGGCTGTCAAGACTACAGATTCAGTGAAGGACTATGCCAGACTCTACATTAGAGAGATAGTCAGGTTGCATGGGGTTTCCTTGTCTATCATCTCAGATAGGGGTATCCAGTTTAAATCTCATTTCTGGAAATCATTTCAGAAAGGTCTTGGTACTCAGGTGAAGCTCAGCACAACATTTCATCCGCAGACGGATGGTCAGGTGGAGCGTACAATCCAGACCTTAGAGGACATTAAGAGAGCTTGTGTGATCAATTTCAAGGGTAGTTGGGATGATCACCTACCTCTCATAGAGTTCGCCTATAATAACAGTTTCTATTATAGTATTCAGATGGCCCCATATGAGGTACTTTATTGGCATAGATGCAGGTAACCGGTTGGTTGGTTTGAAGTAGGTGAAGCAGCTTTGATTTGGCCAGATTCGGTTCATGAGGCTATGGAGAAAGTTCAGCTCATCAGAGAAATACTAAAGATAGCTCAGAGCCGTTAGAAGTCCTATGCCGATGTGAGGATGAGGGACTTAGAGTTTGAGATTGATGATTGGGTCTTCCTGAAAGTGCCACCCATGAAGGGGGTGATGAGATTTGGAAAGAAAGGGAAGCTCAGTCCTAGATATGTAGGCCCTTACAAAATCTTAAAGAGGATTGGTAAGGTGGCTTATGAGTTAGAGTTGCCAGCAGAACTAGCAGCGGTTCATCCAGTCTTTCACATTTCCTTGTTGAAGAAGTGTGTGGGTGATTCGACATTGATTGTGCCTTTAGAGAGTGTGGCCGTGAAGGATAGCCTCACCTATGAGGAGGTTTCAGTTGAGATTCTTGACCGTCAGGTTCATAGGTTGAGCAATAAGGAAGTCACTTTGGTGAAGGTTTTGTGGAGGAATTAGTCAGTCGAGGGAGATACTTGGGAAGCAGAAGCATCTATGATGTCCAAGTACCCTCACCTCTTCCCTTATGATTCAGTTTCAGTTTGAGGTAATAGTTCCTCTCCAGTCTCTCAGTTTGCTCATATGTATTTCAGTCTCAGTATCACGGTCCCGCAGTTATTTTTGCATTTCAACATGTTTGCATATCCATGGAACCCAATTAAGTTAGATATCAGTTCCTAGTACTCAGTTGGTAGGGATTGCAGCTCTTCCCCCAAACTTAGCTTGTTTTGTCTTCATTCAAGGACGAATTATCCCAAGGGGGAGATATTGTAACACCCCAGGATCTGAACTAGCTACTGGAATGTATTTAGCAGAAAAATTCAAAAAAATTCAAGTTTCCAGGAACCGCGGTTAAGATCACGGGCCGTAGTCCAGGACCACGGACTGTATTTGACTCGTGGACTTAGCGATCAGAGAAGTACCAATTTCCTTCCTCAGAACCATGGATGGGATCACGGACCGTAGTGTAGAACCACGGTCCATTCTGTCACTTGTGGTTTCCCTTAATCAGAGGACCATCAGTTTAGGGCTTAACAACCACTAGTCACATGACAAACCATCGTTCAGGACCACAGTCCGTCCTGTGGACTCGTGGAACCAAAATATCATAGGACCCTCAGTTGTGGCCCAGAGACCATGAGTCAGACCACAGACGGTCATCCAGAACCATGGTCCGTCCTGTAACTCATGGTTTCCTTAGATCAGAGAACTCTCCAAGTCTCATGGATAGAACCACGACTCAGTTGACGGTCTATCGTCCAGGATTACGGTCCGTCAACCAAGTCATGGTACTTGAGTCACGATTTTTAGCAGCTTTCTTTTAAAATGCCCAGGGGTATTCCAGACTTTTCCTTTCTCTTTTAAGGCCTAAGCTACGTCATTTTGATTAGTCTAAGCATAGTTAATTAATCAAAAACTACCTAAATCACCCATTTTCCTAAAATCATCAGACACTTAGAAAGAAAAGGAGAAAAGAGGCGACAGTTTCTCTCAAGAACACGAATAAGGTTTTCTTCAAGCTCAGCCCCTAAAATCTAAGGATTTCCTCCATAGACTCTCCTCCATGTATGTGGGATTTCACTAGTGGGTTCCTTTCGCCCATTAGGTCCCTAGATTTCAGTCAGTCCTTCAGTTCCCCATGAAATATTCAGACCTAGGGTTCCTAAATCTTAGGGATTTCTTTCAATTCAGATGCTATTATTTAAGTGTTATTAATTACATGTTTCTTAGAAAATTTACACAGTCACATATAAAAAATTCAGTAATCTTAGCTTGTATTCAAATTCAGTATTTATAATTTGTACTTGCTTGGAAGGTCATTCAGACAATCATGCTTTAGAATAGAATGCCATTATGTTTCATTATATATATATATATATGTTACATTCTTATATGATTATCACTATTTGAGCTGTCCAGTATTTCAGCTTGCATTTCATTGCTTATATTCAGTTAGGAGTAGACTTAGTACCAAGCGGACAAGGGGATGAAGGCTTGGCTGTTAGATTAGGCTGAGACCTTTAGTAGCAGTCCCCAAATTCCAGAACTACGGCACCACCGTAGGTATGAAAGGGATCAACTATCAGATTATACTGGTCACCCTTGTCCCTTGTGCACATTAGTTTAGTGGATCCACGTCAGATTTCTTTGTACAATTGGCAAGGTATGAACACCCTTCCATCTAGGGTTACAGGTTGGCCTCAAAGTTAGCTCAACTTGGGGTATGTTGGTTAATAGTACCTCCCATATTTAGACTCATATTGCATTGACCTTGTATCCAGTATTCAGTTCAGCATACTATATACTTATGATAGTTACTTGGTCATTGTATTCAGCTTATCTATCAGTTTGTGTTTCAGTATGTATTTCCATGTTCAGTCTTTATGTTATTTAGCTTAGAATACATCCCGCATGCTCAGTATATTCAAAGTACTGACGTAGGTTCAGGTACTCAGCACCCAGACCTCGTTTAGCTCAACTTTCAGTCCTTACTCAACAGTTTCAGTGGTGTGTCCTCATAGTTTGAGGATGATGGATATTCTTATTTATTTAAGTTTTACATTTCAATTTTAAACTATTAGAGTTAGCTGTAGGCATGTCCCAGCAACTCATATCAGTTAGAGGCTTTCAGACATAGACTAGATTCAGCTATTGAGATATTAGTGTTTTTTTCAGACTTCATTATACTCTTATATATATTTCATATTAAGACATGCTTTGGAGTCTTTCCCACTTGAGATATTAAATTGTTTTCAGTTCCATACAATGTATGTTTTATCAGAAATTGTCTAGTTATGCCAGGCCATGGGTTAGATTGGGGTCACTTGTGACACCAAGTACCATGTTGCGTCTAGGGGGTAGCCTCGGGGAGTGACATGCTTCCACCAGGGTTAGTAACCTTCTTGTGTTGCATCTCCTTCTCTTTAGCTTCCTTCTTACTTTGTACTTCGCTAGGTCGAGGTAAGTAAGGTATATGAATAAGAAACCTATTTGACTTTGATGATGGATTCATGCTTCCTTGATGCAGGCAAGCGTAATGGCTGTCGAGACCTCTAATGCTTATCAGCTGTCGAGACCTCTAATGCTTATCAGAGGTAAAATAGAGTCTCCACTTGAGGTATAGAAAGCTTGAGAGAATTTTTTCCATTATTCCTGACCAGTGCGCTTTCATTAAATCCCTAGCACATCGAGCTTTTAAACTCGAGGCTATGAGAATTGAGAAGGATATGGTATAGAGAGAGTGAGAAGAGTATCGCAATGATGCTTGTCATTAGTTTGAATTAGAAGAGACTTTATGGTGTGAGAATGATCATTGGCTAGTACTATCGAAAAGCTTATGATGAAATAAAATAAGCTAAAGAAGAGCATCTAGCGAGCGAGTGAAGAGATGCGCTGTCGAGCTGAAGCTGTTTCCTTCTTCATCGCTCTAGCATCATGTCGTGTGGAGGTCGAGTGCTTGAAAGGAAATATTAGATCTTTTAGCGAGGAAGTTGAACTCAAAAAAGAAGGCCATGATCTGGAGAAACCACAAGATGCTTAGATGGCACAAGTCTAAATTCTGAGAGAAGTAAGGCATGCGACCTAGATCTCGATATGAAAATTTCCATGTCCTATGCTATTGTTGATCTCACTGATCAGGTGAGTCCTGACGAGTAGAAAATATCTACTCCTATTAAAGAGGATCTCTCACCTGGCGAGATGTCTGATGGCAGTTTAACTTATGGCCCCAAGGGTTAGGACAACAATCTCGATTGTCGAGGAAGCTGCCTCTTGTAACCTTAGTATTTCTTTCCTTTTGTGCTTTTGAGATCTTGGGCATGGCCCTTTGTAATTTGTCCAAAATAACAAGCAATGATTTTTTGTTTCTTTTCCCTTTTCATTTTTTCCTCTCTTAAATAAAAGAGCAAAAAAGTTGAAAAGACTCATCGTTTGGGATCTGAATTATCATTCCTAGGAAAAAGGAAGGATGGCTTAAGTGCCTCATTTCCTAAGAAATGTCGCTTTATGCTCTATAAGCCTTAACTGCACTTACCACGTGGCCAACATCTGTGGCCCTTCATTAACTGCACTTACCACGTGGCCAACATCTGCGACCCTTTCTTTCCCTCACATTAAATGGGGTTTGTACTATAAAAACTAGGTTTGCTTGCCTGCGTCCTACATTCCTTCAAATATTTCATCTCCCTTATAATTCCGCTTAGTGTGATAGAGAGAAAAATTTATCCAATGGGGCATTCCTTCCTCGTGTCTACTTCTGCGCTTTGCTTTTTCTATAGTTTTTTCCTTATCCTTGTATTTGATCCTGAAACTGTGCCTGAGGGCTTGCTACTGAGATTTTGAAGGGTAAGGTAAAAATTACGGCTGATGTCGAGGGCTAGATGCCAGAAGTTAGTCACTGACGTTGTCCTTCGTCCAAAGCTAGTCTGATTGAGATTAATCAGATTGCAGGATCTTGGGAGTAGCCTTAATTCTCAAGGATTAAGAAAGGGGCAGTCAGGGCCCTTTTAAGTCTCATGCTTGGACTGAGGTTTTCTTCCTCGAGTGCTCCCTTCGGTCTACTTTCATGACTTTTTTGTGTACTTTCTTTTCAACATGCTTATTTTAGTGCATATATGTTTTTTTTATCTTTTGCCATCATGAAAGCATTACTCGACATTCCTTTAATACCAAACTTGTTAACCTCTTTAGCCTCAGTGAATGATCCTTCTCGATGGGCATGTCATTGCCTCTTGGGAGGCCCCTCAAGGTGTTGCACTTTTAGCCTGCCTTATTTTGGGATCTGCCCCTCAAGGCCCATCAAGATAGTCGCTAACCAAATTTTTGTTTCAACACTTCTTTTGTAATCATCTCATAAGGTCGGCATAATTTTTTGCTTTTAATTCAACCGAAGACCTTTTGGGTCAGATTAATATAAATTATAATTTGAGGAAGGATCCTTATTATTTCTTAAGAGTTGTGCGTCTAAGTATGGATGTCTCCAGGATACTTGAGCGCATCGCATTTTTAGAGAAATATCTCTATTTTAGCTGATTCTTGACTAAGAACTTTTTAGACTTAAGTTTTCACACTATTTTGAGAGCTCCTCATGATTGGGTAAGCTCCGAGTGCGCGGTGGCGCTACCTTGATTTTCTACTATCAAATGATCAGTTCGTGTATTTTGTGTGAGTGTGCCCTTCTCATGGGGCCGCAGTTCTGCCATCTTGATTGGAAGTCACGTCCTTAGTCCATTAATACAAAAGCCATTCTTAACCTTTTCAATAGTCCCTAGTGCTTTTTCACTGAAGCAGATGGCCTAAGGTCTCAGCTCATACCCTATGGAGGGGATAGGGGAGAGGGGTGAACTGCCCAATCGAGATATTGTACCTCTGGCTTGGGCTCATTTCCCCTTTATAGATCATAATGGGGTTTTTCCAATATTATGAGGAGTTTGACTTTCGAGTGCCATTGGCACATTCTGCTAGCATCTGGGAGCTATTTCTTTTCACTGGGGGATCTCGGTGAGTTCCACATTTATGAGGAGATAAAATACCAGTTCTTAAGAATTGTATATTTTTATTGATATCATTACTTTTTTCACGGCCTATCGGTCGATACATAATACGAATTGAAAAGGAAACAACATAAGATCTTCCTGGAAGTCCATACTTCTCTCTCGTTAAAAACCTTTCTAGTAAAAACCCCGGGAGGATAAAAAGTTGGTCAAAGAAAAAATGAGTGTAGCATGTCTTTCTGAGTATTTAAGTTGTCTCTCGACTATTGGGCTCCTCTGTGCCTGGTGCTTTAGAGGGTTTAACTGCAGTTGATTACAGGTGTCAAGTTCTGCTCTACCGGAGGGTTCATTCCCTTTGCAGCGGTGAGGAAAACTGTCCCCTAAAACCTGTAGGAGCATTGAAGAGAAAAGATAAAGTAGATAAGTAATAGTTGGAAAGAGTACACCTGTGGCCCTGCCAGGGGGTGCTCAACTTATCATTTTTTGGGGCTATATCCGTAGTTATTCTTGGCTCAATTCTCAGGAACTCTCTCAAGTGTCCATCCTTCAAGATTTTTGCAAATTCCTCCCTAAGGTGTCAGTAGTCAACAATATCATGGTCGTGAGCCCCATGGAATGCGCACCACAAGTTCTTGTTTCTCGAGTCTAGGCTTGAGTAAACATGCTTCAAGAATTTGGCTGCCTTGGTGTCTCCAATGGCTGAGACCAGTTCCACCGAATTGATTGTAAAGAAATATTCTGAGAGTACGGGACCCCGTAAACAACATATACTTCAAGTTTCATTGCCTCCTTTGCCTACAAACCCCTTTGTTGGGAGTCCCTGTCTCCCTTTCTCTTAGTGAAAGATTGACTTGTGGAATGAATGATGCCAAAGGCGTGTATCTCCCTTGAGAGGCCTTTGGATCTACCCACTGTAAAGAGCCTCGGGAAACCCTTTTACCAGCGTACCATGGGTTCTTTATGAGATTTTGCTGATGCATTCAAACTACACCTTTTTTACAAGTGTAAACAATCGCTGTCAAATAAAGTAACCCAACTATTAGGGTGGGGTCGAATCCCACAGGGAATAATGTAAGAAACACAATACTAAAAGTCCTTTTGGTTAGTTTACTCAATGCCAATTTTTATTCCTAAATAAGTGTATAGAAGATTTATGTATAGCTAAAGTTTGCAGTAAGTAAATATTGAAAAATCAAGATTTGAGATGAACCGGGGTTGATTCACCACGTAATAGGCTAAGTCTAGGAGTTACAACTACCTTTATAGTCTCTCCTAGTTTGATGCAGATGAGAAATGACCAATTAGTAACCAATCCTTATCTTCTGATGTGTGACTGGTCTTTTCTTCATTTATTTTCCCAAATACAGTGAAGTGTAAGTACAACCCGATCATAATTTTCCAAGTAAAACTAACACATTCCTGTGTAGTTATATTAAACAAGGGTTAACGCCTTGAGTTCTTGTTGATTAACTCTTTCCAATCCTAATTAACCCTCCCAGGCACAAAATAGGATTTTCCGGCGTTAGACTAATATTCACAACCATTACTCACAATTATAATGAGAGTTAACAAATCATCCAATCAAACTAAGAAATCCTATAATAATAGTTAGCCCTAGATTTCACCCATTACGGGGATTCACAACCCTAGAGATGAGTTTAGTTACTCACTCTAGAAACAAGAACAATAAGATGAATCAAGAGAAACATACCTACAAATTTGATTGAAGAGCAATAGAGGTTCTTGAAATCCCACACAAAGTAGCACTCAAACCATTCAAAACTAATACAGAGCGTAAAAGAATAGTAGCATATGATATCTTTGAGAAAATAACCTAAGGATGTTATTTATAGGCGAGTAGGAATCATATCCTAAAAGGGCTAGGAAAGGTAACCCGCGTCATCCCATACGGATACCAAAATGGATCGTTCTTGCTCAAATTGAACTGTTCTCCACACAAAGATAACTTCCATCTTTCACCTAGCTTCTGGACTCAAAATAGTACCCAAAATGGACCTTTATTAGCCAAAATGGTCCATTCTCTTGGGCGTTGTAAACTGCTGATTTTTTCAACATTTTTGGCCCTAGGGAATGGCCACTAGAATGACCAGTTTTGGCTTAAAATAGTCCATTTTGGTGGCCGTTTTAACATCCTAGTTCTGCTTCAGTTCTATATTTTAAACCTCGGTTGGCACCTCGGCTCGAAATCCTTTGCAATGACTCATAGTAAGTCTCTTTTGCTGACCTTTTCATCCTTGTGGTGTCTCGAATCCATTATACCTGCAACTCAACCAAAAATGTATCATATCACACTAAACATGCTCAAGAAGTACAAGGAATCCTTGTCAAAAGGTATGGAATGTGCCTTAATATCCCGGAACATCAACACCCCCAACTTAGAGACTTTGCTTGTCCTTAAGCAAACAAAACAGAACTACACTAACACTACTTCACAAAGCACCAAACAAAGTTCAACTATTAGAAATCCAGGATGTCTACAACAGTTCTATTTACTAACTAACAAGAATGTTTTCAAATCAATCTTCCCACCCCTTTTTATAGACCAAAGTGCACACAAACCTTGACCTGACACTGAGGGATCCACATATGAAATCATAATATCAAGAGATGACTGCACCTGTAAGTAATGAACTAATACTTATCCTATAGTCAATCAGTATTCACCATGTGACCTTACTTAGACCAAAGAAAATCCCACACACTATCAATCATTATTTAAAAAGGGACTTGAGATGAAGGAGAAGAGAGAGAAACACTCACAATGAACTTCTCATACAACATTAGATGAACCATAAGCTTGCCCTTAGTGTGATACTCTACTAATATAGGGAATGTCAACTCCAGCATCAAGTAGGACTTTACAGGTTATAATGTAAGCTTTGGGACGGGTAGGAATCATTTGGTTTAGATAGTGGCTATCCTCCCTAAGCACTTTTAATACATCATAACTTCTTTCTTTTCTGGCTCACTTTTCTACCAACTATCCTTTTTCTTCCTCCTCCTTCATACCCATTGCTTTCATAGTTCACCCATCACCTTTTAAATGTGTTCACAGATCATTGGAAAGAAGTAATTTAGCATTAATACTCTCTTTTTTCTTTGCTCCATGTTACTTTTGACACTGCTATTCGCGTTCCCTTAGAGTTCTTCTAGATCTTCCTGCCTTAGTCTATTTCCCTGATTCTTACTCCTTTCCAACTTTCCGTCATTCTTTTAAAAGTGCTTAGGAGTTATTTGGATACTTCAAACTGATTAGAAAAAAAGGGATATGCTTTAGACAAGGCTACCAAAGAATAGACCATCGACTCAACTAAGCTGACTAGGATCACCATTTAGGTCGGTAAAAAGAAGAATAAAACAAGCTAATAAAAGAAATGCCTAAATCATTTCCTAGATTCAATATCCATCATTTTGCGTTGCACACATACTGGGCAAGTTCTAGATAGCACAATGCAACATGGAATATATAATCTCTATTACACATGGCATATGGTTCCAACTGTTGACTACCAAGTCAATGTACATACTAGCTTTAGCACAATTATCAACCTTAATAATCACTATGTCATATTCAGAGCCAAACTGGTCAGAAATCTCAGTTTAGTGCACATACTTAGCAAAAATTTGGGGAGGGGTCACTTTTTTCACAACAGAAATACATGCTTCTAGTTACAAAATAGTGCTACCTCAGTCATCCTGGTTTTTTGCAAGTTAAGCAAATAACACATTCTATTATGAACATGCTGATTCAACATAAAATAATTCCCTTGGGAAAATAATACGACAAGAAAAACCCAAGGGCAGACAAGCCCCACCCCCACTCAAAGACCATGCATTGTCCTTAATGCAATAGATTACAACAAGGGAAATAGGACTTACCTGCAGCGCCCTAGGCGCTTTGGTCAGCTGTAGTTAAGTCATGAACCATGTCTTCCTCTAAAACATTAATCATCAAAATCCTTTGATATTTGCTAGGTAAGCTCATCCCATTATTAGCCTGGAAGGTTACCTCCTCATTTTTGACTCAGAATTTTATTTTATTGTTTTCTGAGTCCATCAATGCTCTTCTTGTTGCTAAAAATAAGTGTCCCAAGATGATGGGAATCTCTTTGTCCACATCACAATCAAGGATCACAAAGTCAGCTGGCAACTTGAACTTTCCAACTCAGACTACCACATCATTTATGATCCCCAGTTGTCACTGCACTGATTTGTCTGCCATTTTCAGACTCATATTGGTCAATTTAGGAAGTTCAAGTCTAGATTGCTTGTAGATTGCGAGAGGCATCAGGTTGATGCTTGCACCATTATCAAACAGTGCATTGGCAAAGTCTCGTGCACCAATAGTACATGGTATGGTGAATGCTCCTGGGTCTGATTTCTTCTCAAGTGCAAGTTTAGAGATAATAGAACTCACCTGATAAGTAACTTGCACATTTTCCTCAGTAGACCTCTTCTTTTTCTTGAGCAACCCTTTCACATATTTTGCGAACCCAGGCATCTTATGGAATGCATCAAGGAAAAGGATATTCATAGATACCTGCTTCAACTGATCACATAACTTCAGGCATGTGGAGTTCTCTGTATTCTTTACCAACCTTTGTGGGAAAGGTGGAAGACATGTATACCTCTGTACTAACCTTGTTACTGGTCTTTGCTCACTCTTTATGACCGATTCAACAACTTTCTTAATGATTGGCACTGGGGTCTCTAGTTCTTCCTGTTCCATTGATTCCTCTAACCTAACAGCAGCATCCCTCGTGGTTTGGCCGCTTCGAGTGGTAATGGCCATACAATGTTCCATACCACCCCCAACTTTAGGATTAAACACCATGTCACTATGGAGTTGACCCTTCAACTTAGGATTTTGTTCTCTTGAAAGATCTCAAAATTGTAGTTCTAGCTTCTAGATGGAAGTTGTATGGGAACTTACAACTTCTGTCAGATTCTTTGTTGTGATATCAACCTTCTCTTGATTTGCCAAAATCCTCTCGAGCATGCTCTCTATTTTAGCTGACCCCTAATTGTGTTGATTTCCTCGTTGAGGGATGTATAGATTTGTGCTTCTGTTACCAAAATTATTTCCTTGAGCTTTCTATTGTTGTGCCTACTGCAGTTGATTGTTGTACATCTGCCCATGATACATTTGCTGACCCTGAGTGTTGTTGATGTAATTCACATCTTCAACCTGTGCAGTCTGTGCATCTATGTATCCCTTCTCCTCTGTACTGTATACATGTGCCTTTTGTAGGGGTATGCTCTCAACCATATTTACCTTCTTAGTCTCATCATCTGATAGTATTTTGTTAAGCAGCTCTAGGATCATGGAAAGTCATGCAATAGTCTCATCTCATTCATGATTTTCTTTAGCCAAATTAGCTAGAGATGGAGACATATACCCCACATTTGATCCTCTTGAGTGCGATGCCTGATTGTGCAATTTCAACTTGTTCATCATTTGAGAGATTCTGGTGAAGGTTTTGTCCATAAAACTACCCTCAACAGCATTGTTCATAATAGACTAAGAGATAGGGTCCTACCCCATGTAAAACTTCTCCATCAGAATGTGATCAGGAAACCCATGACCTAGAGATCGCTGGAGGTACTGTTTGAACCTCTCCCAAGCCTCATACAATTGTTCCCCCAGAATTCGCTTGAAGAAAAATGTCTTGTCCCTGAGATCAAATTTCTTGATAAGAGGGAACCACTTCTTATTGAACATTGTCACCAACTCGTTCCAAGTGTGGACTGAGTTTGGAGGAAGGTTGTTGAGCCAAGTGCGAGCCTCCCCAGTCAATGAGTATTTTAATAACCACAACCTAAAGGCATCACCGGACACATGATTCTGCTTGTAGGTTTGGAAAACATCTATGAAGTTCTCCAGATGCTCATGTGGGTCGTCATCCATAGAGTTATGAAATAGACCCTTAGCTTTTAGCATAGCATAAGTGCCTTGCTTAATTTTGAAAGTGGCAGCATCCACTCTCGGAGGAATGATGACACTGGAGTAGTGGAAGTCTAGCACTTATTCCGCGAAGACATTCACATTCTCATCATACACCGGATTGTCTACATTCACCACATGAGTCTGGTAGTTACCTTGGTTCATCCTGTTATTTCCAGCCATGGTGGCCTGCGCACAATACAAAAACAAATCAAGTGTGATGAAATAAATAAAAGTGACAAATTAAAGTAAGACTTTTCTCAAGTAAATTTCAAGACCGTATTCCCCGGTAACGGCGTCAAAATTTGATGTACTCAAACTACACCCTTTTTACAAGGGTAAATGATTGCTGTCAAATATAGTAACCCAACTATTAGGTTGAGGTCAAATCCCACAAGGAATAGGGTAAGAAACACAATACTTTAAGTCCTTTAGGTTACTTTACTCTATGCCAATTTTTATTCCTTTAGTTCTATTAAACAAGGGTTAACTCCTTGAGTTCTTATTGATTAACTCTTTCCAATCCTAATTAACCCTCCCGGGCATACACTAGGGTTTTTCGGTATTAGACTAATAGTTGCAACCATTACTCACAATTATAATGAGAGTTAACAAATCATCCAATCAAACTAAGCAATTTTATAATGATAGTTAGACCTATATTTCACCTATTATAGGGATTCACAACCCTCGAGATGAGTTTAGTTACTCATGCTAGAAACAAGAACAATAAGATGAATCAAGATAAACATACTTACAAATTTAATTGAAGACCAAAAGAGGTTCTTGAAATCCTACACAAAGTAGCACTCAAACCGTTTAAAACTAATACAAAGCATAAAAGAATAGTAGCATATGATATCTCTGAGAAAATAACCTAAGGATGCTATTTATAGGCGAGTAGGAATCATATCCTAAAAGGGCTTGGAAAGGTAACCCATGTCATCCCGTATGGTTACCAAAATGGACCGTTCTTCACATTATGATAACTTCCATATTTCACCTAGCTTATAGACTCAAAATAGTACCCAAAATGGATGACAAAATAGTCCGTTATTAGCTAAAACGATCCGTTCTTTGGGCGTTGTAAACTGTTAATTTTTCAGCATTTTTGGTCCTAGGGAACGGCCACTAGAACGAGCAGTTTTGGATTTAAATAGTCCATTTTGGTGGCCATTTTAACCTCCTGGTTCCACTTCAGTTCTATCTTTTAAACCTCGATTGGCACCATGGCTCGAAATCCTTCACAATGACTCGTAATAAGCCTCTTTTGCTAACCTTTTCATCCTTGTGGTGTCCCTAGTCCATTGTACCTACAAATCAACTAAAAATGCATCATATTGCACTAAACATACTCAAGAACTACAAGGAATCCTCATCAAAAGGTATGGATTGTGCCTTAAAATCTCGACATATCATCTATTTATTCCACGCCTGTGGAGTCTTCCCTATGTCTCTCCCACAATCGTCCTTGATCCAGATTTGTGACTCATAATGATTGTGGACATCTGCCCACATAGTGTCCTCGAACTCAATCAAGCTCTCCTTTAATTTGAACGAGGCGATTGAGCTCTCGGGGTTTAGTCCCTTAGTGAAAGCTTTGGCTGCCTCTTATTTGGAACTTCCGGCAGCTACATCATTTCCTTCTAGAATCATATAATAAACTCCTAGAGCTACTTTGTGTACCCTTTCTTGATTTTGAAAATATCCCTCTTTTGAGGCTGTACTTTTATTGCTCCGTCATGAGCCCTGACGAAGCTTCCTGCCAATATGTTAAAAGAATCAGTAGATTTATCAAGTAAGAGAGATACCAGACTAAAGACCCTCCTATCAGGGTTTCTTCAAACTTCTTCACCATTACTGACTCAACCTCCTTCTTTGTCAGGTCTTGCAATTCACAATCATCGTGAAAGATAGCAAATGCTCCTGAGGGTCCATAGTCCCATTGTACATGGGAATGTCTGACATCTTAAACCTTTTTGGGATAAGCCTGGTCACTACGCTGGCCATGTATGGCAACTTGACATAGCTCTTTGAGTTTGGACCCTTGGTTGCTGCCGTAACCCCCAGAATATGATTCATTTGAGGTTGAAGTTCATTGTACTCATACTTCATCTCTTCCTTCCATGACTTCATCAAATCTACCAGCTCAACGACTGAAGTTGTTAGTCTAACCACAATTTCTTAGCCCTGCGGTCCTCTGACCTATGATTAAGCTCATCATCATTATCTCTCTCATTTCTTCTCGAAGAGTTTGGAGCCTCTCGGGCCAAAGTGCTTGTGAGTTTATCCATCCTTTTGTCTTGGGCTTCCATTCTCTCCACCAGCTCCCTTTGAGTGTTCGCAAAACTTTCAAGGATATTTTGGAGGCCTTCCACGCCTTTCGTCCTTTTCTCCGTCTCTTCCTCATTGTGGGGAGGTCCATGGTTCTTCTTCTAAGTATTCACATTTGTCAAATCCATGTTATGAAGTGGATCTTCTTCATTCTGGTGAGTAGTCTATCCACTGGAGTTGGTCAGACCTGGAAGCAATGTCCTTATCGCCTCCTCAGCTACAACTACGTTTCTTTCTTGTTCTTTGTCATTTATCATGCTACTATCGCCTGCGAAACAAAACAAATACAACTAACAAAGAAAACACAAGATTAAATTCGCACAATTGCTCTGACTCCACAGTGGGTGCCAAACTATTTATTGCCAATTTGGTACAACTAAAATTTATAGGCGAGTCAAGAGCACGTATTACGATTTAACCTTGTCTTAGATTTAATTTTCTAGCTATGCGATTACCAAAAAAAACAAAAAACACATAATATATCAAATAAGCAAGATAAGCAATGTAAAGAGAATAAATCTAGGGGCATTTGAGATGGATTCAAGTGTCCTCGAGAGTGACTTCTAACAGTATGAACAAATAAGATAAGACACATGCAAGAAAAGATCTTAGAGACTAAGGAACTATTGTATTACTTGAGAGAGAATATGGCAGAAAATGCCATTATATGTGTGGATGGACGCCTATTTATAGGTTACAATATTAGGACTTGGCCAATCAGAATGTGCCACTCGGGCTCTATAATATCTAGACCTATGCTCAAGCGCCATGCTTTCTATCAGTTGTGACCTATACCAACTAATTCTTCTTCACCATACAATTTCATACGAGCTCATCCAAGTGCTTGTACAGTCTAACCAGTTTGTCTCTTATTTGTCCCTAGCTCCATGTCACTATGGGAAGCTAGCCATTAGAATCCTATTTTGTACGAGAAGACATTCTCTATCATCGATATATTGGGAATTTCTCTCAAGGTCACTCTCTTTAAAGTAATAAGGACCTCAGTGGGTCATTCAATTGATGTCACGTGTCCTATGCCAGTGTTACCCCTTACAAGTTTCCTTTGATAAAAGATGAGCCACCTTATTGTCTTGTTGAAAGTAATGTCTAAGTTATACCTTCTTCCCTTGGAGCATCTACCATCTGTAAGAAATGATTAGGTTACCATTGATATTATTTCCATTTTGTATAGAGGTTATAACATCGGTGCAGTCTATTTCTATTTCCAGGGGAAATAGTTGTCTACTATTTGCATTTGTTAGTCCTTTCTGAAGAGCTTGAATTTCAACGTGAAATGGGGAGTTGGCATGGATGTTGCCACAAGAACCTGCAACCCACTCTCTTTTATTTTTGAAGACCCCCTCTCCTTCCCACCTTACTCCCCAGTTTGAATTTCGCTTGTAAAGGCACTGTTAATGTTTAGTTTGTACCAATTATCAGGAGGTTGTTCCAAGTAATTGTGATGATTTTTTTGAGATTATTTAATTTTTCATTTTTAGATAGAAGGTTGTATTTTATTGTCCGCTTAACCATAGTATTATGATTTAAATTGATGGATGTATTGTTGTGATTGTTATTGTTTCTATTTATCTCGAATATTCCATATCATGAAAGGATAAATATCCTCCCAATTAGTAATATAGTTTGGAAAGGTGGAGAATTATGTCTAAAGAAATCTATCCAGTGATGATGAGTGTTATTGCTAAGGTGTAGGACAATAGATTATTCACTTATATTTTTGTTGAAGGGCAATGAAGGGATATATAAGTATGATTTCCTTCTCTATTCTACAAACTAGACATTGATTATCAATATGATACAAATATAATTTAGATAGGATCTACTTGGTATTCTATTATGGTAACAAAGACACAATTTTTTTAATATTTTGTTTGAGCAGTTGACCCATTGGAAGTTATGGCTTATAGAAGAAGGGTTATTGATAAACCGATAGCAAGATCTTGTTGTGAACTTAGTAATCATATTATTTGGACCCCGCAGGGAGTAAGTCATAGTCTTCTATATCTAAAGGAAAGTAATAGAGTTAATATGATTTATAACCTTTTGTGGGATTTCGATTGAAAGACCATTGAGATATCAAGTACCACTTACACAAAGATCTTTAATATTTTTATAAAGATCATTAAGATTGATAGGACCTTCAATATAGTGCCTAAAGATATTTAAATTAGGGATCCATTTACAGTTTCAAATGTTCAAGTTAGAGTTTAGGATAGGATTTCATAAAATACAATGGTTGTACATCTCCTAACCTTTAAGGATAGACTTCCAATTGAAGGATTTGTTAAGTCTACCATGTCTAAAAGTATATCTCTAGAAAATAAACTTAGACCATAGTATATGGGGGAGAAAATAAACTTAGACCATAGCATATGGGGGTTAGTTAGGAGGCACCAAGTAAGACTGCAAAAGGGAGCAATGTTCTTGGATTTAACTTTTTTTAATACCTAGACTAATATATATAGGAATCCCTGGCAACGGCGCCAAAAACTTGTTGTGTCCTTACGCACACACAAGTGTACACGGCCGTACAAGTAATATATGATGTGAGTCCAGATATCGTACCCAAGGGACTTGATGAATTGATTACCAAGGTTGAATTATTATATGAGCTATTCAGTAGGTAACCGACAATAAAGAGTGATTTGTGTGTTTTGAAAGTAAACAAATAACAAATTGTAGACAAGCTTTGATTTGAGGTTGTAATTCAGATTTGAGAAAAGTTCCAGGGTCATGGTATTTCGACAATCCAGTTGAGTTTTCAAACCATACGTTTAGTTGATTTTCTAAGTTACTAGTTGTGGGTTATTTTGAACCATGTTGAGCATTTTGCCAACAACTCTAGGTCTCCTCGACTATTCCTAACGCCTATATTCCTATGGTCGTCGGTCGATAGTGAAGGGCATATGATTTCTATTCCGTATCAACTGGAAAAGGCTAACGGGTATATTTCTATCCACGTTAGCGAATCATTCTCCCTTCTCTATAGAGTTCACAACCAAGCCCTACCTTCCCTTATTGCGTACATAAACACCCTATTCCTAGTCCAATTTATGCACCATAGATAGTGTTTGCTAGGTGATTAAGTTAACAAATAATTAAGAGCAAAGGAAGATAAATAACTCAATAATGGAAATTTGAACTAAACAATATGATAATTAAACGTCAAACTTCATGTCTTTAACCACAACCCTAGATACTAAAGGTTTAGCTACTCATGAATCTCTTTGGAAGAAGAGATTTCATGAGTTTACAAGAAAAGAATCAAAAATAAAATAAAAAAATAAATCTAGACCTTGTTCTTGAGCTTTGCCGTAGGTTTTGCCTTTTGCAAATCAGTTGTTGTTCATAAAAAAACGTGGGAGGGAGGTATTTATAGAGTTTAGGAATCCTTAGGACTAATAAAACCAATCCCAATCGAGTTAGAATTCACCCACGCTTGCGCCACTGCCTAAAAGCGGAGCAGTGGCGCAAGGAACACCGCCAACTTCAGTGAGCTTGTCAAATCCGCGCCACTACTCACTTTTGGGTGTGTGGCGCAAGGCTTTAGCATAAAACAAACTTCAGACAGCATAATATATCCGCGCCACTGCTTTCTTTGCAGCAGTGGTGCAAGGCATAACATCTTAAGCTAATTTTTGCTCATTTTTTGTCTCTTTGCAGCGTCGCCTCTTCCTTGGTTCCTTTTGATTCTTTGATACTCTTATTCCTCTTGTTTAATCTCTAAATACCTCAAGATACTCCTACATAAAAAAACACCAAACATAAGTGTAATCCATAATATTTACGCTCAAGACGACACCAAAAAGAGGACAAATGGGAGGCGAATGATTATATAAAAGCGTACTTTTAGCCTCTCATCAATACCCCACACTTAAACCCTTGCTCGTCCTCGAGTAAGTTGTTTGGTGTTTTGTTTATGTAGGAGTATCTTAATTCTTTGATGCTCTTATTCCTCTTGTTTAATCTCTAAATACCTCAAGATACTCCTACATAAATAAAATACCAAACATAAGTGTAATCCATAACATTTACGCTCAAGACGACACCAAAAAGAGGACAAATGGGAGGCGAATGATCGTATAAAAGTGTACTTTTAGCCTCTCATCAACACCCCACACTTAAACCCTTGCTTGTCCTCGAGTAAGCTATACACTCATGGCCTAGACTCTACTACAAACTACACCAATTGAATACAAGAGCACTCAAGCTAAGACTACAAAGACTAGATGGCAAGCGCTTAGCACAACATGCTTCATTCATTCAAAGCTCATAAATACTACTTCAAGACCTCCTAGCCTCAAGAATTGAATCTACGATCATAGTAAACACTCATAACTTTCCCAATCAAGAAATCAAGCATTTTTCCTATCCTTCGTCAACCATGTGCCCTCATCACAAGAGATTTATTCATATTCACTCACAAGAATAGAATACAATTTATCACATAAATGAGTATAAAAATCGAATTACGCTCACTCTCACAAAGAAGTTCACATGCAACATACGATGAACCATAGGCTTGCCCTTAGTGTACTACTCCACTAATATAAGAACGTTAAATTCAAGATCAAGTAGGACTTTTTAGATTGTAATGTAGGCTAAGGGACGGGTAGGAATTATTTTGGCTAAAATAGTGACTACCTTCCCTAAGCGCTTTAATACATCTCATTAAGCACCTTTCTCAATCAACCAACTTCTTTCTTCTTCTCTTCTTGCCCATAATTTTTTGTATTTCCATATCTTTAAGCACATTCACACACCACTAGTAAGGAGTACTCAATTATCAAACAATTTCTTTTCTTATTTCTTTTTCTTTGTTCTTTTTCTACTCCCTACTAAAGTATATGAATTTTTCTTGCACCCTTAAACTTTCTACATGCATCTATGTTCAGCTATTTCCTTTTTTTTTCTCACTCCTTCAAACTCTTATTTTCAATTAAAGCTCTTAGGAGTTTTGGATCAAATTCACGATCAATTGAAATAACAAGATTAAGCTTTAGATGTGGATACCAAAAGAATAGGCTAAAGGCTCAACGGGGCTAACTAGGGACATCTTTTGGGTAGGTAAAGCAAAGGATAAAAAATAGCTAATCAAAGAAATGCCTATATAATCTCTTAAACTTAACATTCTTCATTTCGTTTTGTAAACACACCGGGTAAGTTCTAGACATCAACATGAAAGCATGGAATAACAAAAAATTCTAACAGACATGACACATGTTTGACTCAAGATGGATCCATACAAACTCTCAATCAAGCAACCAACAAGAGTTCAAATTTAGGCCAAACGTCATATAAGAATCAAGTAAAAGAGCCTAGGTGTCTTAAAAGAAGTCATTCAATTTTTCACACAACATGCTTTTAAATTCGAAACCAACTTGCATCATTCAGTCAATTATAGTTCCTAACAAGAGCACCTAGCATTCGATTGGTCCTAAAGACTCTCTAACTCCTAATGACTAACTCTTCCCTCAAGACGGTCGTCAACCATCCATCGTTGGGAAGAGTCATTCTACCTAAAAAACTACTCCAAAAATTAAACACAAAAAGGATACTCGGTTCAAAAGGCTCTCCCTCAAAAAAGAACCAAAAAGAAAAACCAAGGGGTGGACGAAGTATGCCTCTAAAAAGAAACTAAAAGCTAAAAACTATCCTCACTAAAGAATAAAAGAAAATCTTTTTGTGGTTTTAGACTTTTTTTTTAAAAAAATCATTTTTTTTCATCTAACTTAGCAAAAAAACAACCTATGGCATACTTCATCCTTAAATAATATCGAAAGATATCCCATCCCACACTTAAAGTCATACTTTGTTCCCAAAGCAATAAATAAGATAAAACTGGGTTAGAGATACTCCCTGAGGCCCTCTAGGGCCTAGCTAGCAACATATTTTCTTCAATTATCAATCAAAAGGGGCGAATGAACCCACACTTAAGCTTAAACCATGCACCATAGCTTCCAAATTCGATTACTCAGACTTCCCAAAACCTGCACAAAATCACAACCAAAAACAAAAAGTGACACTATAAAAAAAACTAAACTATTACAAAATTGGGTTGCCTCCCAATCAATGCCTGATTTAACGTCGCGGCACGACGCAAGTCACAAATCAATCAATTTCTCTTAATCTCTTCCTCCCCCTATCATAGAGCTTTTGCCTCTTCTTCACTCTTGGATGATCACTTTCTTCTTTCACTTTCCTCTTTTTCTTAACATCCCTTTTCGGGTCACTGTTGGACCATTTAAACACATGCTCATGCTCCCTCAATAACTTGAGCAATTCTTTTTGCTGCACCTCAGACAATTCATTAGCAATATTCAAAGTTTTAACTTTTTCAAACCCACTCTCTTCCACCCCACACTTACTTTTGACCACCTCTATGATCATGCACAAATATCTGTAGTGTAAAGGGGTAGAGAGTGACTTATATACCTTGAATGTTGCCTCCTCATCATGAACTCTCATCTTCAATTCTCCTTTCCGCACATCTATCAAAGCTCCGCCAGTTGCAAGGAATGGTCATCCCAAGATAATTGGTACCTGCTCATCTGCTTCATAATCCAAAATAATAAAATCAGCAGGAATGATAAACTTACCCACCTTGATGAGCACATCCTCAATTATGCCCTCTGGATATACAAGAGACCGGTCTGCTAGCTAGAGATAAATAGTGGTGGGGAGCGGCTCTCCCAAGCTTAGTGTCTTGAAAATAAATAGAGGCATTAATAGAGGCATTAAGTTAATACTCGCTCTAAGATCACACAATGCTTGCCCAACCTCATCTTCAACAATTTGTATAGGGAGGGTGAAGCTCCCAGGGTCTTTGAGCTTTTGAGAAAGTTTTCTCAATACCCTCAAACTACACTCTTCAGTGAGTGTAACCATCTCGAACTCTCTCATCCTTTTCTTTCCACCCACCACATCTCGTAAATACTTAACATATTTTGGTATGTATGTCAAAGCATCAATAAAAGGAATATTGATGTGAAGCTGCTTGATAATATCAAGGAACTTCTTATATTTAGCATCTTCCTTCCTTTTCTGGAACCTTTGAGGGAACGGTGGTGGAGGTCTCTCTATTACCATCTCAGGCTGCTCAATAGTCTCTTCTTCAACTACCTTTTCTGGCGCACTCTCTAACTCTGGATTAGTAGTTGGTGCAGGAATCAATGCTCGTGGAAATGGAGGTGGATTCTTGTAGTTTTCAAGCCCCTCTCCCCAGTGACCTTTTCTCTTTGGAGGCTCTTCTTCTTGCAACTCTCGCCTATTTCTCAAAGTGACAGCCATAACCTGCTTTGGAATCTCTGTATCGCTAGGCAAGGTACCTTGAGGCCTATCATGAAGTGTGGTGGAAAGTTTCCCCATTTGAATCTGCAATTCATTGATAGCCTTCTTGGTTTTAACATTAACTTGTGCTTGTTCCTGCTGAACTTGTTGTTGTTGGGTCATAAACTGCTTTAGAGTTTCCTCTAAAGAACTACTCACTTGTTGACCCTGTGTACATAGTGTTGTCTCTGGCCTTGCTGAACTCCACCCCAAGAGAAGTTTGGGTGGTTTCTATAATTCTGCTGCCCCACATAGAAAATAGACAGGATTCAATGGACATCCCGAATAAGCATGATTCTCACCATACTTTTCACAAAATAATACAGTTGCTTGAACCTATTGTACTTGATGAACCTGGCTCACATTTGGGTTGGTGACCAATTTGTTTACCGTGTTGACCAGCTGACTAATGTCAGATCGTATGGCAGCTACATCATCCAATTCAAGTTTCCTCGGCGTCTTCTGAGTCGCGATGAATATTCTGCTGGGTTCTGTATAATCTCTGTGTCTTGCAGACATAAGGTTAAGCAACGCCTCTATTTCATCATAGCTCTTGGACAAGATTTGCCCTTGAGCTGCAGCATCAAGAAGTGATTTTGAGTCTGGCCTCAGCCCTTCAATAAAATTGTGCCCAATGATCTCCTTGGGCTGCTGATGGTGCGGAC
Organism: Jaltomata sinuosa; assembly: GCA_003996215.1. Taxonomy (NCBI): domain Eukaryota; kingdom Viridiplantae; phylum Streptophyta; class Magnoliopsida; order Solanales; family Solanaceae; genus Jaltomata; species Jaltomata sinuosa. The sequence continues at coordinate 374,449 of QJPP01001582.1, read as the reverse complement.
AATCTCACAAATATCCCTTGTATCTCAACCAATCTTGGGGAAGGGATTCAACGTCTTTTTGAACAAATCCAAAAATTCTACCTCTCAGCTCTTTAGTTCTTCGAGATGAGAAGAACCTGTTGAGGAACCTTTCAGATAATATGTCCCATGATGTGATAGAACCGGCAGGTTCACTCTGCAACCACTGCTTTGCCTCTCCAATCAATGAGAAAGAGAACATCATTAACTTCACACATTCATCACTCACATTCTGGTAGTGAATGTTATCACTCAAGTCAACGAACTCTTGCAGGTGCTTGTGTGGGTCTTCATGTGGTTTACCCTTAAATTGACAAGTGTTTTGCACTAGTCGCACCATGCCTTCTCTTAGCTCGAAGTTCCATGTGATGATTGTCTTGACGATAGCTTTGGAGGCATTTTCCCGATTTGGCCTCGCAAAGTTAAGCACAGGGACATGTGGTGGTAGAGCGGGCTGGACTGCATCCCTATTTCCAGCATTATTCGGGTCAATTGGGTCATTCACGTGGTCACCCATAGCTCTCGGACCTCTGAAGGTGCGTTCAAGCTCGTGATCAATGGAAATCAAGGGATTTCCTTGACTCCGAGTGTTTAGCATAAACTAACCTGTGACCTGAAATCAACAAAAATAACAAACAAAAGTGAAATTTGAATAGTTCAATAAAAATCCAAAGTAGTATCAATTTCAAATCAAATCTCCGGCAACGGCGCCAAAAACTTTATTCTTTGATGCTCTTATTCCTCTTGTTTAAGTTCTAAATACCTCAAAATACTCCTACATAAACAAAATACCAAACATAAGTGTAATTCATAACATTTACGCTCAAGACGACACCAAAAAGAGGACAAATGGGAGGCGAATATATAAGGTGATTTTTTTTATCATTAGTGACAGTATGCCAATATATAAGGTGATTTTATCATTAGTGACAGTATGCCAATCTATAAGGTGATTTTTTTTATTAGTGGTCCCCTAGATAAATTACGCATAATTTTATCAATATGGTTCAAGATTTTGGTTGGCTAAAAGGAGTAATGCATGCAATGACTTGGAATTGTACTAAGTGTGAATGTGTGAGAGTAATTCTACCGACCATATTTAGGAAGTTAATTTTTCAACTGGAAAGCCTTGTTCACATGTTATCAATCATAAAATGATAATTCGAAAGTTGGGGTTTTTTGTGAAGGATGAAAAAGCCTAGGTATTTACCAAAACTTTCATTAGATTTCATGCCAAAAATTCTAAAGTTTCTTTGGAAATATCTTTTGGGTAGTTATTTGAGAATATGATTTTTGATTTAGCAGTATTAATAATTTTTCCAGGGAGGTTATAAAAATAATTAATGCAGTTGAAAATCGTTGAGCAACTTTTGGTATTAACTTTGAACAATGGGGTAAGGGCGTTGACAAAGAAAATATAGGAAATTTCATGGCCTTTGGTGTTAACTTAAAGGGTCCCAATTATTGATATCCACTCGGTGAAGGATATTAATAGATGAGAGCTCTAAACAAAGAGGGGAAATATGGTGTTCTTTTATAATCGTGATATCCAGGACAGCTTGTAGCACCTCGACTAATATCATGAGGTACCTGTTATCTCTCACCAACAACAGGTACCAGGTAACTCTATCCATCAAGGCTAGAATAGATGGAGAGAAATCAACTAGTGTTTGTCTCGGTTAGAAATTGAACCTGAGATCTCATGGTGCTCAGCCCAATTCATTGATCACTAGGCTGTACCCTTTGGTGCAACGGTTCTTTTTTATCGAATACCTCTACTTGGGAGAAATAATTTATAAGTGTACCATTGATATTAATGGAAATACTAATACTAGTGATGCAGTTCATAATCAATTTTGTAATGTCAGAGGAAAATTTGAAATTTTTTTAAGGGTGCGATACGCAAAAGACCATTCATGTTTGTCAAAGGCCTTCTCAAAATTGATCTTAATCATCATTTCGCATAGTAATCGCGCAAATTTGACCCTTTTCCCTCTGTATTATTAGTTTGTTAATATAAGTTTATTAGATTGTGACTATGCATGATATTGTAGTCTACTAATCTCCTTTTATTATAACAAACACACACACAACACTATATATTTTTTATTTTATAGTTTTATTTTATTTTTCACAATTCTCCAATTTTATAAATTTTTCATTGATATTTCTGTGTACTATTTACTACCTTCTAAGTACAAATATCCTCACATTTTCTCTATCCCTTGTAATAATTCTCATAGTAATTTTTAGATTTTTATGCATTTCAATTATTTTACCCCTTTTCATAATTGCATTATGATATTTGTGACCTGTGGGAGACGGTGGAATAGTTTTCGAGGTGTTTGGTTGGATTCTATGTTAGTTTTTCATTTTAAAAGATTTTAAAGTTGATATGGTTGATTTTGGTCAGTATTTAGAGATTTAGATATTGTATGAGAATTCTGTTAGTTTTGTTAGCTCTAGAATGCTATTTTTTTATTAGTAGCACTATTAGTTCGGGTCCTAAGGTGTTCAAATACGTTTGGAGTAGTTGGTTGAAAATTTAAAATTATGACCTCATGTTGACTTTAATCAATATTCGTTGAAAACGACCTCTATTGGTGAATTCAATGATTCTATTGAGTTTGGAATGTCAATTTTTAATCTAGTAGTATATGTGATTTGTATCTATAGGGTTCCGGATGAGTTTTGAGTTCTTAAAATAAGTTTTAGATAGCTAATTTTTTCTGGTGTCTGGTATGCCGCGATTGCGCGTCTTTAGCGCGATGACACCGAGTTTGCAGCGATAACGCTGAAGGCTTGAACACGCGTGGAGCGCGATAGCACTGACATGGCACGATAGTGCCTAGAGCGATGGCGTTATTGGAGTACGATAGCGCTTATTTGTGAGGCTGCCTTGAGCGCGATCGTGCCAAATAACCGCGACAGTGCTAAGCGTGCTATAATGGTCTTAAATTAGATTTTTCCTCACTTATTTTATCACTTTTTTCCTCCATTGTTTGACCTCTAAAGCTCCATTTTGGGTGATTTTTTGTGCATTTTCTCCGTCTTAGAAAGGGGTAAGTTTTCAAACTTTAGATTTATGTTTTCTCCGCTATTTTACCTTGAATTTTGGGCTAATTCAAGATTATGGGTTTGAATTTGAGGGTCAAATATTACTTCATATTCAAGTTTCAGAACTCACGCGTAAGATTTTTATACTATTTTTACATATTTTTCAATGATTATTTCATGATTTTATCTTCAAATATTGATTTTTGAACTTGAAAATTTTGAGGTTTTCCTGGTAAAGTTAAAGAATCATGTTTCGATGATTTCAAGCTCGATTTTAACTCCATTTTCAATTAAATTTTATAGTTGAACTCCTTAAGCTTTGGGTAAATTGATTTTTCAAAAATTCAGGTTTCCCTTATGGGCTCAAGGTTGATTTTTTGGACCCAGATTAGAACCTTAATAATATGGGTATTGTTGAATCTGTGTTCATGCGTAGAACTTGTTATTGGTAGATTGATTGCATTCGAAGATCATTCAAAAAGGGAACGCTGAAGTATGATCTAGTAGACTCTTGCGTTTCAGCTTCGAGATAGGTTATAACTTAACTTCTTTAGATTTTACTTGGGTAGGAATTTATCGTGTAAAATATACTATGAAATGAGAGAAATAGTGAATATTTAGTGATAAATGAGATGAATTATTATGGTGATGCCCAAATTGGGTCTTGATACTGTTAAAGTGATTTGAAGAGTAAACTCTGATTTGATATTGAGGCTTGTAGCCATGGTTATGATTTGAATATTGCATTTATGGTTTTACATATATCCATTGCATCTCAATTCTTCTTATAAATTAATCATGCATAATCACACATTTCACGAATTACTGAATTGTACCATTGAAAATACATATTTTGAAACAAAATGAAGCACTTTCTATTGATTCAATTCGATGAAGGATTTTGAATACAAACATATGATACTTCATTGATTTTGTCCGAACCAGGATTTTGAGCAGGGTATATGTACCTCGTGAGTCCCCCATGGGTCCTACCTCCTAGTAAAAATTGAGAAGGGGGTGTGTACCGGTAGGGATTGATCATTGAATAGAATTTTATATTATCGCATTGCATTCTTCTTATTTATCATGGTTGGTTGTTGTGATATTTTGTGATTATTGTTATTGAAATGCTGGAATTTTTTTCTGTGCATGATTATTTTAATATTCTTTATTTGATATAGTAACTAGTTAAGCTCAGTCATTCTATGATGCCTACTGAGTACAAGTGGACCGTACTCACCCCTACTTTCCTACATCCCTCTGATACTGTCCAGGTACGAGTGGTCCTCGTGGTGCGTGATTGGGTATTTCATGCGATGTTTCCTAATTTGAAGTTGTGGTGAGCTCCTACCTTTAGAGACTGTCCCGACTTTCTCTAGCTTTTATTTCTGTTTTCAGTACTTTCTTAGACAGAGTTATATTTCAGTTATGAGATTTTGTATTAGAGTCGCTTTGTACTTATTACAGGTGAATCTTGGGATATTTCAGGATATATTGCCCAATTTCATTTTGATTATTTTTGATTTAGTTATTATTAGATATATATTGTGTTCTTTCATTTTTGCCTTACTTTGATTTATGGGATCCGACTTACCTACTGTGGATGGGTAGGGATAGGTGCCATTACAACCCTTGTGAGTTTTGGATTGTGACAAGTTCATATTAGAGTGCTAATGTAATGTCCTATTCAGTTATTATAGAAAAGTAAGGCATAAGTACTCGGCTAATTCGTGTGTTGTCATCTAATAGTGTGATATTCATCGTTGGGTAGCTGAATACCATAGGGTCCCATAGGAAGTTTTGAGATGGGAATCGAGTTCATAGAACTTCAGATATAATAGTTGTATTCTGAAATGAGGAATATGGGGAGAGAATGCGACGTTCTAAAAATTAATTTTGTCATAACAAAGGGATGCTTCATCACGACGAGCCATCGCGATGAGCCGATCCTCATTGTGATGACTCATCACAAATACAAACCATCCATCACGATGAGGAATCAGGCAGAATTCCTGCATTTAGTCTATTTTTTTGAGTTAATTTCTCACAACTCCAACTTTATTTTAGAGCTCTAAGAAGCAGTTTTCCAAGAAAACTATGGTATTCTTCATCGCTTGAGGTAAATAATACGTAAAACCACTTTGTTATTGATTATTAATCTTTGTAAAACCTTTGGATGAAAGATCAATTGTGAAATTCTTGAACTTGAGCCCTAGAAACATGAACTATTGGAAGAACTTTATGGGTAGGTGTAACTTCACCTAGAATTGATCCTAGGATGTATATTTTTAACTCCTAGCATAAAATTGATTGCTTTTAAAATGATTAAGGCTAATGGGGAATCTTGGGTTCAATAAAGATAAAACCTTTAGGCATAAAAATGGCAAAAAGGGGTAAACTTGGTTAGAACACCCTTTCGGTAATGATTCTATGAATGCTATGGGCATAATTATTGACTAATTAACCCTTGGGTAATGCTAAAAACCTCGTTTAAGGGTAGAATTGATGAGTTAAATTTCTAACGCCTGAAATAAAGAGTAAATGGTTAATTACTATCATATAATTGTTGTTTATAGACCTTGTGCATTTCAAAGAGATAAGGATAGGCAAGGCACTTGTGAGTTAACTTATGGGTGATATTTCTTCACTCGAGGTAGGTTATGGTTTAAATTAGAGTTAAGAATCATTTTATAACATGCTATGTGATGGAACTATGTAACTTGTGATTGGTCTTCAGACATGATTGAACTGTATATGTCTTCCTTTTATGCTTGAATGAATAGGCTAGATGAACAAGAAGTAGTAAGTGAGCTGAAATAGCTAAGTGTAATTGTGCCATGGGAACTGTGTATATTCATGAGAAATAGGTCCGAGAGCCTGATTATATAGATATTGATGTTGATACAGTTATTATGGATTGGATACCACACTCGTATAGTACATGGACGCCTAAGGTCCCTTGCAGGTAATGGCTAGTTAGGATAAAATAAGTCACTCCAACATGTGTGTGCACTTTTTTGCTTAGCATTGCATCGCTGTATATTTGTTCATTGTGAGTCGATATTATCAGCTAAATGAGACTAAAGAGACTAGACATTTTGATGAGAGATGGATGGGTAAAAGTTCCATATGATATGACTTGAGAGTGAATCCCTATATTTCGTGATGGTACTTAGTGAATTCTATGAACTTGATATTATTGTTGAACTGAATTTTAGATAATTATCTATTGATTGATTTAAGTGTTAAGTGTTAAGGTACCTTTTACTTGTTATATGGTTTTACTATATTCATATTTTAGTTTAAGTCGGCCTATGATACCTACCAGTACATAGTATTTTGTACTGATACTATTCTATGCTCATCTTTTATTGAGTGCAGACTGTATTTCAGAGGCTGAGACGCGACCTCGGCTAGAGTAGAAGAGTTGATTTTAGATAAAATGGTGAGTACTACTTCTTAGGCTGTCATGGATCCTCTGCGAGTTGTTGTCCTTCTTCTGGACAATGGAACTCTTATTATTTTATTGCTTTTAGTACCTTTTGGATATCTTAGATGATTTTTTGATTTAGAGCTATTGTACGATGACTTTCAATTCTTGGGGGATGTTAAATTGTATTCGTATTTTATTATTCCTTTATATTAGATTTGATTTCTTTATGACTTAATTAAATGGTTGATTTACTTTATCTATTCTAAGATTTGTTAGGTTATGATGTTGAGTTTGGTTAGTTGGTTCTTCCACTGGAAGGTTAGCGTGGGTGCCACTCACCCAGTTGGGTCATGAAAAATTTGGTATCACAGCCCTGAGTTCATTGATCTTGTCATACAAGAATGTGTCTAGTAGAGTCTTGCAGAATGGTACTGAGATATCTGTACTTTTCTGCAGATGGCTACAAGACTTTTAGGAAACCTTAACTTTCTTCATTCCTCGTGCTATTACTTGATTCCAATTGGTAACTAGCAATCCAAATGGGTAACTAACTCTTTCACTCTTATTCTCACAGATAGTGAGAACACATGCGTCCAAGGCTAGAGAAGCAGTGCCCGAGCCAGTTGTCGAGGCTGCGATTCATGGCAGTGGCAGAGAGAGGGTAGAGCTAAGGAAGAAGGGGAGGTTTACCTACCAGGGGTGGAGCGTGAGCCGCTGCTCAGACTCAAGAGAGGTTAGTATCTTCTCCTCAGGAGGAACATCTTCCTGAGTTTGTGGTGGAAGAAAAGTTTCAGATTGAGCATGATGAGGTAGCACCAGTCCAGGGGACAGGGGCAGTATTATCTCAGGAAGGTGTAACAAAGTTCCCTATATTAGCTGATGTGATCCAGAAAGACTTGAGTATCCTTAGTGGGTTGGCAGGGAATGGGGCTACTCTTGCAATGCCCACAGTGCACCATCTAGTAGCTCAGCATGCTTTAGCTGTGGATTCTTGGATGGATGCTGCTTCTAAGACAGGTATGTTTCTGCGATCGCTGATAGGCCCAGTAATGACTGGTAGTAAGCATGATCTACAATGTGGTAGAGAGCTTATATGGAATGTAGGCCTACTATGACACTTCCTATGACTTGGACCCAGTTTTACCAAGTATTCCTTGACAAATATATTTCACCGACTTTAAGGGACAAAAAGAGAGATGAATTTGCAAACATTGAGCAGGGAACTTCTCTTGTGGCAGCTTATGTGGCACGCTTTCATGCCTTGGCCCATTTCTCTTTACAATTTATTAGTGCAGAAGAATAACAAATCCACTATTTTGTAAAAGGTTTGAACACAATGCTACAGATTTCAGCCTTACAGGTAGTATTTTTTGACATGTGCTTTCAGGAGGTGGTTGAGTTTGTTAAGAATGTATATGGGGTGAAGCTAGAGAGTCAAGCAAGGACGTCTTCGAAGAAGCCCCTGTCTGGAGGAAACTAGTCAATTTTTAAAGGGTCAGGGTTCACGGGGATACCTTAGACGCCCCATTCAGTTGTCAGTGCAGGTTTCTACTAGGGTTCCATTAGGGACCAATCGGTCTTCTTTTGATTTTGGTGGGAATCTCACCTTGTCTTCCCCAGCACAAGGACCTATCAATGATCGTGCATGTTATGAGTGCGATGATGTAGGACATTTTGAGGAGGAATTTTCCTCAGCTTCATCAGGCAGTCCAACAGCAGGCTCCTAGAGCTCTAATTCCAGCAGGCAGAGGAAATGGTTTTGACATAAATTATTCGCAGGGTGGGAGGGTTAGTCACACAGCTAGCAAAGGTGTCACTCAGCCCAACCAGGGAGGTGGAAATGGTAGAGGAGGTAATTAGTCCAACAGGGACTATGCGTAAGTAGGTAGTAAGAACCATTTTTATGCTTTACTAGGTAGACTAGAGGCGGAGGCGTCCGACGGGTGATCACAGGTACTATTCTTGTCTGTGACTGCATATCTTCTATTTTATTTGACCCTGTTCTACTTTCTCATATGTGTCTGCTGGATTTGCTGAGGGTTTTTATATGATATGTGAATTCCTTGACTTTCCTATTACTGTATCTACTTTAGTGGGGGATTATGTAGTTGTAGATAGGGTCTTTCATGCTTGCCCTATTAAATTTGTGGGGAGAAAGATCTTAGCAGTTTAGTGATTCTCGACATGGTGGATTTTAACATCATCTTAGGGATGAGTTGGTTATCCTGCACCATGCTATTCTGGACTGTCATGCCACGATAGTGGCTATGGCTATTCCTGGGTTGCATAGACTAGAGTGGGAGTGTAATTATAGTCTTGCCCCTATGAAGTTTGTGTATTTCCTTCGTGCTCAGAGTTTGATAGGAAGGGGGTGTTTGAATTTCCTAGCTCATCTTTGGGACACTAGTTCAGAAGTCCCCACTATTAAGTCAGTTCTGGTGGTGTGTGAGTTCCAAGAAGTTTTCCCTATAGATTTTCCTGGCATGACACCTAATCAAGATATTGACTTCTATATTAATTTAGAGTCAAATACGCGTCCTATCTCTATTCATCCTTATAGGATGGCACTGACTGAGTTGAGGGAGCTTAAGGCTTAGTTACAGAAGTTACTGAGTAAAGGATTCATTCATCCAAGTGCCTCTCCATGGGGAACTCCAGTTTTGTTCGTTAAAAAGAAAAATGCTAGTTTACGTATGTGCATAGACTACCGACAGCTGAATAAGGTTACTATCCATAACTAGTACCCTGTCCCTCGCATTGAAAATCTGTTTGACTAGTTACAAGGGGATCAGTATTCTCTAAGATTTATTTAAGGTCTGGAAACTATCAATTGAAAATCTGGACTTTGGATATCCCTAAGACCATATTTTGAACCAAGTATGGGCACTACGAGTTTCTTGTGATGTCATTTGGGCTGACTAAAGCCCCATCTACTTTTATCAGTGTGATGAATGGGATATTTAATCCCTACCAAGACTCATTTGTTATTATATTCATTGATGATATTTTAGTATATTCTAAGAGTGATGAGGATCATGAAAATCATATTAGAATTGGGTTGGGATTGTTGAAGGAAAAGGAATTGTATGCGAAGTTTTCCAAATGTGAATTCTGGCTATCTTCTGTGTCCTTCTTCGGGCATGTGGTTTCGAAAGAAAGGGTGATGGTAGACCCACCGAAAATAAAGTCAGTTAAGAACTAGGCTAGACCCACTTTAGTGACCGAGGTTCATAGCTTTTGGGATTGGCTAGTTACTACCACAGGTTCTTTAAAGATTTTGTATCTATTGCTACTCCTCTAACTCGGCCGAGTAGAAGGAGGTACCATTTGTTTCGTCAGATGAATATTAGGAGAGCCTCCAAAAGCTCAAGACCTTGTTGACTACTGTGCCTATTCTTGCCTTGCTGATTGAAGGTAAGGATTTTATTGTCTATTGTGATGCCTCATGGTCTGGTTTAGGTGCTACATTAATGCAGGAAAGGAATGTGATCATGTATGCTTCGAGGTAGCTCAAGGTACATGAGAAGAACTATCCTACTCATGACTTAGAGTTGACTGTCGTGGTATTTTCTTTAAAGATTTGGGGACACTATTTATATGGGGTGCATTGTGAAGTGCTGACAGACCACCGTAGCTTACATCAAGTCTTTACTCCGAAAGATCTGAACTTAAGGCAGCAGAGGTGGATGGAGTTACTCAAGAATTATGACATCACTATCTTATACCATTCGGGTAAAGCTAATATGGTAGCTGATGCACTGAGAAGAAAGACTGAGCGTATGGGTAGCTTGGCTACCTGAAAGCTACCAGACTCTGTTGGCTAGGGAAATTCATGCCCTAGCTAACAACTTCATGAGACTGGAAGTGTCTGAGTAGGGTGGCTTGTTTGCATGTGTTGAGGCAAGGTCCTCTTTTCTTGATTTGTTCATTGGTAACTAGTTTGATGATGTGAAATTAAGCAAGATTCATGACAAGGTGTTGCGGGGTAAGGCCAAGTAGGCCAAGATTGTGATGAAGGTGTCCTTCAGATTAGAAGGTAAGTTTGTGTGCTCTGTGTTGATGACTGGATCCCTACCTTCTTGACAGAGGTTCACTGTTCTAAGTATTCTATACATCCTGGTGTAACCAAGATGTAGCAAGACTTGAAGCAACTCTATTGGTGGGGAGGAATAAAGAGCGATACAGTTGATTTTGTTGCTAACTTCCAAAACTGTTAGCAAGTAAAGTATGAGCACCAAAAACCTGGTGGCACACTTTAGAGGATGCTTATTCCTAAATGGAAGTGGGAGAGAATAACAATGGAGCTCGTGGTTGGTCTTCCCAAGACTTTGAGAAAGTACTATTTGATATGGGTTATTATTGATAGATTAACAAAGTCTATTCACTTCATCCCAATTCAAGTGACTTATAATGAGCTAAGTTAGCCAAGATCTACCTTAAGGAGGTTGTTTGACTGCATGGGGTGCCTATCTCCATCATATTTGATAGAGGCACCCAGTTCCCTTTTAATTTCTAGAAAAAGTTACATGAGGAGTTGGGTACTAGGTTGTACCTGAGTACAACTTTTCATCCTCAGACTGACGGACAATCTGAATGTGCGATTCAGGTACTAGAAGATATGCTCTGCACATATGTGATGGATTTTGGGGGTTATTGGGATCAGTATCTAACATTGACTGAGTTTGCTTATAACAATAGTTATCACTCAAGTATAGACATGGATTCGTTTGAAGCATTATATGAGAGGAGGTGTAGATATCCCGTTGGGTTGTATGACTCCTTCGAAGTAAGGCGATGAGGCACAGACCTTCTGTAAGACTCTATAGAAAAGGTGAGGTTCATTCAGGGGAAGCTCCTAGTTGCTCAAAGTCGACAAAAAGAGTATGCAGACAGGAAGGTAAGAGACATGCACTTTATGGAAGTTGAGCAAGTTTTGCTCAAGGTTTCACCTATGAAAGGTGTTATGCAGTTTGGAAAGTTAAGCCCAAGGTATATTGGGCCCTTTGAGATTCTTCAAAGAGTGGGGCCGGTGGCTTATAAGTTGGATTTACTTTCTAGTTTGTCTAGAGTCCATCCCGCATTTCTTTCATCCATTCTTAAGAAGTACCATGGAGATGGTGACTAAATTATTCACAAGGATTCGGTCCTGTTGTATGAAACCCTCTCTTACAAAGAGAAGGTTGTTGCTATTCTTGATAGAGATGTCCAAAAATTAAGGACTAAGGAGACTGTCTATAAAAGTCCAGTGGAAGAACCATCCTGTTGAGGAGGCCCTTTGGGAGACTGAGGCAAACATGCGGAGCAAGTATTCTCACTTGTTCACTGATTCAGGTAATCCTTATATTCTTGTGCTTTCTTTATGTTGTCGTTCTAGGATGAACGATTGTTTAATTGGTATCTAATGTAACAACCTATTTCATCATTAGAGAAAAGTAAGGCATAAGTACCCCGCTAGAAAAGTCCCTAAGTTGAGAGTTGATAAAATCTCAGACAAGGGTGAGCTTAGATGAAAACATAGTGTGCTATGCCTTAGAGATGATTCATGATTCGTGTGTTGTCATTTGATAGTGTGGTATTCATCATTGGGTAGAGAACTGTCATAGGGTCCCATAGGAAGTTACAGGATGGGAATTGAGTTTATAAAACTCCAGATATGATAGTTGTTGCATTGGAAATAATTCTTGATGTCTATAAAATAATGTGTGTTGTGAAATAAGGGATATGGAGCGAGAATGCGATGTTCTAAATATTGACATTCATCACAACAAGAAACCATTCATTGCGACGAGGAATTGGGCAGAATAGCCGTACTTAGTCGTTTTTTTTTGAATTAGTTCCTCACAACTCTAACTTCATTTTAGTGTTTTAAGAAGCGGTTCTTCCAAGAAAACTAGGGAATTCTTCATCTTTTGAGGTAAGTAATCCATAAAACCCCTTGTTATTGATTATTAATGTTCGTAAAACCTTTGGGTGAAAGATTAATGGTGGAATTCTTGAACTTGAGACCTAGGAATATTAACTTAGGGAAGAACCTTACGGGTAGGTGTAATTTAACCTAGATTTGATCCTAGCATTTATATTTTTTACTTCTAGCATGAAATTAATTCCTTTTAACATGATTAAGGCTAATGGGGAACCTTAGGTTCCATAAAGGTGAAATTTTTAGGCATACAAATGGCAAAAAGGGATGAACTTGGTTAGAACACCCTTTGGGTACTGATTCTATAAATGCTATGAGCATAATTAATAATTAATTAAACCTTGGAGAATGCCACAAAACTTGTTTAAGGGTAGAACTGACGGGTTGAATTTTTAAGGCCTGAAAAGAAGAGTAAATGGCTAATTACTCTTATATAATTGTTGTTTATAGACCTTGTGCATTTCGAAGAGTTAAGTAAAGGCAAGGCACTTGTGAGTTAACTTGTAGGTGGTATTTCTTCACTCGAGGTAGGTTATGGTTTAAATTAGAGTTAAGAATCATTTTATAACATGTAATATGGTGGAACTATGTAACTTGTGATTGGTCTTCAAACATGATTGAACTGTATATGTCTTATGGGTGGTATTTCTTCACTCGAGGTAGGTTATGGTTTAAATTAGAATTAAGACTCATTTTATTACACGCTATGTAGTGGTACTATGTAACTTGTGATTGGTTTTTGGATATGATTGAACTTTATATGTTTTCCTGTTATGCTTGAATGAATAGGCTAGATGAACAGAAAGTGATAAATGAGCTGAAATGGATAAGTGTAATTGTGCCTTGGGCACTGTGTATATTCATGAAGAATAGGTCTTAGAGCCTAGTTATATAGATACTGATGTTAATACAGTTGTTATGAATCAAATACCACACCGGTAAGGTATATGGACACCTAGGGTCCCTTGCAGGCAATGGCTAGTTGGGCAGAAATAAGTTCCTTTAGCATATGTGTGCACTCCTTTGCTTAGCATTGCATTATTGTATGTTTGTTCATAGTGAGTTGATGTTATGAGTTGTATGAGACTAAAGAGACTAGACATATTGATGAGAGATGGGCAAAAATTCCATGTGATATGACTTGAGAGTGAATCCCTATATTTCATGATGGTACTTAGTGAATTCTATGAACTTGATATTGTTGTTGAACTGAATTTGAGATGATTATCTATTGATTGATTTAAGTGCTAAGGTGACTTTTACTTGTTATATAGTTTTACTATGTTCATGTTTTAGTTTGAGTCGGCATATGATACCTACCAATACATAGTGTTTTATATTGATACTACCTTGTGCTCTTCTTTTGTTGAGTGCAGACCGTGTTCCAGAGGCTGAGATGCGACCTCGGCTAGACAAGAAGAGTTGATTTCAGATCCAAGGGTGAGCACTACTTCTCAGGCTATCATGGATCATGTACGAGTTGTTGTCCTTCTTCTTGACAATGGAACTCTTATTATTTTATTGCTTTTAGTACCTTTTGGATATCTTAGATGATGTTTTGGTTTAGAGTTCTTATACGATGACTTTTAGTTTTTGGTTGATATTAAACTATTTACGCATTTTAATATTCATTTATATTAGAGATTATTTCTTTATGACTTTCTTAAATGATTGACTTACTTTATCTATTCTAAGATTGGTTAGATAAAAGGGTTGGGTTCGGGTTAGTTAGTTCTCCTATTGGAGGATTAGCATGGGTGCCATTTATGGCCTAGTTAGATCTTGACAAAGTTGGTATTAGAGCCCCATGTTTATTGATCTTGTCGTACAAGAATGTGTTTAGTAGAGTCTCGTGGATTAGTACAATGACGTCCATATCTATCTTTTAGAGTCTAAGGGACATTCTTAGGAAAACTTATATTCTTTGACTCTTTATTGTGCGATTTGTTCATTACTTAAGTCCTAAACCTTGCATTTCATTCTCTTAATAGATGATGAGGATGAGATCAACTGCTACTGATGAGGGTGTACCTGCACCCGCTACTAGGCTCCAGTTAAAAGTCAAAGCATGGGTTGAGGCTATGGTAAAGTAGAGTATGTGGTCCAGCACCAGTTAGAGGATGTGCTAAGGCGGTATCTCCTGAGCCAAAGGTTAAATTCGAGGATGAGGCTTATTAGCTAGAGGATATAGGGACAACTCAGGTTGCACAAGGTTTTGTAGCCACCCAGTGTTATAGAATACTATGGTTCAGATTCTGAGTTTCGTAAAGGGTATGGCTCAGACATTAGCTCTACCTGTCACACTTGATGGATCACAGACAAGAGATGGGGTTCAGCCTCTAGAGAGAGTACTAGTTTAGGAATTTCAGACTCCTAGAGCGCAACCTGATGTTGTTGTGGCTCTATGCATTAATGCTTTTCTAGTCAAACTTGTTACTCCATGGATTATGGCTAGGCCGGTGATGATAGTTGAAAAATAGAAGATGTTCAAAAGAATTGTGAGATTGGATCCTCCCAAGTTCACTAGTGCACTTGGGGAGGATGCATGTGAGTTCTTGGTTGGTTGTTAGGAGAGGTTGCATAATGTTGGTTGGTTGAGTGTCATTGTGTATATTACACTACCTTTCAGATGGTAGGGGAATTGAAGCAGCGGTGGGGATCATATCTTTGATGTAGACAAGTGGTTGCGCCTCCTATGACATGGACTTGATTCTTTGAGGTCTTTCTTGGGAAGTATGTGCCTCGCAGTTTGAGAGATGAGTTTGATGGTTTAAAGCAGGGTACCATTATAGGTACCAAGTATGAGATGAGGTTTCACGCCCTGTCTAGGCATGCCTTGATGAGTAAAGACTGAATTAGAAAGTTTGTGAAGGGATTGACTACCCCACTTCTTTTGTCCACAATGCAGTTAGTGACTACTAGAGGTACCTTTTAGCAGGTAGTGGATCATGCTAGGAGTGATGAGGACATTTGTTGTGATACCTATGGAGGTAGTAATAAGAGAGCTCGTAGTCATGGTGGTTTAAATAGTTCATCATCTCGGGGAAGAGGCTTCTCTGGTAGGGGTAATTATTATCAGCTTAGTAGGCTAGCTCATGCAGCATTGAAAACTTTGGATAGTTCTTTTTCTAGGTATGGCAGCCAGGGTGGACAGAGTTAGGACAGATATCTAGAGGTTCTCATTCGAGATTTTCAGGACATGGCAGTTACCCTAGTTCATCTAGACGACCACAATGTTCCTTTCTGAGCAAAATGTATTATGATTGTGGTGAGTTTGATCATATTGTGAGAGATTTCCCTAGGCGTGGGCAAGGTCATCCACAATAGAGTTCTCAGATGCAGGCATATTAGGCACCAACACCACTGGCTAGAAGAGGTATGCAGAGGAGTAAAGGTGGTTCTTAGGGCGCTAAAGGTGGAGCCTAAGAGGCTCGTGGAGGTGGTCATGGAGTTGCTTAGTCTGGGAGAGGACATGGTCAGTGTTATGCATTCCTAGGTAGACTCAAGGCAGAGGCCTCTAATGTGTTTATTATAGGTATCATCCCAGTTTGACATCGACCTACTTCAGTATTATTTGACCCTATTTCTACTTATTCATATATGTATGCATATTTTTCTTTGGGTATTAATATGATGTGTAAGTCTTTTTCTATACCTATGCATGTTTTTTACTCTAGTAGGTGATTCTTTAGTGGTGGATCAGGTGTACCAATCCTCTATTATGACACTTTTGGGGTATGATACTTGGGCAGATTTGATTATTGTTGAAATGGTAGTTTTCAATGTTATTTTGGGCATGAATTGGTTTTCTTTGTATCATACTATTGTGGATTATAAAACCAAGACAGTTACTTTAGTTATTTAGTTATGCCAGGTGTGTTGAGGTTTGAGTGGAAAGGTACTCAGGGTTTGTATCCTAAAGGGGTTATTTCTTTTCTTTGCGCTCAATGAATGATTGCGAAGAAGTGTCATTCTTAGTTGGCTTATGTGCGTGATATTAGTTCGGACACGCATTATTTGGAGTCAGTGAGGGTGGTTAGAGAGTCCACGGATGTGTTTGCTATGGTTTTTCCAAGTGTTCCTTCTGATAGAGATATCTATTTTGCTATTGACTTTGAGCCATACACTAAGACCATTTCAATTTCTCCCTATAGGATGACTTCGGTAGACTTGAAGGATGAACTTCAAGATTTATTGAGTAAGGGTTTCATTAGGCCTAGTGTTTCACCTTGGGGTGCTCTAGTGTTACTTGTGAAGAAAAAGGATGGGTCTATGTGAATGTGTATTGATTATCGATAACTGAATAAGGTGACTATCAAGAATAAGTATCCTCTTCCCCACATTGATAATTTGTTTGATCATATTTAGGGTGTTTTGGTGTTTTTGAAGATTAACTTGAGGTTGGGTACTATCAGTTGAGGATTAGGGCTTCGAATATCCTTAAGACGACTTTCAGGACACAGTATGACCATTATGAATTCTTGGTTATGTCATTTGGGTTGACTAGCACCCTGGCAGCATTTAAAGAGTTGATAAATGGGGTGTTTCAGCCATATCTTGATTTGTTGTGATTGTGTTCATTGATGATATCTTGGTGTATTCCAAGAATGAGGCGGATCATGTGAAGCATTTGAGGATTGTGCTCCAGAGATATAGGGATGAGAAATCATTTTCTAAGTTCTCGAAGTGTAAGTTTTGTCTTAGTTAGTGGCTAGGAAATATTGTGTCTAAGGATGGTATTATGACTGATCCAACCAAGGTTGAGGCAATTCGAGATTTGTCCAGGTCTACTTCACCTACTAAGATTAGGAGTTTTGTTGATTTAGCTGACTATTATAGATGATTCGTGCATGGATTCTCTTCTATTGTAGCCCCTTTGACCAAATTGATTAAGAAGAATGTTGTTTTTAGTGGTACAATGAGTGTGAAGAGAGCTTTCAAAATCTCAAGGCATTATTGACCTCAGCACCTATCTTGACCTTACACGTGGAAGGTGAAGACTTTACCGTGTATTGTGATACTTTAGGAGTTAGCCTTGGTGGTGTTTTGATGTAGAAAAGAAAGGTGATAGCTTATACTTTAAGGTAGTTGAAGACCCATGAGAAGAAAACTACCTCACTCATGATTTGAAGTTGGTAGCGGTAGTGTTTGTCTTAAAATTATAATGGCATTAATTATATGGAGTTCATTGTGAGGTGTACACTAATCATCGTAATCTACAACATATATTCAACCATAAAGATTTGAATTTGAGACAGTGCAGGTGGTTGGAGTTGTTGAAGGACTATGGCATGATTATCCCTATCATCCGGGCAAAGCCAATGTAGTGGCAGATGCGTTGAGTAGGAAGATAGTAAGTATGGGTAGTCTTGCTTTGTTAGTGGCTGATGAGCGATCTTTGGCTAGAGATATACAAAGTTTGGCCAATAGCTTTGTAAAATTTGATATTTCTGAGCCTGGTAGAGGTTTTGCTTGTGTTGAGGCACGTCTTCATTGTGGAAGCAGATTAATGATAGGCGATTTCAGGATGGGAAGTTGTTTATCATTTGGGACAAGGTGTTGAGTGGGGAATCTAAGGAAGTGATTCTTGATCTGGAGGATGTTTTGAGGATCAAGGTTTGGATTTGTATATCTAGAGTTGGTGACTTGACTAGATTGATCATGGAAGAAGCTTACAGTTCTAGGTATTCTGTTCATTCGGGGGCAGCCAAGATGTATCATGACCTGAAGCAGCATTATTGGTGGAGTAGGATAAACAGGGACATCGTGGAATTTGTGGCTAAGTGTTTTAATTGCCAGCAAGTGAAGTATGAGAACTAGAGACCGGGTGGTATGACTCATAAAATGCTTATACCTAAGTGAAAGTGGGAGCATATCACTATGGACTTTGTAATTGGGTTGCCTAAGACTGTGGAGAAGTTTGACTCCATTTGGGTGATTGTAGATAGATTAACCAAATCAACCCATTTTTTTCCAGTGAAACCTACAATACAGAGAAGTTAGCAACGATCTACATTCGAGAGATAGGTTGGTTGCATGGTGTGCCCATTTCCATCATTTCTGGTACTCAGTTCACTTTGCACTTTTGGAGTTTTATTCAGCGTGAGTTGGGTAATCAGTTGGAGATAAGTATATTTTTCACCCACACACAGATGGTCAGTCAGAGCAGAATTTTCAGGTTTTGGAGGATATGCTTCGAGCTTGTGTGATTGACTTTGGTGGTCATTGGATTAGTTCTTGCCTTTGGTGGAGTTTTTGTATAGCAACAATTACCATTCTAGCATCCAGATTGAACCATTTGAGGCTTTGTATGGGAGGAAGTGTAGATCTCTTATTGGTTAGTTTTATTCCTTTAAGGTTAGACCTTGGGGTACAAATTTGTTGCGAGATTCGATAGATAGAGTGAAATTAATTTAGGACTGGCTCTTAACAGCCTAGAGTAGGCAAAAGAGTTATGCTGATGGAAGGTTACATGACTTAGAGTTCATGGTTGGTGAGTGCGTCTGTTGAAAGTGTCACCCATGAAGGTGTGGTGAGGTTTTGGAAGAAGGGCAAACTTAGATCGAGGTCTATTGGCCCTTTTGAAATCCTTGGACGTATTAGGGAGGTGACCTATGAATTGGATTTTGCCTTCAAGTATTTCAGCTGTGCATCCAGTTTTCCATGTCTCGATGTTAAAAATAGTATCATTTCGATGATTCTCATGTGATTCAGTGAGACTCGATGGATTTAGGTCAGAATCTGATTTTTGAAGAGGAGCCTATAACTATTTTGGATAGGCAGACTAGGAGGTTGAGATCTAAGGAGATAACATCAGTGAGAGTTCAGTAGAAGCATCGTCCGATTGAGGAAGCTACATGGCATACACAGTCAGACATGCAGAGTAGATATTCCCAGCATTTTAACGGTTCAGGTACCTTCCTTACTCTTATGTTTGAGGATGAATGTATGATTTAGTGGTGGATAATATAACAATTCTCATAGTGATTTTTGAATTTTTATGCATTTTGACTATTTTACCCGTTTTCATAGTTGCATTATGGTATTTGTAGTACGTGGGAGTAGGTGGTACAGTTCTCGAGGTATTTAATTGGATTCGATGTGAGTTTTTCATTTTGAAAGATTTTGAAGTTGATATGGTTGACTTTGGTCAATATTCAAATATTTAAATATTGTATGAGAATTTCATCAGTTCTATTAGCTCTGAAATATCATTTTTCGGCTAGTAGCACTATTGGTTCGGGTTCCAAGGTGTTTGAATATGTTTGGAGTAATTGGTTGGAAATTTTGGTCCACATTTATTGAAAACAATCTCTGTTTGTGAATTTGACGATTTCATTAAGTCCAAAATATCGATTTTAGTCTAATAGCATATTTAGTTTGTGTTTATAGGGTTCTAGAGGAGTTTCGAGTACTAAAAACAAGTTTTTAAAATAGCTGATTTTTTTCTGGTGTCGAGTGCCCCGCGATCACGTGCCTTTAGCGCGATGGAGTCGAGTCTGCGCGGTAGCGTTGAAGGCTCATGCATGCGTCGAGCGTGATAGCACCAGCATGGTACAATGGCGCTGTTGGAGTGCAATAACACTGGTATGTGAGCCGCCTTAAGCTTAATTGCGTCAAATGAAAGCAATAGCGCTAAGTGCGCTACAGTGGTCTTAAATCAGATTTTCCTCTCTCATTTTATCACTTCTTTCCTCTATTGTTGGACCTCTAAAGCTCCACTTTGGATGATTTTTGATGTATTTTTTACATCTTGGAAAGGGGTAAGTTTTCATTCCTTATATTTATATTTTTTCCGCTATTTTTACCTCTGATATTCGGGCTAATTCAAGATTAAGGGTTTGAAATTGAGGATCAAATCTTACTCCATTTTTAACCAAACTTCATGTTCAAGTTCCTTAACTTATGGGTAATATTTTTATACTATTTTACACATCTTCCAATAATTATTTTATGATTTTATCTTCAAATCTTGATTTTTCAACTTGAGATTTTGAGATTTTCCCGGTAAAGATAAAAAATGGTGTTTCGATGATTTTAACTTTATTTTTAATGAAATTTTATATTTGAACTCCTTAAGCTTTGGATAAATTAATTTTCTAATAAAATTCTAATTTTGCCCTTGTGGGCTTGGGGTTGACTTTTTGAACTCGAATTAGAACCTTAACAATATGTGTATCCTTGAACTTGTGTTTATGCATAGAATATTTTATTGGTAGATTGATTGCATTTAGATATTATTCAAAAAGGAAAGGCTCAGGTGTGATAGAGTAGAGTCTTGCAGTTCGGCTTTGAGGTAGATTATGGCTTAACTTTCTTCAGCATTTGCTTGAATGAGAACTTATCGTGTAAAGCATGCTATGGAATGAGAGAATATATAGTGATAAATGGGATGGATTATTGTGGTGATGCCCGAATTGGGGCTAGATACTGTTAAAGTAATTTGAAGAGTAAATTCTGATTTGATATTAAGACTGATAGTTGTGGTTATGAGTTGAGCATTGCATTGTGGTTTTACATATATTTGTTGCTTCTAAATTTATTTTATAATTTGATCATGCATACTCACGCATTTCACAGATTACTGAATTGTACCATTAGAAACACTTATTTTAAAAGAAAATAAAATACTTTCTATTAATTTAGTTCGATGCAAAATTCTAGACACCGATATATGATACTTTATTAATTTTGTCTGAGACAGGATTTTGGGTAGGGTATGTGGACCTTGTGAGTTTCTCATGGGTTCTACCTCTCAGCAAAGACTGAGGAGAGGGTATTAACAAATAAGCATTGATCATTGCATATCATTTCATATCATTGCATTACATTCTTCTTGTTTATCATGGTTGGTTTAGTGATATTTCATGATTATTGTTATTGAACTGCTAGAACTTTTCTGCGTACAAGATTATTTTAATATTATTTATTTAATATAGTAACTGCTTAAGCTCTGTGGGCCTGTGATACCAACTGAGTACATGTGGACCATACTCACCCCTACTTTTTTGTATTCCTACGATGCAGACCAGGTACGAGTGATCCTCACAGCGCATGATTTGATATTTCGTGCGATGTTTTATGATTTAGAGTTGTGGTGAGCTCCTACCTTCAGAGACTGTCCCGACTTCCTTTATCTTTTATTTTTATCTTCGGTACTTTCTTAGACAAAGTTATTATTAGTTATGACATTTTGTATTAAAATCACTCTGTACTTTGACAGTTGAGCCTTGAGATATTACGAGATATATTGTCATGTTTCATTTTGATTATCATTGTATAAGTTATTATTGGATATATGTTGTTTTCTACTATTTTTTCCCATACTTTGATTGGTGGGATCCAGCTTACCTACGGTGGATGGGTTGAGGTAGATGCCAGCACAACCTTTATGAGTTTTGAATCGTGACACCCGTTTTTGTATGTTGTTTTCTATAATAATATTTTAATTAAATTTTCATATTAAGTGTTTTTACCTATATTTTAAATAACTGTAATGACCCTTTATGTCATTTATGCATGTTCACCATTTTTGTACAGTTAGAGCTTGCTTGTAGCGGCTCCAAGTTATTTATGGCTTGCTGGGACCGGTAGTTCGGTGCCTGAGCCATTTGTTTGATCTTTTTGTCCATTCTTCGTTTTAGAGCTTTTACTTTGGAAATCGTTGACTTCAGTCAACTTCCTTGGTGAACATACTCGGAATCGAATTCTGACAGTTTTGTTAGCTCCGAAGCGTGAACTTTGGTCTAGTGGGACCTTTGGTCGGGATTCAGGAGTTTTTCAGCTTAGAATTCTCTCTCGTTATGTGTTTTCAGGCCAGTTGGGCTTGTTTGGTTGACTATGGTCAATATTTGGAGAAGCTGGCTTCAGATAAAAATTCCATCAGCGTTGTTAGCTTCAGAATATCGAGTTTAGGCTAGAGAGGCCACTGGTTCGGGTACCGAGGCTTCCAGAGTTATTTTCGTCCATTGAGTTCTGTTTTGGAAATGATTGGCTAAAGGTTGATTTTGGGTGTGGGGCCCACTTTTCTTTAAATCGACCTTCGATGGGATTTTTATCAATTCTATTGGATCTGAAATACCGTTTCTAGTTGAATATCTCAGGTCGTTTGTGTTCGCGGGACCTCGGATGCATTCCCGGGGATCCAAAGTGTGAAAAACCTGCACTTGACAGCTGGTTGCTGTCATGGGGCCTTTTGTTCATCGCGTTCGCAGAGAGGTGGCCACGTTCGCGAAGAGTAATTTCCAGCCACCCCATTTTTGTTCTTCGCATCTGCAGAGGGTTGGCCGCGTTCGCGAAGGCTATTTTCTAGCAGCTATTTAAGCTGAGCCCTTCATTTTTCCAGCCTTTATTTCTCAACTCACACACCTCTTAGGCACCTAAAACACTCCCTAAACTTCTCCAAATCATTTCTTAGCTTCGGAAAATCATTGTTCTTCGATAATCCATGGTTCCTCGTCAATTGGTAAGTCTCCTTCCCCGACCCTTTCTTCTCTTGCTTTCTATAAATCCTCCATTCACTACAAGAAAAATGACCTTTAATGAGGGGCAATTTGGTCTTTAAAAGTCCAAATCTGGTCACTAAAGGTCAATAACGATCGGAAAAAATCCGGTCGTCGACGATCGTTAAAAGCTCCGCCGCTAAAAGTTAACGACCGGAATTCAATCCGGTCATTATAAGTACTTTTAGCGACAACATAAAATCCAGTCATTAAATGACCTTTTTAGCGACCGACTTTTCCCTTCGCTAATTATCATCCGATCGTTAAAAATATGTAACAACAATAACTAATTCAATTATGCAATTACTTTTAACGATCAAAATTCCTTTCGTTAATTGTATGTTAGTTTAAACACCAATACTTTTAACGACCAAATTTTTCGTCGTTAATAGCCATTTCAATATTTGATTATAAGCCAATGGTGAATTAAAGAGTTTCAAAGATCACATTTCTATTAACTATTTTACAAAAAAGTTATACTACTGCATAATAATTATGATGCCATACCAGACACATCCAAAAATATACTAAATACTTAATATTCATATAAAACTCCTTCGTCAATACAAAAAACTTATAAAGAAAAGATATATCATTCAAGTTGCTTTATCAACTCCTAAAAAGAGAAATTGCAACATATATACACAGATAATATCTGTAAACCATCCCTAAAAAAATAAAAGTCATCTTGTACTTCAACTTGCCCCTTGCTTTCTTGAATGATAGATTCTTCATACTTCAAATTCTTGAGCTGTACAAAATCAAATTTATGTTAGCTTAATAGAACCTCCTAAAGAAGAAATATAAGACCTCAACAAGCTTACCAAAAAGGATGCTTGAAGTTTTTAAAAAGAACATGTGAATAATAACCCCCACAAAATAATATGATAGTTGAAGTACAAGAAATACAAATATTAACATAAATCAAGATAACTCCCACATCCTGCTCAATCCTCATGGCTGGTACAGAAGATAATGAAGACCAAGACATATATTCAGTAAGCAGGGCTTACAGAAGATAATCTCAATTCTATGCAAGAGTTCTCTATCTAGAAACTATATGTGGCAATGAGGGGTGCATATCTGAAAGTCCAGTGGAGCAGAGTCATATGTAACAATCAAGGGTCACCAAAATGGATTTTTATATTCAGACTTGCAGCTTTGAGGAGGTTACACACTAAAAATAGGTTGTTGAAATGGGGAATTATTGATGAGCAACAATGTGTTCTTTTTTTTGGGTCGAACAAACACATTTTATTAAAAAAAACCGCAATCATCGCAATACAGCTTCAACTTAAACAAACTAAATCTGATCCTACCAGTCCTTATACTTCTTATGCTTACTTTGCTCTACATATATAATGACTCTATCCACTCCCTATCTTTAAACTTTTGTATTCTATTAAATATTACCAACATTCGAATTCTGCACTCCTGTTGAACTTGTTGCACAACGTGTTGTGGTCTGGGCACCCTCTGATTCCATAGAGGTTCTGACTCTAGCTGCGCCATATTCCATTAATGTCAACATTGAAAACTCTACACTTTAGCCATGTTATTAGCACTTCCCTGCAGCATTTTGTAGCATACACACACTCAAAGAATAAGTGCTGTACCGTTTCCAGGGAATCTCCACACAGTAAGCATTCAACATCTTTAGTCACTCCCATTTTAATCAGTGTGTCCCTAGTTAACAACCTTCTATGCATTACAAGCCAGCATATGAAGCTGTGTTTCGGGACTGAAGTATTGTTCCAAACCATCCGCCACCAAGGCCATTGGATCCCAGCCCCTCGTCTCCACTGGTACCCACTCTTAATTGAGTAATTGCCAGCCCTTTTCAACTAGTCATTACCAACATATCCAGCAACAAATTTCATCTTGATACTACAAATTTGTGAAAAAAATACCAGCAACTGTCTACTGGCAGAACATATTGCCACCAACAATGTGTTCGTTGCAATGCGGAAATTGAAACAATTGACCATCTATTTTTTGAATGTCCTTTTGGCGCTGATATATGATCTAGTCTGCTGGTGTGGCTGGGTGTTTCAAGACAAGCTATGCCTTGGCAAGATGAACTTGAATGGGCATGCACAAATTCTTAGGGCAAAGGAACTCTAGCAACTATTTATAGGATGTGTCAGGTAGCAGCTGTGTACCATGTTTGGATAGAAAGGAATGAGAGGATCTTTCAATCCAAGACCAATACATCACGGATAATCACAAGGAAAATTATACTCACCCCTTCTCTTAATTAGTCTAACTAAATAACATTTCATTACTGAATGGATCTACCTTCCCCTCGTATACAACTCAAGTTATGCCACAGTGTCCCTAAGTTGGCGGTAATCACCAAATCACCCACCTCAAAATTGATAGCTAACATAATTTTCAAATTTGAAAGATATATTAGAGTATTACCACAAAATACCACATAATTTAACAAAAACATATGGTCAAAATACACAAGTTCACCACCGATGCCAGTTTAAAGTAGTTAATTTGGGAAAGAGTTGATACTTTTCCCTTTCTCCAAATAGAATTAAATTACTATTACTTATTAAACATGAAGCATTTGCACTACTATTCTTTTTGTCCTCTTTGTTTGCCCCCCTATCCCCATCCCATCGTTCCTACCCTCCCCTCTCCAATCATATCCCACAGCTATTCCTCCAACACTCTCCATCCTACTTACACAAATTGTCTTGCCAGTTCTGTAAAAAAAAAAATCAAGCAGACCTGCAACTATCAATTGACTACCTTTTACCCATTCAGCTCAGGCTTCCTTACTCCTTCTCTTCCTTCATACATCCTCTTCTGTGATGCTTCATATCCTCACTTCCCTTTCTTGGTTTAGGTCCTCATCCCCCTCCCATCTCTATCCCTTCATTGTGAGGAAGTTCTTTAATTTTTAATTTTTGAGAAAGTCCATCACTATTCTTCCTACTCATCTTCTAGAGGCAGAGGAGTGGAAAATTAAATACAACATTGATGCCAAGGAAGCAAAGAATGCTCTTGAGAAGGCAACAATTGTCCAAGAGTGCACTAACAAGCAAACACAATTGAGAGAAGATTCTTTACAGGATGAGTTTTCGAGTACTTTGGCTAATAAGGTGAATTTCTACTTAACGGATTGATGCTAGTTATTGCCCTTCATTTTCTCTTGCTTCTCTTCCCTCTACCTTAAAACCTCAGTAAAATGTTAAAATGGTCCCAACTAATATGCAATTATGTTTTCTCTTGTACTTTGCTTGATGGAATGTGCCGGTCAGCTTGCTTAGTGTTCTGAAATAATAATTGAGATTTTTACCTTTTCTTTTCAGTATAGTAATTGAAATTTTTACTCTTCTTGTCAAACTGCAGGAAGAGGAGATTAAGGAGAAGGCATCAAAACTTGAGCGTCTGCTATTTTAAACTAATTTATGTGTATCTGCATCTGATGCAGCCCAACAAGTACATTATGTTTCTCTTCTAGATAGTACAGAAAGTCAGAAACAACAACATAGTTTGAACGGGATAAACACATACATGATCTGGACATGATCTGGACCATACAACAACATCGTTTGAACAGGACAAACACATACATGATCAAGACCATCATACACATACTCAATAAAATAATGAAAAGAAGCAAGAAAATACCAAGAAGTCATACCAAGAAGTCATACTCAAGAAAATAATGAAAACCAAGAAGCAAGAAGAAGAGAAGAAGAAAAGAAGAAAGAAAAAGAAAAATTACCTTGCAGAAGTGGGAATAAAGTCACAACAGCTATCGTTCACTTGAAGATGGTGATGATGAATGCTGACCAAATACTACCCTTGCAAGTTGCTCATATTTTCTCTCTAGCTCATCCACGCATTCATATTTATTCTCTAAGTCGTCCATTCATCTCTTTAGAGATTCATTTTATTTTTCACTTGCATTCAACTTATCTACCAATGCAGCCTTTGAAAAGTTACCACCTTTCAATTCCCTGGCAATTATCCCACTACCAAATCCAACTACATGACTTTTACATTGAGGTCCAAAGCACTTTTTCTTTTCAAGCTAAATTATTGGGACGGACTTTTTATAGGGATCCCACCTCATTAATATCTGGAGGGAAGAATCCGAGGGTAGCCTGATGATTAAGGGACATGAGGGTTCCTTTTCCTCAACCAATTCGGTTGTGTCAGCCTTGGTCTAACATTTTGTTATGAGCTGGCTGGACAAAGATGGATTTGTAAGAGACAAATCAGATTGAACCAATTTTTAAATTTCAGCCTATAAAATACAAGAATGAATCAGATGGAACCAATTTTTAAATTACAACTATAAAACATCAAGCAAACTGATGTAAAATGAAATTTGCCAATAAACTTACATATTTTTCATTTGTTTCAGGTTCGACGAGCTTGTTATCCTTTTTATGAGTCTCGAAGAAGATATTATCCATGTTTGGTGGCTTACCATCTTTACCTCCCTTCATATATAAATAAACAAATAAAAGAAATAGTCTTTACAAAGAAGAAGCTTTCTTAAAGAGTTTCAATATTGGATGGTGAGAAAGGTTTTTCAAGCACGAGAAAATTCTTCACTGATCCCTGCTAGACCTGGTAAGAGGAGTCTGATTAAAAGTATTTGCTTGATCATGCTTGGTGATCTGCCAAAAAGTCTCCTGGAAAGGAGTGATGTATCATAACCAAGCAAGGCCCAAAGCAACCTTCACCATGTGGTTGCAAATCCAAGGAAGGTTACTTACTGCAGATAGATTGAGAAAATGGGGAATACAAGCAGATGAAGAGTGCAGTCTTTGTAAACAAACACTCGAGTCTAGAGATCATCTTTTTGCTGAATGCATTTACACAAGGAAGATATGGAGCAGACTTATGCAATGGCTGCAAATTTAAGCTCCTACTTATGTGACTTGGGGAGAAATGCACCAGTGGCTGATCCGGAAGACCAAAGGCAGGGGACACAAGGCACAACTCATCAAGTTCATTTATGCATAGTTTATACATATGCTTTGGATTGAGAGGAATACAAGAATGTTTGAGAAAAAAGAGCAATCAGAGGAAGTTTTTACACGACACATAGTATGCATCAACAGGAACTAAAAAGGCCTGGATAGAACAATATATTTATTAGAATTAAAGAGGCATGAGTGCTTAGAGTAACACTAGTGGTGAGGTAGCTGAATGTTGTAAGAAGCTGAGATATCATGAGAGATTTCAGCAGATAGTATTAATCTGCTTGCTTTGTAATTATTCCACTTTGGTGATTAATCAAAAGTTCCTAATTACCAAAAAAAATAAAGAAGAGGCTTCCTTAAAGAGTTTCAATATTAACTTACCAATTCATAAATAATCTCTCTAATAGGCTTACTGCTCATGCGATGAGGCATACTCATCTTAGACCTATTGATCGAGTTTCTTGCACTTGTTTCCTACATTAACAACACACCATCATAATTATAGCCAGCCACTTAAAATAGCATGTTAATAAACGGCATTTTTCAAGTCATACCTTAAACTTTTCACTTAAGAAATGCTCCTTAACCAGCCATTCCCAATCACTCTTGTCTACACCCTTTGGCACATCTTTCTGAGCATCGTGAAATGACTTAGACTTCATATTCTTATGTAGTGATCCTCTCCAATTATTTCATAACCTTCTCATATATTGCAAGATATGTTCTTTTTTATCATTCCAGTCATCACTGATAAATTTATCCTACAATATTTCACAAGTACATATAAAACATCAAACTCAAAATTTTAAACAAACTAGAAAAATACAATCTAACCAATTATGTGCATCCAGTTCAACCATTACCCATTACATTGTCTATAGACGCTTAGGGTACTTGGCTAAAATGGTTGTCACGACACAAGTAGATAACTATGTGTATCACAGTTTAGTTGATACAACTTCACTTATTTTGCAGAACCAATAATCAATACATCACCATCATCCAACTTATATAAATTTCAGTAACAACATCCCACATGTGTTCAAGCTTATCTTTTTCGATGTCCATCCATGAGTGTACCCGCAATGGGAACATATTACGATCATGAACTAAAATACCCAAATATCTCACAAAGGTGGTATGATACTTCCCAACAACTCTATTCTGGTAAAAAGTGACTTTCAACTTTTCTCCAGGTTTGAGTCGTGCAACTTTTTTACAAATGTTTTTCCCTCTTACTTTTTTTGTCTTTTCAGATTCTTGAAGACCTGCAAATTAATATTAGTCAGACATAAAAAGATTTTCATTAAACTAACAACAAAAAACGTACAACTTTGGAGGATAAAATACTTATTTCGTTTGTCTGAATTTCTTGAATCACTTCAACTTCTCGATGGAGGTGAACACCATATTCAATTGGATCAAAACCAGGAGGAATAGAGCTAAGTTTCTGTGTTAGCTCATTTTGAGATGATACTGATGCATTAAAATTCTTACTTTGGCTAATTGGAGTTCTTTGTTCAGCACTTACTCTTATAGAACTTTCATTTTGAGATGAAGTTGATGCATTCAAATTCTTACTTTGGCCAATTGGAGTTCTTTGTTCAGCACTTACTCTTACGGAGCCCATAGCTCTTAAGCTTTTTCCTCGTCTTATTGCTAAGGTACCAGGTGGAAGGTAAGCAGGCTTATTTGTCTTTAATGTTGATCCTATTTCAGTGTTCTGAAATTTTGTTGGATTCATGACAACCTAATACAAAAAAGGCAGAATAACTGTAAGTTCACCCAACAAGAGAAAAATCACTCAACATGCTTTCAATACTAAATTTTAACATGTCTTCTCTCAAATCATTTTACTTCCGGTAAACAAGGTAGTATTATATAGAAGCTATGTTTTTCTCTTGCTTGGATTTAAGAGAGAACCTAATGTGAGGATAAGATTGACTAGGTTTACATCTAGTCAGTAAGCCAATGAAATCTAAATATTACAGTTGAGCATGGTTAGCGAGGTACCTTTAAGGCTTCATGTCACAACTATCCTTATTACCAAATAAATGCATATTTTGTTAAGATATGATTTTCAAATTTTAGCAGAAACATGATTCATGTTTTCTTATTGGAAAGATAATATGTATTTTGTGCTAGCTAAACCACATAGAAAAATACAATAATTCTGTCTCCGATGATAATTTTGTCTCTCAAGTGCTCGACAATACAGATAATACATAACAAGTCCCTTTCAATTTCCAAACACATTTGAATAATTATATTAAAACTAATCACTTCATATGCAGAAAGGGTCACTGGATCTAGTGAAGTTCCTTAATCTTAATCTTCCTTATTGTATTTCAACCATAGATGAAGATTAAGGAACTTCACTAGATGAACACAATAACATACATAGACTAATTAAAATTGGTATCATATATACCTCCAGAAAGAAATTCAAGACTGCTTTCAGTCCTAAATAAGAGAGCAGGGGAGGATAATTCTCTACGATTTAGACATGTATTCAAAGTTCTTTATCACACTTTGAACTATTTTATAAATATAAAAGGGAGGGATCTGGAAAAACTTCAAATACATGTTGTGCAACATGTTCATATCAGAGGTAGCACAATTACAAGATGGCAGACTGCATTACAACACTTGAAATCCTACACTTAGTAGCAATGTAGTGTTTGTAGTTAGCTAATAGTGGTTCATTTCTTTGTTGTCTTTCCCTTTCACTGCTATGTATTGTTTCCCTTTGTAAAAGAATAAAGTAGGATTACTGTAGGGTAGCAGTTAGTCTCAAAACTGCTCAGAACTCGTTGTACATGTTTTTGGTTATTAATGAAAGATTTGATATTGACCCAAAAAAAACTTTTTTATAAATAGATGGTAACAAATTAAGAGCATTAAAAGATCCAACTCAACACCATAGTAACAAAATGAGAATTCAGAAACCAAACATGAATACACAATGACCAAATAGGATATCCTATGATGCAAATCATAAAGTCAAACTTGTAAAATTAATAAATTACATCGATCCCATTAAATTCTTTGTGAGATACTATCTGCCCTCCTAGTAATTACAGCCAGTTATTCCACACCCAATGGCTTCCAATATTTCTGATAGATCTTCTAAATCATCATCTTCTTTTTTTCCCATATGAAAAGAATCACGAGGTTGAACCTTTTGTATAACATGCCAACCTTTATTTGAAAGATCATTAGCATAAAATACTTGTGTCACTTGGTTGGCTAATACAAAAGGCTCATTTACTTTAATAAATTGCTGCCGGTTAACACTTACGAAGCCATATTCGTCTACTTTAATTCCTCTTTCTTGGTCATATACATCAAACCACATACATCGAAACAACACCACTCTTCTTCCGCCAATAAATTGTAATTCAAGAATCTCGATTAACTCTCCGTAGTAATTAATATTTTTATTTTCTTCATCAGTTTCACCAACTACAACCACCCCACAATTTTGAGTTCTCAAACCTTTATCATAGCCTTGCACGTGAAATCTATATCCATTAGTAACATAGCCTTTGAAACTTGTCACATATGGCAAAGGACCACGTGATAGTGAGAGCAAATCTTTTATTTTCTTACTATCATCATGTTTGTGCAATTCCAAAACCTATCAAAATCAAGTACATATTTAGCAAATATTTATCACAAATTGATTTGAAAAATAAAATTCTTAATAGCTCACCTTTATATTTAACCAACTAACAAATTCTCTATTCCATTCGATATCTGAATTATTTTTAGAGGTATCAACTGAAATTTGTGAAAATTTTTTGCAAAGAATTTGAAGTATAACATGTTATTTCAAGTAACGAAATATGAAAAAAGTAAAAGTAAATTATTTGAACAAGTCATTACTTACTGGAGAAATGGTTGAATTTCATCATAATTCTTCAAAATATAAAAATATAAAAATGTAATTGCTCAAATTCATATGAATCAAGACTTCCCGGTGTGTCATCCTTTAAAGCTTTTCCGGGTTGAGAAAAAATTGCTAAACCTCCATCAGAATCAATAGCACCACCATCATAATTTCGTTCATTGCGATTAAATTTTGTCTCCATCATATGCAAATACCTTGAACATAAGGTCATACATTCAGTTGCCAAATATCCCTCCGCAATAGAGCCTTCTGAGCAAGCTCTATTATGAATAAAAGACTTCAGAAAGTATAGCCATCGCTCCACTGAATACATCCATCGATATTGAATAGGTCCAGCAATCTTAGCTTCATTAGCTAAATGAATTGGCAAGTAGGGGTGGGCGTTCGGTTCTTCGGTTCGGTTTTGTCAAAGTTCAGTTCGGTTCTTCAGTTTTTGGTTTTGCAAAAATGAGCACCGAACACCGCACCAAACTAATTTGATTCAGTTTATTTTTTTAAACTTCAGTTCAATTTTATTCGGTGTTTTTAAATCAGTTTTTTGGTGCAAGTGAGGAATATATAAGTAGTTAAGTACTCACACAATTTAATTTTCACATAATATGACACACGTGACACGTCTCAATCTCACACAATTTTACAAATGCTGGCAAGAGGCAACTAATTGCTAAGTGCTAACTGCTAAACAGCTATGCAATTACCAGCCATATATATATTATTTTGGGTCATTGCATTTTGGGCCAGCTATGCAATTACCAGCTGATCACCCTGGTGTTATGAGTAATAGACCTGTGTTGACTAGGGAGCATCAAAGAGCTCTAGTGAGACCAGTTAACAAGGGGTAAGTACTAGCTGCTTTACAAGGTACCAATGATAATAAGGCCCTAAGGAGTGATGAATTCAATGCCTTATTCCTCAAAAGAGCTTGGTCAGTGATTCGGAATGACATAATAGGTGTTGTTATTGAGTCTTTGAATCTAGAACAATGAATGGAGCAGTCAATTGTGCAATAATCCCATTGCATTTTGCTCGTACCCAGCCCAGCCATATATAAATTATAATTATATGTAATATAATTTTTTTTTAAAATTAATTAATAAAAATTCGATTCTTCGGTGCATCGAAGAACCTTTACCCTTAAACTGAACACCGAACCGTAGAACCGAAGTATCAAGGAAAAATCCGAACACCAAACTCAAGAACCGAAGAACCAAAACTGAAGAACTGAACTAATTCGGTTCGGTTCAGTTTTTCGATTCTCTGGTTTTTATGCCCACCCCTATTGGCAAGTTGACCATGATATCATAAAATGCAGGAATGAAGACCTTTTCTAACTTGCACAAAGTTATAGGAATTTGGGCTTCTATCTGCTCTAGCTCATCTACTCTTAAATATTTTGCTCCAAGCATGTTGAAAAATATAGGCAACTCAATAAGTGGCTCAAGCACAGATTTGCAGAGCATACCACGTATCGCAAGTGGGAGTAAATGCTATAGAATAACATGGCAATCATGACTTTTCAAGCCTGAAAGTTTGCAATCTTTAAGGTTGACACATTGAGAAATATTTGATGAAAATCCATCTAGGACTTTTAAATTCTTTAGAAAATCGAAAAAACTATGCTTCTCTTCAGGAGATAATGTATAACATGCAGTTGGTAACTCATATTTATCCCCACTCTTTATCGGATGCAATTTTTTTTTATGTTCATTTCTTGCAAATCCATCCAAGAATTCAAGGTATCTTTGGTTTTTCCTTTGACATTTAAGATTGTCCCCAAATTATTATCACAAATATTCTTCTCAATATGCATCACATCTAAATTATGTCGCAACAATAAAGTTTTCCAATATGGAAGATCAAAGAAAATACTCTTCTTAGTCCAATTATCACCCCTACTATCATGTGATATCTTACGCTTTTTTGAATCCTTCGATAGTGTTAGCCCATCTAAGTCAGCCACTTGATCAAGTACGTCATTACCAAATAGCATTTTTGGTGCTGATCTCCGCTCTTTCGTGCCATCAAATGAATCTTTATCATTCCGCCATTTGTGATTACGAGGAAGAAAGCGTCTATGACACATATAACACTGCCTTTTGCCATTTTTTAACCAATTTGAAAGAGTTTCTTTATTGCAACATGGGCAAGCCAATCTTTCTTTGGTACTCCATCCTGACAAATTTGCATATGATGGAAAGTCATTAATGGTCCATAACAAAGCTGCATGTAACATAAAATTCTGCTTAGTTAACGCATCAAAGGTCTCCACTCCAGTTTCCCATAATTCCTTTAATTCCTCTATTAAAGGTTGGAGATAAACATTAATTGTATCTCCAGAACTTTCAGGACCAGGAATAAGCATTGATAAAATAAAATTTTCTTGCTTCATGCATAACCAAGGTGGTAAATTATAAGGAATAAGTACCACAGGCCAAATGCTATACGTAGTTTTTGAATTTCTAAATGGTTAAAAACCATCACTAGCAAGTCCAAATCAAACATTACGAGGCTCTATAGCAAAAGATGAGTGAAGTTCATCAAGTGTCTTCCATGCTACTGAATCAGTGGGATGCCTCATTATTCCATCATCAACTCTTTCATCATGATGCCATCTAATCAAAGAAGATACTTTTGAGGACATAAACAATCTTTGAAGTCTTGGCTTTAGAGGAAAATAACGTAAAATCTTGCAAGGTATCTTTTCCCCACATTTAGATTTTGTTTCCCCATTACGTTTATCCTCCTTCCATCTAGATGCGCCACAAACTTTGCAATAATCAAGAAACTTATCATCCTTCCAATATAACAAGCAATTATTCTTACACGCATCTGTCTTCTTGTAAGAAAGTCCAAGGTCCCGAATTATCTTCTTTGCCTCATAATATGAACCTGACAAGTTTGATCCATCATGCAATAAATCTTCCTTCAACATCTTCAACAACATTATAAATGATGCATTACTCCATTTACCAATAGTTTTAATATGAATCAATTTAACCAAAGTAAAAAGTTTAGAAGCTTTAGAACTTTCGTATAATGGTTGCTCAAAATCATTTAAGAGGTTGTAGAATCGTTTGGCTTCAGGATTTAGTTCCTCCTCAACAAAATCACCACCACCAGTGTTCATATTATCTCCATTGAAAGCAGGATATAAATCACTTAAGATCTCATGTATTTCATCCTCATCATCATCTTTTTCAATATCATTGTCGTCTATAAATTCAGAGTCTGATTGTAGCTCACCTAACCTCTCACAGTGCTGATACCAAAAGGTATAACTTTGATTCATTCCATATGCTAATAAATGTGATCTAACCATCTCACAAGTGTTTGAAGATGCATTACAACAACTGAAACATGGACAACGTATTGCTTGTGTTCCTTTCAATTATGTAAAAGCAAAATTCAAAAAGTTCTCCACCCCAAGTACGTAAACATTATCAAGTCGATCCTCAAAAAGTTGCATCCATTCCTTATTAGGTGTCATATTCTTAAATCAGCAAATTACAAAAAATATATATATTAATATAACAACCAAAAGGAGTAAGAACTTAACATTTATATTGAGTCATGGATGTATACATACTAGATAAATATAATACTACGTATTAAATGTTACTAGCATTCTGTCTAAGGTTTGATTAATTAATGAGCGAGTATCCAAATAAAATTTACAATCCCACATCATGGAAATAGTTCTTGAGGCATACATCAAACAATATTATGCAGCAATCAGTTAAAAACTTAAAGAGCATCAGCGCTCTACAACTTGTTTAAACTGTCTCAGTTTCTTTCCAAGAGAAATTATTTTGTGGCTAACACCTCTACGTGTAGCCCAAACTTAAGTTAAAATACAAGATCGATCAACTCAATATATGAAACAAGGTGAATAGCTCACACAATCGTATTAAAATGACACTTAGTTTATCAGATTTGACACTCTATGCTATGCAAAGTGAATTCCCACACACTAAACCTTTTAGTCTAAAAGATTACATTGTATTCATTTCCTCAAAAATCATATACCTCTCTTTTTAAATTTTAGAAAGCACTTTCATACTCCAAACATCCTTTGAAATACTCTGTATTAGATTTAGGTCAAAAAATCTAAGACACAATAATTGAGCATCAACATTACCTAGCACATAAATGAAGGCACTGAGTTGCACAAGCCAGTTAGCAGCAGACATATTTGCTCATGATTAAGTTCACATAGTTTTAACCTATCGTACCCCACACTTAGTTTATGACACATAGGTGATGCAAGTTAGTATTAGCAGTCAATATTTTGATTAAGTGATCACATACATGCCTCTTTCATGTGCCATAACCAAAAGATGCTCTAAAACCTCACACATGGTTCAAATTATATGAACAAGTGCCTCAAAAAGTTTGAAGTAATTAAAATAGGCAGAAAAAGATACATTCATGGTTCATATGTAATTGGAAGTCACACATTATGTTTGGGGATCAAACTAGAAGTCATATAAGATCATATTATATTTAGGTCTTGGCATCTCTTCAAAAAATAAATCAGATCCTATTTCAGAGTTAAACAGCCTATGTAATACCATATTAACCTTAGCTAAGTAATTAGATTAATGTTTGCAAGTGTAGCTACAATTCAATACCCACAAGAGTGTTTATTCAGTTACGAGCACCTTTAGTTTGAACATACTGATAAAACAGTCCAAAATCGGCACCAAGTACCCCACACTAACTCATAAATAAACTCTTAATAGTGCTACTGATAACTCATATTATACTGAACATACTGATAACTCATATTATACTTAGGTCTTGGGATCTCTTCAAAAAACAAATCAGATCACATTTCAGAGTTAAACAGCCTATGTAATACCATATTAACCTTAGTAAGTAATTAGAGTAATGTTTGCAAGTGTAGCTACAATTCAATACCCAAAAGAGTGTTTATTCAGTTATGAGCACCTTTAGTTTGAACATACTGATAAAACAGTCCAAAATTGGCACCAAGTACCCCACACTAACTCATAAATAAACTCTTAATAGTGCTCAGTTACTCAGATATCACCAGCAAATTAATTTATCACTCACAAAATTCATAAAACACCTTATGTGCATAGCATAGCAAGTATACTGATCAAGGGTATATTTTCTTTAAAAATTTATACATTTATCTTTTTTTTTACATTGTCTTGGTAATCAGATACCTAAAGAACTAGTAGTCCCTTTTCTTTAAAAATTTATACATTTATCTTCCATTGCATCATTGTTTCTTCATTATATTAGTTGATCTGTAGCTCCTAGGTGTAACTATATTTTGGGGTCCTCATATTGTCCACTCTATTTCTTAGCTTTTAGTTTTCTACTTTCTTCGACCTCTTACTGTTGTAAGTTGGCAAACTGAGCCAGACAACAAAATAACCACCCCGATCAAACAACACTATTTGACTATAATAACAGGATTTTCCATCTGTTGAGATTTGAAATCTCATTTTACTAAACATTGAGGCAGATATGGAATAACTCTTACTATAAAGTCTTTTTTATCCTCAATTAACTATGACCAAAAGACTTCAGAGATTTTTGAAGTTGTCACTTACAACACTGGTAAAACTACTCAGTAACACCAACAGTAACAACCCATAAAGATTTAAAAAAGAAGAATAAAGAAATCAGACGCACCATACAACCAAATTCATTAATACACCTACAAGAGTAGAAACTTACCTTGATGAGAAGAACACTCTAACAATGTATTTCTTATTATCAGTAGCAGTTGACAAGAGTCAGACCAACAAACGAGCAGGTTCGATGAGCGATGAGTGATGAGCAGTAGCAAGAGAAGGCTAGAGTTCTATTTTTAACTGCAGAATAAATTTCCAACTTTAGACAATCTACTCATTTTCCTCGTAAATATATTACAATTAACAAAAGAAGATTAGGAATTAATTAAATACATCATTATACAGTAGTATCCATCCAACTAAAGGGCCTTAAACCAGCACTCTAGTAGCTGCTAGCAGCAACTAAAGTGCAGCAGGCCAGCAGTTGTTAGGAGCAATTAAGTTAACAATAGTCCAGGTAAAATATTTTGATCATATAGCTAAAGCAAGCTAGTAGCAGCAGTTATAAACACCAGAAGAAGCTATCAAGCTAAGACAACAACAGAAGTTATAATAGTCCGGTAGCAAAGGCGAGAAGCAGCAGTTGTAAGACAACAACATTAGTTACAGTAGTCCAGCAGCAAAATTGAGAAGCAGCAGTTTTAAGCACTATGCAGCAATTAAGACAAACAATAAGCTTCCGCATATTCCTATTCTTCGTCAACGTGATACAAGTTAAGTGACTAGATGGGAATTTTTCTTCCTACTGTTATACAAGTCAATAAACATCAATTTCTTTCAAGTTTTTGCTTGCAGTACATTCTTTGTAGAATGAGATGCAAATCACTTTTATAGGCAAAAAAGAAGAGGATATTCTAAGTTGGAACCAATGATGAGAGCATGAGACTACATTGTTTGGCATCATTTAATTTCTCTCTTTAAAGCAAATGAACCCCATATCCAGTAATCAAGGAAAATACATGATAATTTCACAAAGCAAACTCAATAAATTGAAGACTACATAGGATGGAAAAAGTAAAAATAGTTTTATTAAAAATCTTATACCAACTACAAATATTATTGAGTATAATAACTTTGTTTTCTTCTTGTTTCTTTGTTCACCTGACATTTTCTTAATTAAGCTATCAAACAATATTTTGGATTCATGTTAACTATTGAATTCAAATTCTTTTTTTGTTGCCACAACAATCAAGTTTGTCATGACCTGAACAACAAGAAAACAAATAGAGAAAATCAGGAATGAGAAACGCTATGCAATTCAACAAACATATAATGATGGAATTTTTTTCCTAACAGAAGTGCTCAACTGCACAGATACCCAAAAAAAAAATCAAAAACTAGATAGAACCATACTGTAAAACTGAGAATTGGGAGAAATCAAGCGTTCACCAAAGCAATTCATAATTAAAACAACAAAAAATTACCTCGAAGAGTGGAAATTCCATGAGTGTTTTCTGAGATTAGCAATTGCAGTGACCAGACCCAGTAAAGAGCAGGTGACGATGAACAGTAAGAACAAAATGCTGATTTTAAAAAAACCTGTAACTGTTCTAAATCAGCACAAATATTAGACACTAATTTATAGAGATGGAACAGAGAAACGTGCGGTTTATTTTTCTTCAACAAACCTTGAAACAGATCGATGAGTATCTCTATTAGTGGATTTTCCTCTAACCAACCTAACACACCTGGAAACAGAGAGCCGTGTATCTCTATTAGAAGAGTTTTCTCTAACAAACCTGGGAGAGACCACCAATTTGAATCTCTTCTCTCGCTGATATTGATCTTCAGAGATCAGAATCGTGAAAGTTGAAACAGAAACCTCGAGTGTATCGGTGTTCTTTTCTCTTTAGAGGGGTGGGGTGCGTGGGAGATGTGTGAAAATAAAGAGGGAAATATTTTAGCACATTTTTTATCATTATTAACGACATAATATTAGTCTTTTTAATATCCGGATATTATCCCCTTGTTAATATTAAATTAAAAATTAACTTTTAAAGACGAAAAAAAAATTATGTCGCTATAAATACACTTTTAACGACTGGATTTGTACCCCTTCCTTAAGCATTGGTCGTTAAAAGTGGAATTTCTTGTAGTGGTTGTTGTTTATTTTCAAAGCTTGGGATTCTTGTAAAATCTGCCCGTTTATGATTTGCATGATCGTGGACTCACTCAAGCTCTGGTGGGTGTTTCGGTACCCAGTTCTACGAGCAGTGCTTCAGTTAAGGTTGAGCTACTAGTTCTTCAGCAGGGTTTTCTGTCGATATTGGAGTATGAGGCGAGATTTCATGACATGATTAGGTATACTGCCAGGACGGTTCCTTCAGAGTTCGATAAGGTTTAGAGCTTTGTTAGGTGTTTGAT
This sequence comes from Jaltomata sinuosa, assembly GCA_003996215.1. NCBI lineage: Eukaryota > Viridiplantae > Streptophyta > Magnoliopsida > Solanales > Solanaceae > Jaltomata > Jaltomata sinuosa. The sequence continues at coordinate 334,675 of QJPP01001582.1, read as the reverse complement.
TTCATCGCTTTGTTTAGCTACCGAGCACTTGGTTACAGTTGGGACTACCTTCCTTCAGGTAGTGGATCATGCTTGGGCTATCGAGCTTTTATGTCTTGAGGCTTATGGAGGTAGTGCTAAGAAACATCATCGCCAGGACAATTCTTGAGGTTCTCAGACTCGAGGTAGGGGATTCTCCACCAGAGATAGGTTCCATTGCTTCTTATCTACCAAGGCGGTTTTAGTTGCTCCACGGGTTCTAGAGAGTGGTTGTGTAGGGCATGTTGAGAAGGGTAGGAAGGGTATGGATCATATTCTCCGGGGCTTGCCTTCAGAGTGTGCAGGCCGTGGTGGCTGGTCAGGTCTAGTAGGATTATCCCATCAGACTCTACTTGGTAAGCTTTGTTATTAGTATAGGGAGCATGGGCATTTGGTTAGGGATTATCCCGTGATTCCGCCTTCCAGTCAGCAGGGTCAGCAGGTATTATCTCCTAGGGCTTCAGTGCCACTGGCCAGAGGTGGAGTACAGGGTAGTAGGGGTGGTCCTCAGGCAGCGAGAGGTAGTGTGTAGGGTTACGGGGGTGGTTCTTGGATGGTTAGAGGTGGATTTTAGCCGGGTGGTTCAGGTATCTGTCCAGAGTCGACAGGCACCGTGCAATAGAGTAGAGCTTCTTTGGGTTGCTATAGTTGTGGGGTGATTGGACATTATTCTAGAGACTGTCCCTATCGAGGGATGACAGAGTCTTCAGCTTTGACTACTCCAGCCAGTGTTAGACACCGTCAGGTTGATGTCTCTCTTGGTGGGCCCGAGGTAGAGGTTCCTAATAGCGTTGCTCCAGGTAAGACTCTTGTTACCTTTGACTTGTGATAGTACTACATGCATTATGATTCTATCCCTTCTATTATTTAATTGATTATATGCCTACCTGCTACTTGTTTAAGTTGTTTGACTACTTGAATTGTAGTACTTTTGCGTTGTTTTCTTGGTAGATTATTCCTTAGTAGTGGATGGGGTGAGTTATCTCTGTTGGGTGTTTACCCAGAGTTGTAGCTCGTGGGTAGTTCTTGTTAGTCTCTTTTCTGGTTAGTTTTGCTTTCAGTTCCTTTATGACTCTAGGCATGTGTTGAGTCTTACCTCTTGAGCGGTCCTAGATAGTTGTTGCGTAGGTTGTTTTCTAGCTTTTTCTAGAAGTTCTTGTGTTGGTTTTGTGTTACCGGTGGTTGTGCCAAAGTTTGAGCTTCGTCTTAAGTTAATAGGTGTTAGTTATACCAGCGTGTATTGATCGGTTTGGTTTTCTCAAGTGCTTAGAATCGACCCTCTTTATTTGGTTGGTTTAGGAGATTGGCAGGTATGTGGGTTGTTCCCATAGTCTCTCTCAGTTTCTTGTCTGGTTGGGTTGTCTTATTATTTTCCCCTGTTCCAGTTGGAATGATTTTCGATCGTAGTTCTCTGGTTGATCTTTTGAGTGAGGCATAGTTGTTGATTTCCGATGATAGCATCTTGGCTAAGTGTTGGCTATAGTGATCGTGGTTGAGCTATGATCATAGTATTTCGATTGAGTTAGGCGTTCGATCTATCCTTTCATGCCCTGTTGGGTATAACCTGTTCAAGTGTGGGAGCTATGAGGATAGCTTTCGGTTTCAACTGAGGAAGATCTTATTGGGTTCAGTGTGTCTTCAGAAAGGGTTTTCATTGGGTTTGGAAAAGGAGGAAGCTGGATTTTTTCCCGTGGGAATGTGTTCTAGTAGTTGACTGAGGTGGTGACTTAAAGGTTAGTATCTGCGGATATGGTCAACTTGTGAATTCAGAGCCTAGCGGGTTTCGGTTCCTAAGTCTTTTTTGGCATCATATGAGTCTACTCGCGAGTTCGACCAGAGGCGTTGGTTGGTAAATTGGGATTTAGTTTCAAAATCATGGCTTGGCAGGTTACATCGAATGGTTCGTGGCAGTTTTTATTTAGTTACAGCATCCTAGTGCCGGGAGGCAGTGGGTGCGGGCAACCTAGCTTTTTTGCTTCAGTTTTGGATGCAATTGTTGGCCTTGGACACTTATTCCTTGGCTAACCTCTATTTTAGGCTGGATATTCCTGATTTCAGTTGTGCTCTTTATGGCACGAAGTTCCTTCTACCATGGTTGGACAGACTCAGCGACGTAAGTTTGAGATTCAGCAGTGGTGTATGCTTTATGTGATTAGGTTATGCGGGTTAAGGCTAGCGAGGCTAATTTGAGTTCTCTTGATACTTAGAGACTGGTGGTCACCATTCGTTTGCCAAGAGTTTGAAATCTTGCTTAGTTGATTCTTCAAGGGTTGTCTTTTTTGTGGAGTTCCAGTGTTGGTTAGACTCGGCCATGGTGGACCAGAGGTTTGGTGTGTTATATGCTTCAGGGGTGGTGGTTTTATGTGCTGATACAGTAGAGCGGTTGATTCGATCCAAAGAGGCGAGTTGATGGTTTATGCAAAATTTCTACAACTAGATGGTGACTTCGGACCTCAAACACCCTTTTCTTTTTCCTTCAGGGTGTTTTGACTTGATATTCGTGGCATGGTGGACTTCTTCCTAAGGTGAGATTAGTAAGGCGATCTCAAGTCCAAATGGTGTTCAAGTATTCAGAGTAGCAGCATGTACTTCTTGGGGTTTGGAGCTTAGTGATGGTTACAGACTTCGTGGTAGGCTTACCAAACTCCTCGCAGGGTTTTGGTTTTGGTTTTGGTTTGTTTGGGTAGGGTGCCCTAGTTCATTTGCTTCCAGTTGATTCAAACTTGACACGGTGCAGCAAAGTTGGGTTCATTCTACATTTAGAAGTTTCTCCGTCAACACAGGGTGTTCATACATGGCTTTCCTTATCCTGGTGTGCAAACTTCAGTCGGGTTAAGATGGGTTGTTCAGTTAGGTTATATTATCGAGTTTGATGTTAGCAAAAGTGTTTGTTTGTTGGTTGATGGCCAGTCAGGCTAGGTAACTCCAGTCTTCGATGATATGCTACGGGTTGTTATCTTTGATGGAAAAGGCTAGTAGGCTATAACTTGGCTTAGAAAGAGCTTGAGTATAAAGGGTGGCTTAGTTCATAATGAAGTATAAGCGGGAACTATGGATCTCCAGTGAGTCAGTTGATTCTTTGAGGATGGTTTGCGTGCTGGACTTGTATGCACCTTCCTGTTTGCAGTGCAAAAGGATTCAGTTCAGAATAAAAGGTTTTACGGATCAGTGGGTTCATGAGTTAGAGTTTTTGTTGTTGGTTTTTTTGGTGAACTTGGTTGTGGTTTCGAAGAGTCAAATTCTGTGTGTTGATCTCCTTGCTTCTTGGGTTTCGGTGTTATGTCGGTGCTTTTCAGTTGAGATTCTCGAGGTTCAGTTTGGGTTGGCAGTCCCTTGGTGTTTTGGAATTTAAGTTTGGAATCTAGCTTGGCTAGTATGAAGTGTAGGCTTGGTTGACTTTTGTGGTTTCATTATGTTGGGTGCTGTCCGGTCGAGGAGGCTACCCGGGTTGTCTGAGAGAGTAGTCTGGGCTTTGTATTCGCTGTTCTTAAGTTTCTAGTGTTTTCTTCTTTCCTGACTTTTGAGGATGAAATTCTTTTTAGTAGTGGATGATGTAATGACCCTTTCGGTCATTTATGTGTGTTCGCGTTTCTTGTACTGTTAGAGCTTGCCTGTAGTTGTCCCAAGTCATTTATGGCCTTGCTGGGACCGGTAGTTTAGTGCCCGGGCCATTTGTTTGGTCTTTTGTCATTTCCTGATTTTAGAGCTTTTAACTTTAGAAATCGTTGACTTTAGTCAATATCCTTGGTGAACGTGCACAGAATCAAATTTCCACAGTTCTATTAGCTCCGAAGTACTTTGGTCTAGTAGGACCTTTGGTTGGGATCTGGGAGCTTTTCAGCTTGGAATTCTCTCTCGTTCTGTGTTTTCAGGCCAGTTGGGCTTATTTGGTTGACTTTGGTCAACATTTGGACAAGACAGCCTTAGATGAAAATTCCGTCAACGCTATTAGCTCCGGAATGTTGAGATTAGGCTAAAGGGGCCATTGGTTTGGGTCCCAAGGCTTTCAGACTTATTTTCGGCCATTGGGTTCCATTTTAGAAATAGTTGGCTAAAGGTTGATTTTGGGCGTGGGGCCCACTTTTCTTTTAATCGACCTCCGATGGGATTTTTGTCAATTCCATTGGATCTGAAATGCCATTTCTAGTCGAATAGCTCAGGTCGTTTGTGTTTGCGGGACCCCAGATGCGTTCCCGAGGACCCAAAGTGTGAAAAATCTGCCCTTGACAGCTGGTTGCTGTCATGGGCCCTTTTGTTCATCGCGTTCGCGGAGGGGTGTCCGCATTTGCGAAGAGTAATTTCAAGCCACCCCATTTTGTTCTTCGCATTCGCAGAGGGCTGGCCGCGTTCGCGAAGGCCATTTTCCATCCGCCCCATTTTCGTTCTTCGCGTTCGCGGAGGGCTGGCCGCAGTCGCGAAGGGTATTTTCCAGGAGCTATTTAAGCTGAGCCCTTCGTTTTTCCAGCCTTTATTTCTTAACTCCCACACCTCTTAGGTACCTAAAACACTCCCTAAACTGCTCATAATCATTTCCTAGCTTCGGAAAATCATTTTTCTTCGATAATTCGTGGTTCCTCGTCAATTGGTAAGTCTCCTTCCCCGACCCTTTCTTCTCCTGCTTTCTATAAATTCTCCATTGTTGTTTATTTTCAAAGCTTGGGATTCTTGTAGAATCTACCCGTTTATGATTTGCATGATCCTGGACTCACTCAATCTACCTCCTTGGCGTAATTTCTCGCATTGTGGTAACCTTCCTTGCCTAATTTCTGAATTTATTTCTTGAAAATTCCTCTTTTATTTCTTGGCTTGAGCGTGCTGTTTTGAGCCCCAATTGTTGTCCATTTCTGCTCAAATATTGAGCATGGGCTCCCGGGATGGTAAGAAATACGCATGTGTTTTTTGTTTCCGGTTTCAGATTGTGGGGCTCACGTGCCCGTTTGTGACCCGGATTTTAACCCAGTTATATTTATGAAATTATGGGTATCGTTAGTCTTGTTTTGACGTATAGATTATTGTGTTGATAGTGGTTTCATGAATTGGAGCTTTCCAAAGCAGTTCGAGCCTGGACTATGTCGTCCCCGCAGCTTTCGTCAGACGACAGGTAGCTTATGGCTTTCCCTACCTAGACTCTGCGTATATAGGCTATAACTGCATTAATTAGTATCCTTGGGTGGGTTTTTTTAGGTTGGTACCCCAGACCGTGCCTATTTTTTCTGTCTGTTTATTTCGTACGTTGATTGTAGTATTCGTATCAGTATTGTATATTACCTTTGAGGTCTTGTGTGGCCTTGTATTGACTCTGGAACATAGATGGTGGGTTATTTGGGAATGTTCGTGAGTCCCAAATAAAGCGATATCCTTCTAGGCTGGTTATGATTGTTGTGGAGTTGTTGATCGCCTGTGCAGGACTGATAGAAAATGTTTGTGAGCCATTTTGGGCTACTCTATTGTTTGCGAGCATATCATATATGAAAAGGTTTTTCCTGCATGTTTTACTACTGATTTGGCTTCGGGCCTACTATAATTGATTTCCTAAACATTACATGGCCCCGAGGACCCGTTTTTGGTACATGACTTGGAAAGGACTTTTGAATTGACTTTTATGAAACCTCTCGGAGTGGAGGGGAGATTACGATGATTTCATTACTGATCTTCATTCTGATACTAGGCTCGGCTGGATCGTAGCGCTAGAAATTGGTTCCTACGAATTTAGACCTGGATACGAGCTGGGTACCCTCTTTAGGGATTTTGATACTTGATTTATGTTTTAGACCTGGATACGCTTCGGGCACCCTCGATGAGGGTTATTGAGACATGATTACTGATTTAGACCTGAATACACTGCAGGCACCCTTTGAAGGGGTTTATGAGATTACTACTACTGATTTAGACTCGGATCAAATCTGAGCATATACTACGAGATCCTGATTATTGGGATATTTGAGTTTTGTGTTAGTATGTGGTCTACGAGTAGACCTTCATGGACCTTACCATTCCGGACCAAGTGCTATGGGCCGACGCTGACCAGAGGGAGGGGTGTACGGCGGAGTAGAGGTACTCGAGAGAATTCTTTCCATGGATCCCATCTTTATTGGACCTTTGGGGCACCGGAGGGGGTAACATACAACACTGTGATCAAACTTGGTTCCAGATTCATCATATCATATCATCATGCATATTTCACTCAGATTTCACCGCTGTTTGTTTTGTGTTCAGTGTATGCTCCGGTTGTATGGGCGGTCGGAGGGTTTGTTTTCACTTGATTGCGTTCCTCAGTTGTATGGGTGACCGTTGGGACTGTAGGTAGATTATATTACTCCTGTTATCTCATAGACCTAGTTGTGGTCCTTGGTTCTTATGGATTGGTAAGTTTTTAGCCTGTTGAGGCTCCGAGTTTGGGCTTGAGTATTGAGGGGGCCAGTGAGTCCTATATTATTGAGGCACTATTGAGTGGTATTCTGAGTGGATTGTGGGTTCCTGATTCTATTCTATTAGCATGATTTTGAGTGGAAACTCTTGGTTCTTGCGGCTTAGTTATTCCATCTTAGGTTTGTACTTGTAAGGTTGATCTCCGTCTTTGCTTCTTGGAGTTTAATTTGTAATATGATTTCCTTATGTATGTTGATCCTATCTTGAGTATGTTAAACTGATTTCCTTCTTTTCCTTTTATTTGAGGTTACCGGTATACCGCCATGTTTCTAAACTCTCTCCTTCTTATACTATTGTGGCAAAGATTGCAGGTGCGTTCTTCTTTCTTTCACCTGTGTTTCTGTGATTGTATATCTTTTGTTCTAGCATTGTGTGCTTATAATTCTTGGTTGTCTATTCTCTGTGCTAGTTCCTTGTGCTTTCTCTATTACTTCGGTGACTGCTTTCTTGCTATCTGCTATTTACTATTTTTATATCTTATATGCACTCAGTCGGCCGATGATGCCTACTAGGTACCCATTGCTTAGAAATTGGTGCTCATACTATACTTCCGTATCTTTCTGGTGCAGATATTAGTTGAGATTTCGTTGTTGATCGCGTTGGAGACTCGTGCAGCGTTTGGATCTTCGAGACTAGGGTGAGCGCCTGACGATCGGGGGCTTGACCACATCTCATCTTTGGTAATGTTACTCTTTGTATATTCGGAGACAGTTGTACCTATATTTTGTTACTTCTAGCACTTATATTCTATTAGAAACTTCTGTACTATCGATACCAAGTATTGGAGTTGGTGTAGTCTCATTATGTATATATTCAGGTTTTTGCTTCTGCTTGTCTATCTTTATATACTGCTTTTGCTTATTTCTGCTTATTATGCGTATTGATTAGGTAGTAGTCTATTACTAACCGTTCAAGGCTACGGGGATTGGTTTACCTACTGGAGGGCTGTAGGTTCCATCATGACCCGAGAAATCGGATCGTGACAATAACGAAATATGCAAAACTAATATGTGAGTTTGAATTTGTCCAAAGTACAAAAATAAAGAAGTTCATATTTGTTATGAATCCAATGCATTTGGTGAATGTTCATCTAATGAATGTGGCTTGTGCATGTACCTACCTAATTAATATAAGACTTAAATTTTGTAATCATTGAGTGATTTTTCATCCTATAATTTGGGATGTTTTTCACCTTTTCAATGAGAAACAACAACACACCTGAATACACTTGATAGAAGAATAGTTCTCTCCCTTTTCACATCTTATGTCTAAAGATATCTTATTTTATATTGTTTCATTTGCTATTAATTTTACAACACATTATCAACACAAATTTCAAAATTTATTTCAGTATCATCTCCGAATTTAGTACAATTTAATTTTGTAAGTGGTAATCAATTTGATACCTGGTACGCTTTCTTAAAATTATCTATATTGGTGTGCATAATTACGAATTTGATTCTAGAGGCATACTATCTGCATGTTTTGGGTATTTTATTACCTAATTAAATTCAGCTAGCACATATATTTTCTGTGAGCAAAACATAAAAATGCTTTTTTACCAGTAGTTATTTTATTTCCCATAATAAAAGAATTTTGTGTTTAACTTGAATGTTACGGAGTAATAGACTATGGAATGTCAAGAGATAATCAGATGAGATGTTTGGTCATATATGATGAATAATACATGATTAATAATTAAGATATAAAGTAATTTTTCTAAACATAATATATTTTCACTTAAATATTGATAAAGGCGTTTCATTATCCGTTCATAAAATGAAACGAATTGTATGTTTGACCATTGTAAATAATATCATATTTTATGATTTATATCTGTGTAAATGTTTCTTGGATAGTATACCTCCAAGAAATTCATTTTTTTATTTAAAGAGAAAAGGAACAAGGATGCACTGCAAATGGTATTTAAATAAAACTTAAAACCTTTTCTAAGCATGTGGTAATAGTTGGCCTATTATGTCATTAGTTGAGGATAAGACGGTAGATTCAAGTCTCATTGCACCAAGAGAATAAGAATTGTATTTGAGTCTTGATGCACTATGACGATAAGATATTGGGTTCAAGTCTCATAAAGTATATGGCCTATCAAGCGTTCTTACGGGTAAGACATTAGTTTCAAGTCCCAACATAATACGATAATCATACTATATTAAAAGTAGGAAGCCCTTAAGTTAAAAGTTGAATTACGAAAATACCCCTATAAAATTATAATATTATGGACAAAAATGTAAATACAATCACATTCTATTCACATTAATTATAATAAATAATATATCATAAATATCATCATATTATATTATATATTAGCTATATCTATATCTATACTATATTAAAAGTGTGAAGCACCTTATAATGTGATTTGAACTTTTTACCCTTCATTAAAAGGGTTTGCTTTAGACAAAGTTGTCTTTTCACCATTTTTCTCAAATAAATTATAATTACACATAAACACTAATATATATTAAAATATTAACAATATTTATACTCTTAAAAGTTCCCGCAAAATCCCTAAAGTTCCAAAAAAAAAAGGCCTTTTCTTAATTTTTGGCATATATATATATATATCATATTTTTTACCCTACTTTTTGTAGCAGTATGCACGTTTATATAAATAACATAATTTTTAAATATCTGGAATATTTTTAAAGAAAAAATTATATTAATGTTAATTGTTATTTTCACATAATTTATTTATTTTATATAATTTTTTTAATTTATTAACATGTGCAACGCACATACATTAAGACTAGTACTATATTAAAAGTGTGAAGCACCTTATAATGTGATTTGAACTTTTTACCCTTCATTAAATGACTTTGCAATAGACAAAATAGTCTTTTCACTTTTTTTTCAATTATTATAACATTGTATTTATAATATTGCATATTGATTATACTAAATATATATGAAAATAAATAAAAAAAAATTAAAAATATATGAGAAAATAAAAAACTAATAAAAATAGCTTATTTTTGGAAGACAAAAAACTAGCATTATTTTTTCCAAACTAAACATGGTCATAATAAGAGTCTTACCGAAAATTCCCTGTGTAAGACTATTTCTTGGCAAATTAAAGAATTGCCTTATTTAAAAAAGAAATTTTGGAAACTGCCTTATTTGGAAAAATTAAAAATTGTCATAAGTTTTTTTTTTTGGTTAAAATCATTTCCTTATTTTTTGGCAAAACAAAATCACAATTGTCGTAGGACTCCTTTTTTGGTTATAACATATAGGTCCGTAATACAAATCATACTTTGAATTCAATTAAATTTTGATTTCCATGAATTTCTGTCTATTTGCCATGAGTTTGAATATTTTCCAACTCAAATCATATATCATAATACTTCAATTAGAAAGATATCAGTACTCCTTTGTTTACGATGAATGTTTGATCGTGCTTTAAATAATCTTTGGTGTAAAGGTTAGATTTAATCGTATTGTTCTGATATCTCGATTATATCTTATTTTTTCGTTGTAGTTTCTGTTCTGTTGCTATCTCTTATTTTTACCACCATAATACATGTGGCAGATGAATGTTCAATCGGGCTTTAAGAAATTTTCGTATAAAGGTTAGATCTAATCGTATTGTTCTAATATCTCAATTATCGTATTGTTTTGTTGTAGTTTCTGTTATGTTGCTATCTCCTTTTCTATCACCTTAATACAGGTAGCAGATGAATGTTCAATCGAGGTTTAAGGAATTTTCGTATAAAGGTTATATCTAATCGTATTGTTCTAATATCTCAATTATCGTATTATTTTATAATAATCTTTATAGTATCTATGATTAAAGAGATAAATTTACTTGTGATTTGGGATAAGTTTTTTTAAAATTTTAGCATATTCTTGAAGTTTACAATAAATGTCATCATGTATTCTTGATAGACAATTGTTAATTGAGAAGTTTTTTTTGTGAAATCCTGATTTATCTTATGATTGAAGAGACAATTTTGCTTGTGATTTAAGGTAAGTCTTCTAAAATTTTAGTATGTTCTTCATGTTTACAATCTTGATAGTATCTATGATTAACGAGATAAATTTGCTTGTGATTTGAGGTAAAATTTATAAAATTTTAGTATATATGTTCTTGAAATTTACAATACTAAATTATCATGTGTTCTTGATTGACAATTTCTAATTGAGAAGTTTTTTTTGTGAAATATTGATGGTATCTATGACTGAAGAGACAAATTTTCTTGTGATTTGAGGTAAATTTTCTAAAATTTTAGTATATTTTTATAAAAATATATTATCATGTATTTTTTATAGACAATTGCTAATTGAGAAGTTTTCTTTTGTGATTTTAGTATGTTCTTGAAGTTTAAAATAATAAATTATCATGTATTCTTGATAGATAATTACTAATTGAAGTTTATTATGATAGCCATAAAACTTCCAGGGCAAACGATGTCACTATAGAAACGTTTAAATGTAATTATTAATCCTTTACAAGGGTGCATACTTTGCCTGGATAGAGAAGTTGGCAGAAGAAACGTAACCCAGCATGAGGCAACGGAGGAGAGAATTAAAAAGTATATGACATTTTTCTAAAAGTAGATTTGAGAGTTTAAAGGGAGTTGGAAGGAGAAAAAATGCACCTTTTTGAGTGTATTTTGAATTTGGGATCAAATAGAGACAAATTTGATAATATGAAAATGATATAAAAAACAAAAAGGGTATAAGAAAAAAATGCTCTTTAATGTATAAGAAATTTTCAAAAATGTTCTTCATCTATCTATTGAATTAAATTTGTCTTTTCTTCTGCCTGTTAAATCAAAAATATAATTTTTTTGACTTGAACTCACATTAGTTAATACCACATTAGGTTTAAGTTCTTACATGTTTTTGTGGGTTATTTGATCTTTTCTTACATGTTTGACATGTGAAATTTGTACATGATTATTTGAATTGAGTTAATGATATATCAATTCACTATAATTGATTTTATCTTTTTTACTTATGTAGGTTTTCGTGCATTCAAAATAATTTTAGGTATTTATTTTAAAATTTTGATTGTCAATTAAATTCATCTACATATATTTGTTGTTGTCTCACAATCGTGGTTGTCAACTTATTCGAGTTAAGAACTGAAAAGAATTGTAAAAAAAATATATTAGATTTTATTTATAGTTAATTGCTGATTTTCAATAATTTATTCTTCTTTTATATATTTAATATTGATTAGCGGCATGACGTGATGCACACATGCAACGCACGTACACTAAACTAGTATATATTAAAAGTAGGAAGCCCTTAAGTTAAAAGTTGGATTACGAAAATACCCCTATAAAATTATAATATTATGGACAAAAATGTAAATACAATCACATTCTATTCCCATTAATTATAATAAATAATATATCATATTATATTATATCATCATATTATATGAAGCTTCTATATCTAAAGTTGAACTACGAAAACCCCAGGAAATTATTTAATGATTTTTGTCTTCAACTTAAGTCCCCCAATTATTTCTATTAATTCAATTAACAGAAGAAGACAAAACGGCTAAATGATTAATTTAATTTAAACCATTGAAATAGAGGTTTTAGATGCCATTATGTTTGTGACGGTTAAAATTTTTAATTTACAAATTTATTTGTTAAAAATAGAGTGATAATTTTACCCTTAAAATAAATAAATAATTTTATTAATTTCCTCTCTCTCTCTCTCTCTCTCTCTATATATATATATATATATATATATATATATATATATATATATATATATATATTTTATATAATATTTAAAAGTAGAAGCCCTTTTAATTAAAAGTTGGCTTATGAAAATACCCCTTAAAGGCTAAACGACAAAAAAATTCTTATTTTAAATAATATTGTTACAAGTTTTGATAGTAAAAACATAACTACTTGGCAAAATTATTACAAATACAAACAATTATTAAAAGGGGGTATGTTATTAAATAATATCCTATTAAATGATATCTTATAGGCTATTTAACTCCTAAAACTTTACAGATTAGCGAATGAATTATTAGTAATAATTGTAAAACATTAATTGAGAAAAAGTGATTTAGTGATATCCTACTGGATGCTAAATAATTGTTTAATTAATTATTAGGATAGAACTTATTAGTAGCTTAAGGGTTTGAATTTCATACGTTGCAAGACCTTTTGCTTTCCTTCAATAAATAGTTAGTACTAACGATGAATTTATGTTAAATTTTACTCATTAAATATTTTCTATAAATAGACTTTAAGAATATGTCTAACCCTCATCATTGGATGAAACAATAGATAACTAAAAACTTATCAGGTATGTTAAATTTTTCTTCTGCGGTTAATTTTATTTTGAACAAAGAAGTAAAATATAATTTAACTTACTTTGTTATAGTATTCCTTTCCTGTCTTTACTTTGATATCCTTGGGTTATTTTGATACGAAGATAAGGATTTTATTAGCCTTAACTTTTTATCAGATTTTGATAATTACGGAATAGATCGTTATTGTTAATTCGTTGTATCAATATGGCTTCAAAAAATCACAACGGACGATTATTTCAAACTAGCTAAAGTCAAATGCAGCAACCGTGAGGTTTTGACTTCATAATTCATCTCTTCTTTTCGTTGATGATTATTCTTCTTGGGACAAGCTGATTGAAAGATGATTCATGCAGGTGCATTTTCGTGAGACTCTGTACTTCTAAAAATTGGTGGCAATATACGATTTTGATATAATATTATAAAAAACTGTGTCATCTCTTTACTTTTCAATTTTGTATTTGGAAGATGTATGTGAGACTTTATTAGTTTTCCTATAATATTATAAGATCTTTTTGCTTTTTTTTTTTCTGGTCTCAGTATCAATTTTATCTTTTGATTTGTGATTCTCTATAAACTCTTCAAAGGTTTTGTATCACTGTTTTAACTTCTTTCACAGTTATAATCAACACGTATTATATTTTATTAGACAATTTTACTTGTGTAATTCAACTACTCTTTAAAGAATTCCCAAATGAAAGAATTCATAATTTTAAATTAAATCAGGTGAATGTGCCTGTACAGATGACTTATATATATGTGTATATATAATATATTATCTCTATAAAAATAACTACAATATTTGTGTAGGTGTACGCCATGACTTGACAACGATCTACACATCTTAAGAAAGGATATATTGATCAAATTTTTGTACAAATTCTACAAAATACGACTTTCATTCGACAATAACTTCTCGATATGTGTGTAATTATAAGGAAAATTAGACAAATTTATTAATTTTTTTTAAAAAAAGAAGCTAAAATTTTAAGACGTGAAACATTTATAACCATAGCCGACGTTCCTCTAATTTATATTTGAATTATTTGTTGTTGACATATAAAAGAGGAATTATTATATACAACTGATATATAATTGGAATTGTATAATTAAAATCATTCGAACAACACTTTTCAAATTCTTTTGATAACCTTTCAGTATAGTACTAATTTGTGCTGATAATAGATATATATTAATCAGGTAAGTTCATCATTTATTCATTTGAATTTGCATTTTTCTCTTCAATTGCTGTGAAAGAACATTATAATAATATTTGTAAAATGTTATTACTTTTATTACATGCTTATATTTATACATGTTTGAGTATGTATTTATCTTTAAATTAAAGTACTATATATGTCGGTAAAGTAGCATTAAGTTTGCAAGGTTTTCTAACCTCCACTTATAAGTTGTACTTTTTTTTGTATATTTTAATTTTAATTTTATTATTTTATTTTATAATACAAAGAATGTCCAATAATATATATATGTACCATTTAAAATAATATTATTTGTAATACAAAATTTATATTAAGTATTTTGAAATAAACGTGCAACGCACATTCCGAAAACTAGTGATATAATAATGACTAAGCAAATTGATATGATTTTGACAATAAATTGTGAAGCCTATCCCATTGAATATGCTCCATTCTGTGAAGTGAATGTGATATCAGTATATAATAAGTCTGAAAGATGATAAAATTACTATTGTGACCATGTGAATGAACTTGGGTGTGTCAAATAATAAAATTTTGATAATTATAAAATAAAGAACACTGTGGATTCTCATAATGGTCCTAATTTGGTATGAAAGGTATTGGGCACGCGATTGTCGTGTGGCCTAATTTGATAAGTTTTATAAATCTCCATCAAACTAAAGGAATATCAAGTGGGGGTGCATATGAACTTTCAAAATGATGTTGAGCTGTGTCATATAAATATGATAAATTTCAAGGCATGATACGCGCTTTTACTGAAAACATATAAAACACATACAAATGATTGTAGTCCATTCCTTGAAGAGAATGCGACTTGTAATAATTAAGCATCATTAATGCTGGCCATTCTTGAAACTTAATGTGTCAATATGTGAATAAGATAATGGCTAAAAATGTGCTTATGTAGATTGGATAAATATTAGAAATTACCTTTATGAAAGGTTTGAGAGAGAAAAAAAAGTTTTGATTTTTACGTACATTGGTTAAGTACTTTTAGTATATCATGAATATTGTGGTATGTCTTATCATGAATTATCAAAGGGTAAAAGCAAGAAACAAGTTTCGTCTATAATATTTTAATTGTTATGATCGTAATTATATAATTTTCTCCTTGAAGGAGATGTTCATCATATGGATGGCATTATGAAATATGTGATAGTACACAAAATTGATTGGAAGCTCCGAAAGAGCTACTGTGTTACTACCCGGAGGGATAAAATTGTTCATAATATTGAAATTGTAGTAAGTCTCAAAAGAAACTTATTAAGCTTCAAGGCATTGACTAAAAATGAATCATATTGATACTGCAAAATATGGAAAGACTTAATATCTTCATATTACTATAATCAAAATGAGTTATAAATATTTATGTAAAAGGTTATACGTCTTTTTCTCCTATTTATAGTGCACAAATATGGGCATACAATGAAATCACTTGCAATAGTATACTAGAAGTTTACTAAAATAAATATTACTTGACATGACCGGTTGAGCATCCCAGTTCAAATGTAATATAAAAAATTGAGAATTCACGTGGTTATATATCGAAGGAATAGAAAGTTCTTCCTGAATTCTCTTGTGTTGCTTGTTCTCATGATAAATTGATCATTCTATCAGCTAAGGTTGGGAATATTTCCTTTGAATTTTGGAATATATAAAAAGGTAAATATGAACTCGTTCATCTTCCATGTGAACCGTTTACTATTATATGATTTTAGTAGATGCATCTAAGAAATAGTTACATGTGCTTTGCTATCAACTTGAAATTTAATTTTTCAAGATTATTTACTCGAATTGTTAAAATAAGAGTACAGTTCTAAACTATAAAATTATGATGATAATACTGATTGATTTAGCAGAAATTGTATATCTTCAATTACAGCTAAACCATTATTTATGAGAATAAATCTTTAAAAAAAAATTGGTATGTGATTTGCTATTTAAAATTTAGCAGCACTTGTATGCATCAATTCACCAAGGTTTTTCTATCATAATTGGTTCAGGGTAAATAACCTAATAATTCTCATATGACATTTTGAATGTGTGATATATGACTCAATTGCTCCACCATGCACAAAGATGGGTCCCTAAATAAAGTTGAGGGTAAATGTTATATTTCCTAACATTAGGGGAAGAGATGACTAACAGCTGAAAATTAGGTCTGAAATGAATTATCTAGATTCTCATAAAAAATGTGAACTTGAAGTTCAAGATTTAATTTATTTAAAAAATGTAACAAATCAATTGCCTGATGCATTTGTTGACCTATGTTATAATCCAACTACAGATGTTCCAATGAGAAGTTCTTGAGGACGGGGTCTATGACATGCTTGAAGCATGATAGACCAATCAGTTCCGAAGTCAAAACTCTTTGAAAAAATAGAAGAGCAAATGATCAAGATGATCATGATAATGAGGCAAGTGCTTTGAAAGAGCACCACGATATAACACTTCATAAAACCTTGGTAAATATTCACGTACCTAAAAAATAATGAATATGAAGAGCTCTTGATAAGTTAATGTCATTTAAAATTGATCTCAAATGACCATCGATGATATCTTTGATATAATATAGAACTCAATATTATAAATGGTAGCGAGGATCTTGAATTCAAATCTATCAAAAATTTAGACAAATAAATAATTGGCCAAATAATAAAAATTACATAATTCAAGTATTTTGTTTTACTTAAAAAGGTAAAGGTTTGAATTTATAGTCCAAAGATCAAGGTATAATGTCACTGGGATACAAATGAGTTATTACGTGAAAAGTAAAATCATAAGATATAAAGTACGACTTGTGCCTTGGGGCATAAGGATTTTCCCCCCCATAAATTTCTAACATTATTGTAGGAAGATGTTTTCTCCTATGGTGGATGCAATGAGATCTCTTTCAGTATGAAAATACTGAAAAGCTTGAATACATATAATAAATTATTTTCATGTATAGCTAGATGACAAAAGTTATATGAAAATCCTTGAAGGATTTAAAAGATTTTAAAGTGATTCCATTGAATATACAAATAGTTGTAAGATTGCTTAACATAAAGAAATATCAATTTCGATCTCATAAAAATAGCTAGAAAGTATCATATTTTGGTGCAATTGGTACACCTATGTATTGGAGGCATCATTTGCAAAAAAATTAAGTGATGTTCTAGTCAGTGCGAGTATAATACCTGTTGTACACTTTTTTTTAGCGAGGTTTTGTTCCACTGTATTTTTCTGAAAGATTTTTAATGAGGCAACTATGAATGTGTATTACTGGATATGTATACTGATGTGGAGTAGAAATACGCCACTTTCGAAACTTAATACTTAGGATTTTCGCAAGTTCTTTAGCATTTTATTTGTGGATTTGATGCTTTTGGTTAAGTGTGCAGGCAAATTGGATCCTTGAGCAAAATGTTGGAAACTAAGTAGAAACTGGAACATTACAGGGAAGATGGGGCAGTTGACGAGCCGTGCTTTCAAACCACGGTCCCGTCTTATGGACACGTAATCTAAACTTCAGATATTGTGCAAGGCAGGAATGATTGCACGACTGTGTTGACGGTCCGTCCTTTCAAAAGACGGGCCCATCCTGTTGACACATCATCTAAAGTCCAGAAGAGGTACTAAGTGTGGAGGAAAAAATGACTCAAAAGATGGTCCGTACTTTCCAAGTACAGGCCCATCCTGAGGACACGTAAACAGAGGTTCCGCAGAGGTGAAAAGTGGTGGCAGGAATGACGGATTGAAGAATGGACCATACTTCCAAAAGACGGTCCGTCTCCGTGACTCGTCATCACTGAAGCAGAGAAGGTACCAAAGGAGGCCAAGAAACCACGAGTCCAAGGACGAGCCGTCATTTAGAAGGACGACTCGTGGTTCTAACCATCGTTCCCCAAGCTAGAAGTCATTGACCAGCAGGACCATGGTTGACCCCAAAAGACCACGGACCGTCGTTCCAAACGACGGACCGTCCTCAGACTCGTAGTCCCTGCCGAGCCCAGTTTCCTAGTTTGTTTAGGAAAGGATTTCTTTTTGTCTATAAATACTTTCCCTTAGGTTTTATTTTCTGGGTGTTCACAAATTATTTCAAGTTACTTTAAAGATATTTTGTTACTTTGATTTTGGTGTTGATTTCGGACACAAGTTCTTGGTATTAGAGTGTTCTTGAGATTGTTCTTCAACATTTCGGTTTTCTTTATTTTTATTTGTAAGTATCTCTTGATGATTGCTCAAACGAACATTAATTACATGCTTATGAACATGAGTAGCTAAATCCACAACTAGGGTTGTCGGAACCATGAAGGATTAACAAAGTAGGCAAAGTACTTAGGTAATCTAGGGAGGTGTTTATGCATGTATTGTTCTTCTCTCCGTTTTATTTGCTTTTTAACGGTGCCCAACGTTAGAACTCGCCTTATCCTTACTTGCCGGACCAAAGAGGTAACGGATGGGAAAAGGGTTGTTAACAATGAGATTTGAGGCTATCAACCCTCATCTAATAACTTGACTTTGTCCAGGAATAGCTAATCTGAGATCAAGGGTAAGGGTTAGTAAAGCGACACCCGCGGCCGGACCAAGGCATGTGGTGAAATTCACGTAGTTGCCGGATCAAGGAATTAGGTGAACCTAACTTACCCATTCTGCATGCTAAGCACCAAACTAGTTTACCAAGTACAAAAGCCTTACTAAGTTATGATCTCATGGGGAACACTACCCTAGGCACTTCTCTTATTGATAACAAATGTTGAAAATAATCTCTGTTACTTGCTTACTTTTGATTTACAATAATTACTTGTTACTTTAACCCCCCCTCCCTTGCGGGAAATAAATGACTAAAAGAGTGAGTAAACACTGATTGACCCTAGTCCTACCATATTCCCCGTGGGATCGACCTCAACCTTTAGTTGGGTTCTATATTTGAATAGCGACCGCTTTATACTTCTTTTGGAGGTGTAATTTGGGTGCATCAAATTTTGGCGCTGTTGTCAGGAAATACGATTTAGGATTAAGAGAGATTGTGTTTAATTCACTATTAGTCCTTATTTCCTGATTTTACTTTTTCTGTTGTTTTTGTTTTAATACAAGTAGCACACTTGTGCATGCCAAGTACAAGGACTCAAGGCAATCCCTTGATCCCTTACAATCCAGAGCTCTCCAAAAAACTAAGAAATATGGCTAAGGATGGAGAGCATGAAACTCAAGAGCAGATTACAACTCGGTTACTAGCTGAAGCCGAGCAGAAGAAAAAGGAAGAAGTAGCACGCTTAAAGAAAGGCGAATATGCCCTTGCTGCTGAAGATGCTAAAATTGCAAAAGATCGTGCAGCTCGAAATGCTGCAGCCGAGCGAGCAAGGCAAGGAAGAGAACATGGTGTCCGGGACGAGGCAGTACCTCGATGTGTGCCATATTATAGGGGCTAACAGATGTAGTATCAAAGGCACGCCCCTCTGTATTATGATGTAGATGATTATGATAAGGAGAAATATGCCACCACTGGACCCATAGTGCTCCCACCACTGGCTGATGGGACGAAGTTTGATATCACTAGCGCCATGATCCAGCTACTGAACCTGAAAGGACTTTATTCAGGGAAGCCCACGGAAGTTGCAATCCTACATGTGAATAACTTTGTGAGCATTAGCAAATCGTACAGCATGCCAAGAGTGGGGCAAAAGGCTATCAGGCTAAGGCTATTCCCATTCTCGTTGACTGACGAGGCAACTACATGGCTCTCAGAACTACCTGAAAATTCCATATACACTTGGTATGAGCTGAAGAGTCAGTTCTTGGAGCGGTTCTTTCCACCATCGAGGATGTTGCAGCTAAAACAGGAGATATACAACTTCAGGCAGCTACCTATAGAAGAACTATATGAGGCATGGCTAAGGTTCAAGAAGAAGTTGAAGCAACTTCTGAGACACAGAATTCCTTCCAGGCATCTGATGGAGATATTTTATAAGGCCCTGAATGCAAATACTAAAGTTGTAGTTGATACTGTGGCTGGAGGTGCATTCATGGAAAACACATATCCAGAGACTGCAGAGATGTTGGATAGGGTTGCAAAGACAAATCAAGCATGGCATACGAGAGAAGCGGAAATGCTAGCAGGTACTTATGCAGTCATCAAGTCTGTAGATCCGAATGAACTAGAAGATATTAAGCAGACACAGGCTGAGATGAACATGACACTGGGGTTGTTGGCAAAGAAATTCGTGGCTGAGGGAGTAGAGAAAGTTAAAGCTGTAGGTTCTCAAGGTAAAGCACGAAGGTCAGATGGTTACTCATCCAAAGAAGAAGTAAGTTATCTGAATGATCAAGGGATGGGTTTCTGAGCCTCTGGCTAAGGAAATCAAGGTCAGAACAGAGATAGAGATGATTACTACAATCGGGTCGGTTACAGAGATAGAGATAGAGATGGTGACTGGCAGAAGAAGGATGGGTAAAAGAACGAGAGAAGTGGTCTCTAAGTTCCACCTGCAACTCATGAAGAGCAGGCTGGACAACCCACCATGAGAGATCTGATCAACAAAGTGTTCCAAAAGGTTGACTCCACGGATGCGAGTATGAAGGAGATAAAAGCTGAACTTTCAAGTATTAATCAGAAGGTGGAGTCCTACGTTGTCTCCATCAAGCATCTTCAGACACAGATGCATCAGTTGTCAACCAACATGAATCCACGCCAAAAGGGTACTCTCCCAAGTGACACCATTCAAAATCTGAAGAATGATCGACAGGTTATGGTGGTGACTACTCTGAGCGGTAAGCAGACTATTGATCCTCCCCTGCCTATTGCTGTCGATAAGCCAGCCAAAGCTGAGAAGGATAATGCTGAGAAGGTAGCCAAGTCTGAAGAGAAAGATAGTGGTGAAGGGTCGTCTGAAAAACAACCTTCTGAAAAGAAGAAGAAAGGCAAAGAAGTTCCTGAAACTCATGCCACTACCTCCTCCACCTCATCCCCAGAGGTTGAAGAAAAAGTTTTAGGATGGCAAATTCCATAAGTTCATCTCCATGCTGAAGCAGTTATCAGTCAATATCCCTTTGGTCGAAGCTTTGGAGAAAATGCCTGGCTACGCAAAATTCATGAAGGATCTAGTTATGAGGAAGAAGACGGTTAGCTTTGAACCAATAAATAATTTGTACCACTGCAGTGCAATAGCATTCTGTTCGATGGTACAGAAGAAGGAAGATCCTGGAGCCTTCACCATTCTGTGCACTATTGGAGCATTCTATTTTGCCAAAGCTTTGTGTGATCTGGGTGCTAGTATAAATTTGACGCCACTTACAATTTATAATCAATTGGGCTTGGGATCCCCCTATTTGACTACAATGCGGTTACTTATGGTAGATCACACGGTGAAGAGGCCTGTAAGAATTCTGTATGATATATTGGTAAAGGTTTACACATTTATCTTTCCTGCAGATTTTGTTATTCTGGATTGTGAGGTTGACTTCGAGGTTCCCATAATCTTGGGGAGACCATTATTGTCTACTGGGCGTGCTTTGGTTGACTTGGAAATAGGTCAGATGAAGTTCAGGCTAAATGATAAGGAGGTAACTTTCAATGTGTGCAAGTCGATGAAGCACCATGCTGATATGAGAGTGGTGTCAGTTATTGATGAGGACCAGTCGGTTGTACCTATTGAGGAGAGACTTGGTGTTGAAGCCCTTGCAGCAGTCATTATGAACTTTGAAGGTGATGACATTGATGAGCATGACGAAATGGTTGCAGCACATACAGGGTTGGGATCATACACTTATGCACCAAAGAAGCTAGACTTGGACCTGAAGAATAGGAAAATGCCACCTGCTCTCCCATCTATTGAGGAGCCTCGAGTCTGAAGCTCAAAGAACTTTGAGCTCATCTTCGGTACATATTCTTGGGAGATAATGAGACTTTTCCCGTAATCATTGCTGCAGATTTAGGTGAAGCACAGGTTGAAGCTTTGGTTTCAGTATTGAGAAAGTTTAACAGAGCTATTGGGTGGACCATCGCAGACATTATTGGGATTTTGCCTGGAATCTATACTCACAAAATCCAGCTCGAGCCTGACTGTGTTCTATCTATTGAGCATCAACGTAGGTTGAATCAGCCTATGCAAGAAGTCATCAAGAAGGAGATTATAAAGTGTCTGGATGCAGGTGTGGTTTACTCAATTTCTGACAGTAAATGGGTGAGCCCAGTTCAGTGCGTACCAAAGTATAGAGGGATTACAGTGGTTCCTAATGCATAGAATGAGCTGATTTTGATGAGTCCAGTCACCGGTTGGGGCATATGCATGGACTACAGGAAGTTGAATACATGGACTGACAAGGACCACTTTCCAATACCATTCATGGACTAGATGCTAGATCGTCTTGCAGGTAGAGGTTGGTACTATTTTCTTGATGGTTACTCGGGGTTAATCAGATCTCTATTTCTCCCAAAGACTAAGAGAAAAGCACATTCACATGCCCATATGGGACGTTTGCCTTCAAAAGGATGTCGTTCGGTCTTTACAATGCACCAATAACTTTTCAGCGTTGTATGATGTCTATCTTTTCGGACATGGTAGAGGACACTATTGAGGTATTTATGGATGAATTTTCGGTGGTAGGTGACTCTTTTGAAGATTGTCTAGATCATCTGGGCGGTGTATTGAAGCTGTGTGAAGAGTGCAACCTAGTGCTGAATTGGGAGAAGTGTTACTTCATGGTCAAAGAGGGCATAGTGCTTGGTCACCGGATTTCGAAGAAGGGTATAGAGGTTGATAGAGCGAAGATAGAGGTGATTGAAAAATTTCCTCCACCAGTTTCCGTGAAGGGTATTCAGAGTTTCTTAGGGCATGCTGGCTTTTATAAGAGGTTTATCAAGGACTTCTCCAAAATTGCAAATCCATTGTGCAAGTTGCTGGAGAAAAAGGTAAAGTTTGTTTTTGATGATGCATGTCTGAAGGCATTCGAG
Source organism: Jaltomata sinuosa (assembly GCA_003996215.1). NCBI lineage: Eukaryota > Viridiplantae > Streptophyta > Magnoliopsida > Solanales > Solanaceae > Jaltomata > Jaltomata sinuosa. Next base: position 311,769 of record QJPP01001582.1, on the reverse strand, counting down.
TGCCTTAAAGAAAAGTTGGTTACAACTCCTATCATTATTGCTCCTGATTGGTCTCAACCTTTTGAGGTTATGTGCGATGCTAGTGGAGTGGCACTAGGAGCAGTCCTAGGCCAAAGGCGTGAAAAGATCCTCCATCCCATATACTACGCTAGCAAAGCACTTAACCCAGCTCATAAGAACTATACAATGACTGAACAGGAGTTGCTTGCTGTGGTCTTTTCGTTCAAAAAATTCAGATCTTATTTGTTGGGCACCAAGGTGTTGGTGCATACTGACCATTCAGATCTTCATTATCTTATGGAAAAGAAGGATGCTAAGCCTAGGTTGATAAGATGCGTGTTGCTGCTGCAAGAGTTTGACTTCGAAGTCAAAGACCGAAAGGGTACAGAAAATCAGGTGGCAGATCAGTTGTCTAAGTTGGAAGAAAAAGCCATGCTGAAGCTGAATGATGTGTTAGAGATTGACGACTTGTTTTGTGATGAACAGGTATTGGCTGCTTCTCAAGATTTGATTCCATGGTTTGCAGACATTGCCAACTACTTCGCAAGCGATTTAGTGCTTGATGATATGTCCGTTCACCAAAGGAGGAAATAACACAATGATCCCATATTGCTTCAGTTGAAAGGTGCAGTTCATCAGCAGAGAGTAGAGGTCTTCTACCAAGGGGGAGATATTGTACTTCGCTACCAGGGTCATTTATGTGTACCTAATGTGGGTGAGTTGAGACATCCTTACAGAAGCCATAATTCTAGATATTCTATTCATCCTGGTGCCACTAAGATGTACCGTGATCATTACGGGTTTACCCTGTACACGTAGACAACATGATCTATTTGGGTGATTGTGTACAAGATGACCAAATCAGCCCATTTCCTAGCAGTTAAGACTACAGATTCAGTAGAGGAGTATGCTAGACTTTACGTCAGCGAGATATTCATGTTGCATGGGATTCCCTTGTCTATCATCTCAGATAGGGGTCCTCAGTCTACATCTTATTTCTGGAAGTTTTTTTTAGAAAGGTCTTGGTACTCAGGTAAATCTCAGCACAGCATTTCATCCGCAGATGGATGGTCAGGCAGAACGTACCATTCAGACCTTAGAGGACATGTTGAGGGCTTATGTGATCGATTTCAAGGGTAATTAGGATGATCACCTACCTCTCATTGAGTTCGCCTACAATAACAGTTTCCTTTCCAGTATTCAGATGGCCCCATATAAGGTACTTTATAGGCAAAGATGTAGGTCACCAGTTGGTTGGTTTGAAGTAGGTGAAGCAGCCTTGATTGGACCAGATTCGGTTCATGAGGCCATGGAGAAAGTTCAGCTCATTATAGAAAGGTTAAGGACAGCTCTGAGTCATCAGAAGTCCTACGCAGATGTGAGGAGAAGGAACATAGAATTCAAGATCAATGATTGGGTCTTCCTGAAAGTGTCAGCCATGAAGGGTGTGATGAGATTTGTCAATAAAAGGAAGCTCAGTCCCCGATATGTAGGCCATTACAAGATTTTGAAGAGGATTGGTAATGTGGCTTATGAGTTAGAGTTGCCAGCAGAATTAGCAGCGGTTCATCCAATTTTCCATATATCATTGTTAAATAAGTGTGTTGGTGATCTGACGTCGATCATGCCCTTAGAGAGTGTGGATGTGAAGGATAGCCTCACCTATGAGGAGGTTCTAGTTAAAATTCTAGTCCATCAGGTTCGTAGGTTGAGAAATAAAGAAGTCACTTTGGTGAAAGTTTTGTGGAGGAACAGGTCAGTTGAGGGAGCTACTTCGGAAGAAGAAGCAACCATGATAGCTAAGTATCCTCACCTCTTTCCTTCGGACTCAGTTTCAGCTTGAGGTTATAGTTTCTCTCCAGTCCCACAGTTTCCTAATATGCATGTCAGTCTCAGTATCATGTTTTCCCAGCTTATCCAGTAATTTCAGCATCCTTTCATGTACTTAGAACTGGACTCAATCAGATATCAGCTTCTAGTATTCAGTTGGTAGGGATTGCAACTCTTTCCCTCAAAACTCAGATTAGTTAGTCTTCATTTGAGGATGAATAATCCCAAGGGGGGATATTGTAACACCCCAGAATTCATACCAGCATTTAAAACCCAGAACTCAGAAAAACTCAGCAAAACTTCATTTGTCAGGCAATCCCCACGGGCTGACCCACGGGCGTCGTGGACATGATAGCCCATTGGAGTCCCTGTGGGAAGAGCGTAGAGGCTCTGTCAGCTTATCTCAGCCATACGGGGGTACCCACGGGCGTCGGAGGTCCGACGGGTCATGGGGCAGGCCATGGGGCAGGCCGTGGGAAACCACCAGTGATCCCCCCCAGACCTCCTCTGCCACGATGGGCTGTCACCACTGTCATCGTGGACGCGATAGGCCGTGGGAGCCATCGTGGGGAATTACCAGAGGCCAGACTAGCCTAGTCCATTACGATGCCTGGGCCGACGGGCCATCGCAGGACCGATGCCCATTGGGTAGCTCATTCGGTGAAGGATTTTCTGCACTTTTCGCCTTAAGTTGGGGGTATTCTAGTCTTTTTCCAATTCTTTTAACTCTGACACTAAGTCATTTTGGGGGTAATTAAAGGGGGTTTTATGCTTTTTCCCTCATAAATCCTAAACTAAATAAACACTTAGCATATTCTAAAAAAAGAAGTGTTTCCTCCCAAGAACAAGCAGGAGGGTTTTCTTCAAGTTCAGTCCCAAATCCAAAGGTTCAACCGTAGAATATTCTTCCAGATATGTGGGATTTTATCAGTGGGTTCCTTTCACCCATTAAATCCCTAGACCCAGCTTAGTTCTTCAGATTTCATCTAGTTCTTCAGACCTAGGGTTCCTAATTCTTATGTAAGCAGTACAATTCAGATTTTATTGCTTGTATGATATTGTTTACATGTTTTCTTGGGAACCTACGATAGCTATATGTACAGAGTTCAGTAACCCTAGCATGTGTTAATTTCAGTACTCATAAATTACACTTGTTAGCCAAATAATTCAGGCAGTTATGCTTCAGAATTAGAATGCTATCTATTTCAGTATTATTATTGCATTCTCAGATGACTATCAGTATTTGAGCTATCCAGTGTTTCAGATTTCATTTCATTGATATATATACATTCAGTTGGGAGTATACTTATCACCGAGTGGACGAAGAGATGGAGGCTCACCCACAAATTTAGACTGAGACCTTTGGTAGTAGTCCTTGAGTCCCAGAACTATGGCGCTACTGTAGGTTCTAAAGGGGTCACCCATCAGATTAGGCTTGACACCCTTATCCCTTGATGACACCAGCTTAGTGGATCCACGTCATATTTGTTTATACCCTTGGCAAGGTAGGAACACCCTCCCATCCAGGGTTACATGTTGTCCTCACAATTAGCTCAGCTTGGGTTATGTCGGTTAATAGTAGCTCCCACAGTCAGACTCATATTGCATTGATCTCGTATTCAGTTATTCAGTTCAGCATGCTATTTACTCATGTTAGTTACTTAGTCACTGCATTCAGTTTACGTTTTAGTCCATGCTTCAGTATATATTTTCATGTTCAATATTCATGTTTTACAGCTTTGCATATATCTCGCATGCTCAGTACATTGGAAGTACTGACGCATACTTTTGTGCTACATCTTATCATGATGTAGGTTCAGGCATTCAGCATCCAGACTACACTTAGCTCGACTTCTAGTCCTTACTCAGCATCTTCAGTGGTGAGTCCTCATAGTTCGGGGATGATAGATATGCTTTCATTTTAGTCTTAAATTTCAGTTTTTAGACTTTTAGAGTTAGCTGGGGGATTGTCCCAGCAACTCATATCAGTTAGATCTTTCAGACATAGACTAGAATCAGCTCTTGAGTATTTCAGTTTACCTTCAGACTAATCACATTTTAAGATAATTATATATATACAGTCATGTTTAGGTTTCTTTTCCAACTCTTGTATTATGAATCAGTTAAGTTTTCTGCACAACTTAAATTTATCAGAAATTATCTAGACATGCCAGACCATGGGTTAGCTTGGACTAAGCATTGTGTTATGTCGAGGGGGTAGCCTCTGGGTGTGACAGAAACACAAGGTCCATGTACCTGCCAAAATCATTTTCTATCGGTGTCAATATCAAATAGGTGACTATGTCAACCTATAACTACTGAAACTATTTCCCATTGGTGTAAATATCAAATAGGTGACTATGTCAACCTATAACTGCCAGAACCATTTCCCATAGGCATAAATATCAAACTGTATCATGGTACCCGACCCCTTAATAAGTAAAAATATCACATGTACAAGCATGGTACCTTATCCTATGATAAATGACAATGTCAATGCACATATGGTTCTCAGAACCTATCTCTCAGGATATACACAATGTATTAAGTCACATTTATACTTGTTCACCTTAGCTCATGCGTCAACACATATACTCTAGCTTATTCATTCAAGAATAACATGAAAACATATACATTTCAACTATGTCCCAAGATCAATCACAAGTTAATTAATTCAACTATATACATGTGCTAAAATAAGTCTCAACTCCAATTGAACCATAACCTACCAAGTCCACCTTTTTTTTACAGGTCAAACTCTATTATTAACAGGGTCTTCTTCTTATTAAGGTAACTTACATTTAACACCAAATTATATCACATTACAAGGATCACAACAACTAGTTTGTTCAACAGTCTATTACCTCAACTCAAGCCATCACTATAGTTCAAATTCTGCCATCAAATCACATTAGTTACTAGACACTACACAACTATCAACAATTATTATCAAAATTCAGCTGTCATTCCCCGAGGCTACCCCCTAGACATAACACAGGACTTAGGATCACAAGTGACCCCAAGCTAACCCTTTGGTCTTAGCATGACGTAAACAAATAATGACAAACAAAGCATAAGCATAAATAATAAAAGTAGGAAATTCAACTAAACATAAGATAAAGCTCTAAGAGTGGTAAAATCTGAACTCAAATATAGAATATCTAGTTATGTCTGAAAATCCTCTAAAACTGACATAAGAGTTGTTGGGACAAGACCCCAACTAACTCTAAGTACTGAAATAAAGGAACCTACTAACTAAAATCATACTAGTCCTCGAAAGATGAGGACTCACCCAATCAAACTGGATAGCCTGCGACCTCTAGCCACGAGCCTGAGAGTGGGAGCCTGAATCTCTATCATAATAGGATACAACACAAAATATGCGTCAGTACTATAGGATATACCGAGTATGCGAGATATGCAAAATCTAGGTAAAAACATGCTAAATATACTTGAAACTGAAATCATGCTATAATAGTAAAAGTTTCAATGTAAAGACTCAATGCAATATCATAAGCTAAAACAAATCTAAAAAACAATAAGTAATAGTAGAAATTCTGAAGTTTGAAGACATACAGTCAATACATTTAAAAGCTTGAAACTATTTATGTGGGAGATTCTCATAACCGACATAGACCATGTGAGCTACATGGAATTCGATGTATCTGCCCCATCGAGAGGACCCAATATACCTTGCCAGGGTATAGAGACATAACTGGAGTGATCACAATTTCTGATGCCCAACTGAGGGGCTAAATGAACCTACGAGGGCACATAGTTCTGGGACTTAGGATACTCTTACCCTGTCCAACTCGGTGCTAAATACTACTCCCAAAAACATACAAATAGCTCATATAGTACTTGTGACATATCTAATGTCAAAACTGAGTGAAAAGCATAAGGACATATCTAATGTCATGCCAATCTTGATTCATAAGTCTTAAAGCTTAACATAGCCATAATTCAAACATATTTTTTTTTCTAAATTCATAACTTGAAGAATTAGGCATGCAATTTCATAATACTTGAGGTCATGTTATCTAACATGCCAATTTTTACTTGAGAATATGCAATTTAGTTAATTAATACTAAAATTCATTCTCAATGAATGGGCTTTTGAAAAAACTTAACGAATCTCAACTAAATCATGGGTAAAGGATGAGAAACCATGAATTGATTCTTTAAAACTGAATACATAAAATTTCCCTAATTTGGGCAAGAACCCTAATTTCATAAATTTATAAATCAAAGAAAGACTTGGGGGTTTTGGGAATAAGGGTGAAAGGAATCCTTTATTGAATACTCACATACCTGAATTGAAGCTTTCTTAATCTAGGATGAGAGAGATGGAGATTTAAAGATGAACCCATAGCTTGGATCTTGGAACTTGGAAGGAGGGAGACTTTTTCCTCTTTTTTGAAGATGAATGATAGTTTGGGAGAGAACTTAGGCTAATTAGGTATAAAACCCTACTAAAAGAGTCTAAAACAACCTCACTTAGGAGTTAAAAGGGTAGAAAATTACCAAAATAACCCAGGGATTTAATATAGAAAAACTGTTAAAAATTTCGGCTTCAGGTTTCACGAGTGCAATCCATGAGTCATAGACTGAACCACGACTCATGGTTCCTTCTCATGATGCCTGGCCTAAATGATCAACTGCGAAATTTGGTTCCACGAACTAACAGTACGGTCCATAGAACCATCTATGGTCCGTAGAATCCACTCGTGGTTCCAGGTAAAAATGACTGCCCTCAGTCTGAGTTCCATGAGTTGATTTCATGAGTCGTGGAACCATCCATGAACTATAAAACTCCCTCATGGTTCTCAAACCTGAGGATGGTCTGCAGGACTGGTTTCACGAGTCCTTTCCATGACTCATGGTTTGATCCACAACTCATAATTTGGGCTCGTGGTTCCTGGAAGTTCAAAATTTTATAGAGTTTCTAAGTTTAAAAGCTGCTTCAAATTTTGGGGTGTTATAATATCTCACCTTTGGGATCATTCATCCTAGAATGAAGACTAAGTAAGGAAAACTGGAGAGAAAACAACAGTACTAACCAACAAAACATGAAAACTGAAGAATAAGCATAAAGACTGAGTTCCAACTTAAAAACATGATTGAACTGACTCCGAAAACAAAAATACATGCTAAGATTATGAGGAAACCTAATTGAGTAGAATCGAGGGACATACTAAGGAGGAAACTATTACCTCAAGCTGAAATGGGATCGGAAGGAAAGAGATGAGAATACTTGCCTTCATGGCTGCTTCTGCTTCCCAAGTAGTTCCCTCAACTAGTTGGTTCCTCCAAAAGACTTTCACCAAAGCGACTTCTTTGTTCCTCAACTTCCGAATCTGACGATCAAGAATCTCAATGGGAACTTCTTCATAAGTGAGGTTATCCTTCACACCCACATCCTCTAAAGTTACAATCAAGGTCAGATCACCAACATACTTCTTCAACAAGGAAACATGGAAAACCGGATGAACCGCTTTAAGATCTATTGGCAACTCCAACTCATAAGCAACACTAGCAACTCCTCAGAATCCTGTAGGGACCTACATAGCGGGGACTAAGTTTCCCTTTCTTACCAAACCTCATCACACCCGTCATGGGTGACACCTTCAGAAATACCCAATCATCAACCTCAAACTCCAATTCTCTCCTCCTCACATCTGCATATAATTTCTATCGACTCTGAGCAGTCTTTAACCTCTCCCTAATAATCTAAACTTTCTCCATAGTATCATGAATCGAATCTGGACCAATCAAAGGTGCTTCACCTACCTCAAACCAACTAATAGGATATCTACACCTTCGACTATAAAGTGCTTCATAAGGAGCCATCTGGATGATAGAGTGAAAGTTGTTGTTGTAGGCAAACTCAATGAGAGGTAAGTGATCATCTCAATTACCTTTGAAACCAATCACACAAACTCTCAACATGTCCTCCAAGGTCTGAATAGTACACTCAGCCTGGTCATCCGGCCGTGGGTGAAAAGTTGTGCTAAGTTTGACCTGAGTGCCAAGACCTCTCTGAAATGATCTCCAAAATTGGGATGTGAACTAAGTACCCCTATCTAAGATGATAGAAAATGGAACCCCATGAAATTTGACTATCTCACATATGTAGAGTCTGGCAAAATCATATGCTAATCAGTAGTCTTGACAGCCAAGAAGTGGGATGACTTAGTCATCCTGTCGATAATCACTCAAATAGAATCATGTTGTCTACAAGTATGAGGTAAGCCTGTAATAAAGTCCATATTGATTGCTTCCTACTTCCAAGTCGGAAGATCAATATCCTGAGTCATGCCACCCGGTCATTGATGTTCTACCTTCACTTATTGACAATTGGGACACTTAGCCACGAAATTTGCTATGTCCCTCTTTATGCCATTCCACCAATAGACTTTCCATAGGTCACGGTACATCTTGGTGGCACAGGGGTGAATAGAATACCTGGAACTGTGAGCCTCAGTCAAAATCTGTTGTCTCAAACTATCCACATCCTGAATACACAATCGCCCCTGATATCAAAGTACACCATCTCCCCCTTGCGAGAAAACCTCTACCCTTTGCTGGTGGACTACACCCTTCAATTGATGCAAAATAGGGCCACTGTCTTGTTTCTTCTTCACCTCAACTACCAAAGATGATTCGGACCTATTCTGAACAATAACACCACCATCTGCTGAATTTCTAACGCGAACTCCCAATCGAGCAAGACTTTGAACATCCTTGGCCAACTTCTTTTTTTCGTCCTCAACCGAAGACACACTACCCATAGACAACCGCCTAAGTGCATCAGCCACTACATTGGCCTTACCCGGATGCTAATGCACACTCATATCATAATCCTTAAGAAGCTCAAGCCATCTTCTTTGACGAAGATTCAATTCCTTTTGAGGGAACACATACCGAAGGCTCTTATGGTCGGTAAACACATCCACATGGACACCATACAAGTAGTGTCTCCAAATCGTCAAAGAAAAAACCACGGTTGCCAACTCAAGATCATGAGTCAGGTAATTCTTCTCATGAATCTTAAGTTGTCTAGAAGCATAAGAAATCACCTTACCACGCTACATCAAAACCCAACCTAAACAAATCCTAGAAACATCACAATATACAACAAAGCCATCTAACCCCTTGGATAGAGCCAAAACTAAGGTTGTGGTTAACCTAGTCTTCAATTCCTAAAAGTTCTTCTCACACAGATTGGACCACTGAAATTTCACTTTCTTCTGCGTCAACTTGGTCAATGGGGCAGCTATGGAAGAAAAACATTCTATAAACCTCCTGTAGTAACCAACCAAACCCAAAAAGCTCCTAATATCAGATGGGGAGGTAGGTTTAGGCCAGTTCTTCGCTGCCTCTATTTTCTGCGAATCAACTCGAATACCATCTCTAGTCACAATATGACCCAGAAAAGCAACAGACTGCATCCAGAATTCACACTTACTAAACTTAGCAAATAACTGATGATCCTTAAGAGTTTGCAACACAACTCTCAAATATTTTGCATGCTCATTCTCACATTGAGAGTAGATAATGATATCTCCAATAAAAACAATCATAAACATATCCAAATACTATTTGAACACACGGTTCTTTAAATCCATAAAGGCTGCAGGAGTATTCGTTAGTCCAAAATACATAACCACAAATTCATAATGACCATACCGAGTTCTGAAGGCTATCTTTGGAATTTCACACTCTCGAACACGGATTTAATGGTAACTGGATCTAAGGTCGATTTTAGAGAAATAATTCGCAACTTGAATCTAATTAAACAATTCATCAATTCTATAAATGGTATACTTATTCTTTTTGTGACCTTGTTCAACTGACAGTAGTCAATATACATTCTGAGAGAACCATCCTTCTTACGCACGAATAGAATTGGAGAACCCCATGGAGAGATGATGGGTCGAATAAAACCTTTCTCGAGAAGATCTTTCAACTGATCTTTCAATTCCTTAAGCTCCACTGGAGCCATTTTGTAAGGAGGAATAGATATAGGATGCGTATCTAGAAGAAGGTCTATCCCAAAGTCAATCTCTCACTCGGGAGGGACTCTGGGCAGATCCTCGATAAACACTTCTGGATATTCATTCACTACAGGAACTTACTTGAGAGATAGGGTCTCAGACTCCAAGTCCATAACCTGAACTATATGATAGACATAACCCTTAGAAATCATCTTCCTAGCTTTGAGATAAGATATGAAATGACCCTTTGAGGATGGAGGACTACCTTGACACTCTAGGATAGGTTCATTTGGAAACTTCAAACTGACTACTCGGGTACGACAATCAACTGAGGCATAACATGCATGCAACCAATCCATACCAAGAATAGCATCAAAATCAATCATCTCCAACTCAACTAGATTGGCTGACGTGACTCTATGAAGGACTGAGATAGGGCAATTTCTGTAAATTCTCTTGGCTAGGACTGACTCACCAACAGGAGTGGAAACACAAAAGGGTTCTAAGAGTTGTTCTGGACTAACTTTGAATTTGCAAGCAACATAAAGGGTCACAAAAGACAAAGAGGCTCCAAGGTCCAATAAAGCATAAACATCGAAAGAGAAGACTTGCAATATACCAGTAACAACATCTGGGGAACTCTCCTGATCCTGGCAAGATAACATAGCATAAAGACGTTTCTGGTGCTGACTACCACCCGAACCAGAAGTGGTACCCTGCTTCACCTGATGACCTGCCTGGGCTACTATAGTAGACTGAGTCCTACCACCTCCATGTCCCTTCTTGGCTGAAGGGCAATTCCTGATCCTATGACCAATCTGTCCGCACCCAAAGCATCCCTCTTTGCCAGCAAGGCACTCACCAGGGTGACTCTTACCACACTTGTTGCAAACAGGGTAGGAAGGCCATTTTGCAACACTCTATGGAGACTCTGAACCTGATCCTCTACCTAACAGATCATGCCTAGGCCTGGGGGCATGGGTAGGAGCACTAGCGGATAAAGGTACGGGTCTTGATGACTTCTTCTGAAATGAAAAACAGTGTCTGCCTCCGAACCTCTGATGGCTAAAAACTGAACCCTCTAATCTAGACCTCTTGTTTTCCCTTGCCATTTCCTTCAACGTATCGCCCTCAATCTGATGGGCATGAGTCATAAGCCTAGAGATATCCATGTCCCCCAAAAGCATAGTAGACCTGCAGTTCTTTTTCACCAAGTCTGACAACCCATAAATGAACGTGCTCATTCGATCCCTTGGATCGTCCACCATAGCAGGAGCATATCGAGAAAGCTGGGTGAACCTCAATCCATATTCTTGAACCGACATAGATCCTTGCCTCAAATTCATGAACTCTTCGGCCTTAGCCTCCCTCAACTCCCTAAGGAAGAAACGATCAAGAAACGCTCTCTCAAAGCACTCCCAAGTCATAGGAACCACATCCCTAGCCCTATCATCCTTCCACTAAGTATACCAGATGTGAGCCACATCCTTGAGCTGACAGGAAGCTAGCTCAACACTATCCACACTAACAACTTACATCACCTCCAAAATCTTCTTCACCTCATCCAAAAAAATTTATGAATCTTCACCAGCCTTAGAACCCAAGAACTCATGCGGGTTCATGTGAATAAATTCTCGAACTCTGGCCGCAACTGCCCTACCTTGAGGGTTAGCAGGGATAGGTGCTGGGGGATTGGCCTGGTTGGCCATTGCATAAGCTTACATCTGAATGGTGGTCCTGAACTCCACATTAGTGACCTTGTGGTCCAAAACTGGAGAATTAGCATTTTGGGCATTGGCCCAGTGAGGCATGCCACGGTGAGAATGCATAATCTGAAATGCATAAAGGTTGGATTAGAGGAGTAATGAGATTAGATCACACAATCAAGCACATAAATCAATATATAACAGATAACCTTCACACCAATACTCAACAAGGATATTCCCACTACAATTTATACCAAGAACACTCAAGTTCTACCCTACCATAACCCCAAGGAATCTATATACTTATATTCTAACTAACCTCCATTAGCATCTCATCACATTACCATACAATCGTGAGGTGTTCCCTATTACATATATTCTTCTTCCTCAAAATCCACACCTAAATTAATTACTTCATCATAAATAGTTTGTTAAAGTATTCTCAATCTTTACCCATTTCCCCAGTTTTCCCGGAAAATACCACAATTTAACAAATAAGGTCCTCATTCATATTCAACCCATAGATATCAAAATCAATTAACAAGAACATGCACTCAACACATAGCATGTAATTCAGTCAACAGACAATCATCCCAAGTCAGGTAACAACAGTAATATCAAGCTCACATAAGTCACTGCATACCAACACTAGAATATAAAACCATTCACTTCCAGTCACAACTCATAGAATCTATATCTATCTAACTCTCATCAATTCAACTATTATCTCTAGTCTCATCTCATTCTACAGTACCACTTCACGATGCATGACCATGAAATAATACAGTAGTATGAAAAGTGTACACACATGCTAATGGGTTTTATTTTTTCCCATCTATCCATGACCTGCAGGGAAACACAAGGTCCATGTACTTGCCAAAATCATTTCCTATCGGAGTCAATATCAAATAGGTGACTATGTCAACCTGTAACTACTGGAACTACTTACCATCGGTGTAAATATCAAATAGGTGACTATGTCAAACTGTAACTGCCAGACCCATGTCCCATAGGCGTAAATATCAAACAATATTGGCATGGTACCCCACCTCTTAATAAGTGAAAATATCACATGTACTGGAATGGTACTTGATCCCATGATAAATGATAATGTCAATGCATATATGGCTCTCATAACCTATGTCTCAGGATATACATAGTGTACTAAGTCACATTTACACTTGTTCACCTTAGCTCATGCATCAACTCATATACTCTAGCTTATTTATTTAAGAAAAACATGAAAACACATACATTTCAACTATGTCCAAAGATCAATCACAAGTTAATTAATTCAACTATATACATATGCTAAAATAAGTCTCAACTCCAATTGAACCATAACCTACCAAGACCGCCTTTTATTTACAGGTCAAACTCTATTGTTAATGGGGTATTCTTCTTCTTAAGGTAACTTACATTTAACACCTAATTATATCACAGTATGAGGATCACAACAACTAGTTTGTTCAACAGTCTATTATCTCAACTCAAGCCATCACCATAGTATAGATTCTGCCACCAAATCACATTAGTCACTAGACACTACACAACCATCAAGAATTCCAATCAAAAGTCAACTGTCATGCCCCAAGGCTACTCCCAAGATGTAACACGAGACTTAGGATCACAAGTGATTCCAAGCTAACCCTTTGGTATTAGCATGACATAAATAACATAATGACAAACATAGCGGAAGCATAAATAATGAAAGTAGGAAATCTAACTAAACGTGATATAAAGGTCTAAGAGTGGTAAAATCTGAACTTAAATACAGAATATCTAGTTATGTCTGAAAAGCCTCTAAAACTAACATACGAGTTACTGGGTCAAGACCCCAGCTAACTCTAAGTACTGAAATAAAGGAACCTACTAACTAAGAATCATACTAGTCCTCGAAATATGAGGACTAAACAAATCAAATTGGATAGCCTGTGACCTCTAACCATGAGCCTGAGAGTAGGAGCCTAAATCTGCATCATAATAGAATTCATAACAAAATATGTGTCAGTACTATAGGATGTACCGAGTATGAGAGATATACAGAATATGGGTAAAAACATGCTAAATGTACTTGAAACTGAAATCATGCTATAATAGTAAAAGCTGCAATGTAAAGACTCAATGCATTATCATAAGCTAAAACAAATCTGAAAAAAAACCATAAGTAATAGTAGAAATTCTGAAGTCTGAAGACATAGAGTCAATACATTTAAAAGCTTGAAACTATTTCTGTGGGATATTCTCATAACCAACATAGACCATGTGAGTTATATGGAATTCAATGTATTTGCCTCATCGACAGGACCCAATATACCTTGCCAGGGTATAGAGGCATAACTGGCGTGATCACAATTTGTGATGCCCAACTGAGGGGCTAAATGAGCCTACGGGGGAACCTAGTTCTGGGACTTAGGGTACTCTCACCCTGTCCAACTCAGTGCTAAATACTACTCCCAAAAAAATATATATAGCTCATATAGAACTTGTGACATATCTATTGCCAAAACTTAGTTAAAAGCATAAGGGCATATCTAATGTCATCCAATCTCGACTCATAATTCTTAAAGCTTAGCATAGCCATAATTCAAACATACTTTTTTTATAAATTCATAACTTGAAGAATTTTAGGCATGCAATTTCATAATACTTGAGGTCATGTTATCTAAACATGCCAATTTTTACTTGAAACATGCAATTTATTGAATTAATACAAAAATTCATTCTCAATGCATGGGCTTTTGAAAACACTTAAGGAATCTCAACTAAATCATGGGTAAAGGATGAGAAACCATGAACTGATGCTTTAAAATTTAATATATATAATTTCTCCAATTTGGACAAGAACCCTAATTTTATAAATTCATAAATCAAAGAAAGACTTGGGGGTTTTGGGCATAAGAGTGAAACGAATTCCTTATTGAATACCCACATACCTGAATTAAAGCTTTCTTAATCTAGGATGAGAGGGATGGAGAATTGAAGATGAACCCTTAACTTGGAACTTGGAAGGAGGGAGACTTTTTCCTCTTTTTTGAAGATGAATGAGAGTTTGGGAGAGAACTTAGGCTAATTAGGAATAAAACCCTACTAAAAGAGTCCAAAACAACCTCACTTAGGAGTTAAAAGGGTGAGAAATTACAAAAATAACCTATGGATTTAATTCAGAAAACTGTTAAAAATTTTGGCTTCAGGTTTCACGAGTGCAATCCATGAGTCGTAAACTGAACCACGACTCATGGTTCCTTCTTGTGATTCCTCACCTAAATGATCAGCTATGGAGTTTGGTTCCACGAACTAATAGTATGGTCCATAGAACCATCTATGGTTCGTAGAATCCACTCATGGTTCCAGGTAAAAATGACTGCCCTCAGTGTGAGTTCCACGAGTCATGGAACCATCAACGAACCATAAAACTCCCTCGTGGTTCTCAGACCTGAGGATGGTCTATAGGACTGATTTCACGATTCATTTCCATGACTCATGGTTTGATCCACGGCTCGTGGTTTGGGCACGTGGTTCCTGAAAGTTTAGAATTTTGTAGAGTTTCTAAGTTTAAAAGTTGGTCTGAATTCTGGGGTATTACATCAACCCTCTGCAATTTAGATTAAGCACTCACTATCATGACATATACAACATCTGAGCCTCAAGAATCACATATCTCTAACTCATTCACGTTCACATTCAAGTTCAAATAGTATAAGCACAATTCACCCACAAATACAGTTTAGTAGTATAATCTAGTAATGTCCATCCAGACGTCGTGCCCGAAGGCCTAAGCATGTTGTGTCCATTAATTTCTACACATAAATTATGTTCACGTAATCAAGTCTTACTACAAATTAATCATAAGCTACCTCAATGTCGAGCTTCTACCTAGATGTGTGCAACTTACTTGACATTCCTTTTCCTGGAACTCAGAAGGAGAATCACCATGAAGATGGGGGAGGATTCAAGCCCTTCTGAGAGTTTTTTCTCTCTTTTTTTTCTTTTCTAGGGTTAGAATAGTGCTAGGGAATTTTAGGAGAAGAGCTCCTTTTTAAAATAGAATTTGAAGGCTGCAACCTTTAAGATGGGGTTCTGCCTTGCGACTCTCGGCGCAACAAGACTCTTCTCATCATGACGAGCCATCGTAATGAGACCCTTCTCATTGTTATGAGACCCTTCTTATCGTGATAAGGTTTGGCTACAATGATCAATGCTATTATCTCATGCGTTACTAGTTTTTAACTCCACGTTTCATTTAGACACCACTAAAATCAATTCCACAAAATGTTCTAACATAATATTATTAATTCATCATTTTATTGCAAACTTTTAATAATTATGGGATGGGTAATTACAGGAATATTTCCTCCTAGGATAGAATGATTTACATACCAGAGTAGTAGTACCTCAAATGTTGGTGATAGTGAACTTGCTCAACAACAGTAAATCACACAAGAATTTTATGAAGGGCAAGAAGAAGAAGAGTAGAAGATCAGAAATTTTGTAAGGAATATCTGAGGGATCAACATATATTTATATGCTTCAAAAGAGAAGCAATGGTTCAGAAAAGATGCAAATCTTCAGAAGAGATGCACTAATTTATTTCTAAAGGTCGAAATAGTTTAGAAAGGTGCAACTCTTCAGCTAAAAAATTAAACCATTTCAAATGGCGAGAAGTGACTATCCATTTAAAACAGGTTAGAAATAGATCAGCATTATCTCTCGATCGATCATTTGTCAATTCTAAATCAAAATCCAAAGTCAAAGCTGAGACGAGTGAACGACGACGATAGCGTGTAAGACATGCCTTCTTCTCAACTCTTTAACAACATGAAGGAGTGCTTTTATATTTAAGCACAAAAAAAAATCACCACCAATGTGGGAGAAATGCTTCTATCAAAAGCAAAAAGAAATCTTCCATTCAAATTTTATTTTCCCTTCATATTTCTTTCCTCTATTTTTCTTTCATTTCTTTTAGAGAACCCAATATTAAGGGGATTACTTCCCCTTGACCTTGAGGGTTAGTTCTATATACTAGGTTCTATCAACTGTTAATGAGTAGATATTTGTTTGTTTTCAAATTTTTATTCAATTACATTATGTAAGTATTCTCTAAATCTCTATTTTTACTTGTTTATTATTATTCGATTCCACAACTCTTATTCATATAATCTTGATATTAAAGCTTGAGAAAAAAATATTCCTACATCATTTTCAATCCAATGTTTGTGCAAATTTATTAAAAACTCTAATTAAGATTGAGTTATTGGTGTCGATTCTTAATTATGACTTAATTGGAGTGTTATTTATGGATTTTGATTGAATATTGGAGCTGAAAATTTGAAGAAGCTAGCCATTTGATAAGATTAGAAGTTTCAAACCAAAATTTGATTTATAAGTTTCTTGTATGTTTTTGATCAAATCTGTTTGGATATTGATTTTAAGCTAAATCATACTTGATTTCAACTGAAAAATAAAGAAAAAAATGGACAAATTCACCATTGAGAGTATGAGCAGCTTGAAGTTAGGGTTCAAAATTTTGAATCCATAATTTACTATTGTTTTGGAAAAATATTTTTTGGGGGTTTGTTCAGGGGTTATAAGAAAAATTTCTCTCAAATTTGAAGTGATTTTCTTGAGTATTGAAGGATTTTGGATTGATGTCTTGAGACAAAAATGGAACACTAGCCTAGACAACTTTTAGATTCGCCTCTACCCAAATTTCTCTGGTTCACTCGACTTGTCCGACTGCTGCTGGAAAGATGAAGCTAGAAACCTAGAAAATATTTTATCTGCGATTGCGATGTGCATTGCGTAATAATAATCTTCCAATGTGATCACGCCCTTGTCAACTGCGATATCGATGATTTGTGAAACCTGTAAGAAAGTTTATGCATCTTTTACATAGTTTCACTATTTTGGTTTGCTTTCCTGTTTTAATCAATTTCTTTTGATTATCTTGATTAGTTAACATTATTAATTAGTTTTACTTGTACTACTTTAGTTATTTGAGTCCGCAATTTTTATTTCGTGCAACTTTAGTTTGTGTATTCTCTTTCTTTTCTTTGCAACCTTCTTTTTTTCTTGTTTGTTTGTGTTTATTAGCGATCTTTGGTGTCACATAGGATTTATTTTTTCCCTTAAGTTGAAAAAACTACTTGAAAGTGGCTTGATTGCATTTGATATTAACTTTAAAAATTCATCCAAGTGTGAAAAAGACTTGAGTTGTGAGACTATACGAGTATGTGCAAGTATTAATTTATTTGTTATAAAAATAATTTAAAATTAATGACAATCAAATAAAAAGTTGGAACAACTTCTTAAATATATTTTCGGTATGAAAATTGAAAGAATCCAATTTGAACAAATTTCCAATGCAAAATATTCTTGAAATTGATCAAAATATTTTTCGTAAAAGTTAAGTGCGCAAGTGAAAAGAAGTTGAGTGTCATTCTTGAGGGAAAACACTTAAGTTAATGAAATGAAGATGTCCTTTTATTTCTAACTCATTTTATTTATCCTTAAGTATTGTCTTTGCATTTTGAAAACTTCAACTCCAGGGATGAAGTCTCTCCCAAGGCCATACAAGCCTTAGTTCACTTAATATGAGGCTCACTATACTCTTTTGGAAAGGACCTATTGTGCTGTAATTTGGATTATCCAGAAGTTGAAACATTATTTGTTGGTGTACACTACATACTTTATTTTCAGGATGAATCCTTTGAAGTTTATCTTTCCGAAGGCAATGCCAATAGAAAAATTAGCAAAATAAAAAATGCTAATAAGTGAGTCGGACATCAACTTTGTAACTCAAAAGTTAGTCAAGGGACAAGCCCTAGTTGATCATCTTATAGAAAATCTAATTGATGAAGGATACGAACCACTTAGAACTTATTTCCTTGACAAGAAGTATTATTCGTAGGAAAAGACATTACAGAATCTTACCCTGGTTGGATGGTATTTTTGATAGAACAATAAATTTTAAAGGTTCAAAAATTGAAGAAATATATTAATATCAGATATCAGATAGCACTACTGGTAATAACGAAACTTCATTTCTCATGCACAAAATGATATGACTATGTATGAAGCGTGTATCCTCGACATTAAATTGGCTCTTGATATGAATGATTAGAAATTGCTAGTGATTGGCAATTCAGACGTGCTGACTCACCAAGTTCAAGGAGAATGAGCTGCAAAGATTCCAAGATCCCGCCTTATATGCATTTTGGTGCAAAAACACTACAAAAGATTCAAGAAAATTGAGTTTAGAAATACTTCAAGAGTGCAAAGTGAGTTTGTTGACGCCCTTTCTACTATGTCATCCATGATACAATATCTCGATCAAATCTATATTGATCTTCTAGAGATAAGATTGAAGGATCAGCCCACATATACTTTGCAAGTGGAAGCTAAATCATATGGTAAATCATAATACATCGATGTAAAATAGTATTTGGAAATCAAAACATACCTAGAAGAGGCAACAGTTAGTCAAAAGAAGATAATTCGCCTAAGGGCTAATAATTTTTTTTTTTTAATGGAGAAATCCTTTATAGGAGAACTCCTAATTTGTTCAGGACTGCTAATGTCACGACCCAAACTGCCACGAGTGGCACCCACTCGAAACCTCCGGATGAGCGAACCAATATGCAACTCAACACTTAGCAAAACTAACAGCTCAAAATCAGTTTGCATTAAAGATAAAGAACTATCATTCGCATCTAAACCAAAACTAATAATATCCTGCAAAAATTACCCCTAGAAACTGAAAGTCATCGTACCAAAACATCTATCAAATCTCTAGAAATGGGGATGTAACCCCAAAAATAAAAAAGAGTTTAAGTCCAAAAACATATGGACTATAACTAAACTGGAAGAAAATAAGGTATCCCGACAGAAGCAGGTCCCCCTTGAAATCTGGAATCGCTGGGACTATATCTGAGGTTGCGTAGGAGCCGCCGGAAGATGTCCTGTACTTATAAAAATAAAACAAGTGCAGAATTAGTACACAATCACCGTGTACTGATAGGATCATCGACCAGCCCCAACAAACAATATAGATACAATAAATCAAAAATGAGTAAAGTAGCACAAACATGTAGCAACAACCGGTAATATAATTCTAGGCTCCCAGCCTACCTTCTAACTTATCAACCACATGTAATAGGTTCAACAACCATCTAACAATGAACAATAATCATGACACTTAACTCTTTTTCACATCACCCGGACCATCTAAGGTTCCCTAGACCAACACCTAAGTGTTAACATGCAATGTCTGGTCCACCCCAGGACCACCCCACATTTAAGTGTAATAGCTCGGCCTCTTAAGAACCAGTATAATTAATCACAAATTCAACAGTCAACTAGGTCTACTCACAAAACCATCATCAAACACAGTCAACCATGCATAATTAAAACAAGTACCAGGCATGGTACCCAAGCCAACTGATATAGAACCTGTACCAGGCGTGGTACTCGAGCTAACCGATATAGAACCTATACAAGGAATGGTACTCGAGCCAACTGTTAGTATCCCGTACTAGGTGTGGTACCCGAGCCAACTGAATGTCACACAAATCCAACTGTCAATGATTAAGTGAATAAAAACACACTTGTAACACCAACAAGCAATAGTCAAGTTCATTTCACATAATTGACATCCCAAATACTTGGACATTCATAACTTCATCCCCTAATCATGCAAGCACGTACATCACTAAGCTAAGGTTACATGTATATATATTGCATTTGGTAAAACAAGAACCATCACCTACCTCGAATAGCGTGAAACTTTACTGGACTAGAGCCTTTCCGTTTCCGGAAGCTTTCACTTGCTCTTGGTCTAAAAACAAGTACACAATATACTAAAATCAGTCTAATGGCCTAAAATTACTCGGATTATGAAAAATCCTAATTCCCCAAGCCAACCTATGATCATTCCACCCATCCCAGGGCTTTCTCACCATCAATTCACCTACAACTATCATTTTTACTGTTACATTTAGCGACTAATGGTGTTTTAATCATGCAAAAGCAATAATAAGCATAACCCAAGAATTCTATACCTAGAATTCTCCCTTTTCCACCGGATTCTACCATATTAGGTTATTCTGAATGTTCACCCAAGCCCGATATTATGGTTTTTAAGGTATGGGAATCAAAATACGAATATGGCAAATAAAAACCTTACCTTTTCGATGGAGTTTGGTAGAAAATCACTGAAAATCGCCTTCCTTCGCCTATGCCCTTCCCCAAAATGTTTTTCAAAAATTCTGAATATTTTTGGGGAAGTTTCTGCATTAATCCTGACTAAGTCTGCTATAGTGGTCCGTACACCGCTATAGTAGCACTGCCATAGCGGAACCAACTATTATGGTTGTGCTGACTGACGTTGACTTCTGCTATAGCAGAAATTTATCTGCTCAGGATAGAAATTTGGAAAATCTCCTAAAAGTTCCCATTTTACAACACACCTTAAATCCTGACATTCTGGAATAACACTTTCACATTGATATTGATACCGGGAGTTCTACTCACCCAAATTTACTTCTGAAAAGTCCCTCGGACTCCTTAAGGTCTTGGCTAACAGAAAAACTAGCTAGACCTAAGATATTCTACCCAATCCTTACCCGGATTTCCCTAGACCATACCTTACTTAAAATCTATCTAAGGCTAGCCTAGCCCAGAATTTCCAACTTCCAAACCTAGAAGTTTTCTAACCCAAAACTTGGCACGAATAAGTTACCCATAACGATGGACCCAGTCATTATAACAGATACCAATTTACCCATCATTCATCCCCAAATGATCAAACCCAAAATAGATGATTTAAAAGAGAGAAAGTGTAGTACCTGAATGCTCAAACAAGTGAGAGTACTTTCCCCGCATGTCCTTATCAATTTCCCAAGTGGCTTGCTCAACCAGACGATGCTTCCATTAAACCTTTACCGATCTGATCTCCTTGGTCCTCAATTTTTGGATATCCCATTCTAGAATCGCAAATGTCTCCTCTTCGTATTGAAGATCCTTTTCTAGAAAAATGGAATCCCATTTGATAATATATTCTCCATCTCCTTGGTACCGCTTCAGTATGGATACATGAAAGACTGGATGGACTCCGGATAAACTGGGCGGCAGTGCTAACCTATAAGCCACTGGCCCTACAATCTTGAGAACCTTGAATGAACCGATATACCAAGGGATAAGCTTGACCTTCTTGCCGATTCGCATAACCTCCTTCATTGGTGACACCTTCAATAAAACCTATTTACCAACCTAAAAAGCCATGTCCCTTACCTTGCAATCTATGTACTCATTCTACCTACTTTGGGCTGCTAGCAACTTGGTCTGAATTCCCATCACTTTTTTCTGAGATTTCCTTACCAAGTCCACGCCCAAAGGTTTCACATCGCCTGCCTCAAACCACCCTATGGGTGATCTACATCCCCTCTTGTACAGTGCCTAAAATGGTGCCATGTTGATACTGAAGTGGTAGCTGTTGTTTTATGAGAACTTACACAATGGTAGAAATTGGTTCCAATGACCCCCGAAGTCGATCACACATGCTCTCAGCATGTCCTCCAATACCTGAATTGTCCTCTACGACTGACTGTCTGTATGAGGATGAAATGTCATGCTGACGGTGAGTTGGGTGCCTAACTCTTTGTGCAATTTTCCCCAGAACTTGGAAGTAAACTATGTACCCCTGTCTGAAATGATGAAAAGCGGCATCCCATACAGTCTCACAATCTTCTTAACATATATCTTAGCCAACTGTTGTGAGTTATAATCAACCCTGATCAGAATAAAATGAGTTGACTTGATCAGCCTGTCCACAATGAGACAGATAGTGTCATAGCTTCCCAAAGTCTTAGGAATACCCACCATGAAATCCATGGCTATCCTTTCCCACTTCCAATGGGCATCCTCAGAAGTAATCCTGCAGGCCTTTGGTGCTCATACTTAACCTGCTGACAATTTTGAAACATAGACACATAATCAGCTATGTCCCTCTTCATCCCAGGCCACCAATAAAGTTGCCTCAAATCTCGGTATATTTTGGTTTCGCCTAGATGAACTGAATACCGTGAACTATGAGCCTCTGCCAACACTTTCTGAACCAAGTCATCAACCTGAGGGACACAAATCCTCCTCTGAAACTCATAACCCCGCCAGCATCCAATGTGGCATCCCGAGCCTCCCCGGACATCCTTGGCTTTTATTTCCTCTATAAACGTAGGTTTGACCTCAATACTGGCCAACAACCCACCCTGTTCTAAGATGCCCAATTGCATGAACTTAGATTCTAGAGCCTGAATCTCCTTAGTCAATGGTCATTTGGACACCCTCAAACAAGCTAAATTGCCTATGCTAACTGCCTTCTGGCTCAATGCATCTTCCACCATATTAGCCTTACCCGGATGATACTGGATTGTCACATCATAATCCTTCAACAACTCCATCCACCTCCTTTGTCTCAGATTTAAGTCTTTTTATGTAAACACATGCTGCAGGCTGCGATTGTCCGTGAACACCTCACACTTGACACCATGAAGGTAGTGTCTCCAAATCTTTAGTGCAAAGACCACCACTGCCAACTCCAATTCATGGGTTGGGTAGTTCTTCTCATGGGGCTTTAACTGCCTTGAAGCAAAATCTATCACATTCATATCCTGCATCAATACAGCACCCAAACCTGAATATGAAGCATCACAATACACAATGAAATCCTTACCTTTAATCGGCAGTGATAATATGAGAGCTATTGTAAAAAGTGTCTTGAGATTTTGGAAACTTTCCTCACACTTGTCGGACCACACAAATGGTACCTCTTTCTGAATCAATCTCGTCAAGTGAGTAGTGATGGACGCAAAGTCCTTGATGAACTTGCGATAGTAGCCTGCAAACCCAACAAAACTTCTAACCTCAGTCACAAAGCTAGGCCAGACCCAACTCTTAACTGCCTCAATCTTTTGGAAATCCACCATCACCCCCTTTTCTGAAACCACATGTCCTAAGAAAGCGACTGAAGTCAACCAAAATTCACACTTGGAAAACTTGGCATATAATTTCTGATGTCTCAAAAGATCCAAAACAATGTGAAGATGCTCAGCATGCTTCTCCTTACTTTTAGAGTAAATAATAATGTCATCTATAAACACAATGACAAACGGATCTAGATAAAATTTGAATACCCCATTCATCAAGCTCATGAATGTCGTCGGCACATTGGGCAACCCAAATGACATCACCAGGAACTCATAATGCCCATATCGAGTCTGGAATATCGTCTTACAAATGTCCTCAGGCCTAATTTTTAACTGATAGTACCCTGACCTTAAGTCAATTTTTGGAAAATACAGATGCACCCTACAACTGGTCAAAGAGATTATCTATGTGAGGGAAAGGATACTGATTTCGGATGGTGACCTTGTTCAGTTTCCTGTAGTCTATACACATCCTCATACTATCATCTTTTTTTTCACAAATAAAATCAGAGTACCCCGTGGTGAAGCACTGGGATGAATAAATTCTTTATCTAAGAGTTCCTGTAGCTGGGCCTTAAGTTCCCTCAACTCTATCAGGGCCATACGATATGGAGGAATAGAAATTAGGCAAGTGCCCGGCTCCAAGTCTATACAAAAGACAATGTCTCTATCCAGAGGCATACCAGGCAAATCCATTGGAAACACCTCCTGAAACTCTGAAACTACCAGAACTGACTCAATAGAAGAGGACTCCACACTATCATCCCAGAGATGGGCCAAGAAAGCCAAACAACCTCTTCCCACTAACTCCTAGCCCGAACAAATGATATGATCTTAGCCGACTTAAGCCTGTATAGACCTTCCCACTCTAGCCTATCCTTACCCAGAATCTATAGAGTCATGGTCTTAGCATTACAATTTAGCACCGCATGATATGGAGACAGTCAGGTCATACCCAAAGTAATATCAAAATCTTACATATCCAGAATAACCAAATCTACCCAAGTCTGTAATCCCACAAATACCACACGACAAGTATGATATACATGGGTTACTACCACAAACTCTCCAATCGGGGTAGAAACATGAATAGGGGAATCAAGGACATCACAAACAAAATCCAGACCCAAAGCAAATTTCACAAAAACATATGAATAAGTAGAACCTGGGTCAAACAGTACAGAGGCTATCCTATCACAGACTAGAATTGTACCTGTGATCACCACATCTCACACCTCAGCCTCAGACTTCCCTAGGTATGCATAACAATGAGCCCGATCATGAATTTGAGCAACTTTCTTGGCTGGCCGCACCACTCCCCTGCCAGTGCCACCATTCCCTCTGTTTCCTCGGCCTCCCTGAAAGTTACCTTGCCCACCCTGTGGATGACCCCTGGCATAGCCAACTCCACCTGTCGGAACCACAGCCTTAGACGACTGCTGAGTCTGATTACCTACCTGCCTGTGAGGGCATTCCCTCTTGAAGTTACCCGAATCACCACCGTGAAAGCATTTGCAGTCAAGAGTAGGCCTGCTAGTAGAAGTGTAAGAAGCCCCCTGGCCTCTAGGAGTTGAAAACTATTGACTGACTTCCGAACGACCACCTGTAGAAGCTGGCAAGGCTGACTGAATAGGATGAGCAGAATACACTTGTTGGTTGTGACCCCTGGAGTATGAACCACTGTAGTTACCTTCATTTTGTGACTTCTTGGCTAACACCTAAGCCTTCCCAACCTGCCTGACCCCCTCCAATTTCTTCACATAATCCATTACCTTATCCCGCTGAGGTTTATGCATAAACAACACTTGCAACTTCGTATTCAGGCCATTCATAGATAGATGAATCCTCTTCACTTCTGTACCCAGAAGCTGAGTAGAAAAATTGTACAAGGCATGAAATTTGGCCTCATAGGCTGAAACCGACATGTTACCCTGCTCAAGAGCCAAAAACTCATCCTTCTTATGATCCCTCAAGGTGCGGGGAACATACTTCTCTAAGAAGAGAGCATGGAACTACGCCTAGGTCAGTAGAGGCAAAGCTGATGACTGACACTCTACGTGAGACCTCGACCAATGTTTGGCATCACCCTGAAGCTGGAAGGTGACGAACTCTACCCCATGCTGTTGCACAAGGCCTAGCTTATGCAGCATCTCATAGCAGTCTAAAATAAACTCATATGCATCCTCTTTCTCAGTACCCTGAAACGTAGGAGGTTTCAATTTCAAGAACTTAGTCAGCATCTCATGTTCATTCCCAGTCATAACAGGGCCTACCATCAGACGGAAGAACTCATCAGTACCCGATGCCACATCCATCCTAAGAGCCGCTGCAACCGCTGGCTGGGTGCCCAAAACCTGATATGCAGTACCCATGGGGGTGGTTCCAGCACCTACTAGCCCACTCAAAAAAAGTCCACACTTGCTGAAATGCCTCAGGCAATATAGGAGGAAGTCTTGCACCTCCAGCCGGTGCCGCCTCCTCCTATTCCGCACCCTCCTTAAGAACAACCTCAACTTCCTCCTCAATAGGATCCTGGGGTGGGGGACAGGTCACCGCCCTTAGACCTGCAGCTGCCTAAGCTCTACCCCTGGCGGGTGTTGCCCTACCTCAGCCCCTGCCCCTGCCCCTTCCGCATCCTCTGTTTATTGGTCCCACTACTGAAACCTCTGCTCTCTCTCCGTTACATCTGGTATTCACCATTTGTAGACAAAAGAGTGAAAGAAGTTAGATACCAATTTTTTATCACCAGATACCAATAGAAATCGAATTATAGCACAAAGAAAGAAGGAAGAGATAGTTTCCTAAAGTCCTATAGCCTCTTGAAGAAAAGTACAGACGTCTCTATACTATTTTGCAAGACTCTACTAGACCCATTTTGTTATGATGATATCAACGAACCTAGGGCTCTGATACCATCTTTATCATGACCCAAACCGCCATGAGTGGCACCCACCCAAGACCCCCGGATGAGCGAACCAATATGCAACTCAACACTTAGCAAAACTAACAACTCAAAACCAGTTTGCATCAAAGATAAAGAACTATCATTCAAATCTAAACCAAAACTAATAATATCCTGCAGAAATTACCCCTAGAAACTGAAAGTCATCGTACCAAAACATCTACCAAATGTCTAGAAACGGGGATGCAAACCCCAAAAATAAATAAGAGTTTAAGTCCGAAAATAGATGGACTATAACTAAAATGGAATAAAATAAGGTAGCTCGACAGAAGCAGCTCACCCTTGAAATTTGAAATCGTTGGGACAATATCTGAGGTCGCGTAGGAGCCGCCTGAAGATGTCTTGTACTTATAAAAAGAAAACAAGTACAGAATCAATACACAACTACTGTGTACTGGTAGGATCATCTTCCAGCTCCAACAAATCATACAGATACAATAAATCAAAACTGAGTAAAGTAGCACAAACATGTAGCAACAACCGATAATGTAATTCCAGGCTCCCAGCCTACCTTTTTACTTATCAACCACATGTAATAGGTTCAACAACCATATAACAATGAACAATAATCATGACACTTAATTCATTTTCGCATCACTCGGACCATCTAAGGTTCCCTAGACTAACACCTAAGTGTTAACATGTAATGCCCGGTCCACCCCAGGACCACCCTATATTTAAGTGTATCAATCACATATTAAGCAATCAACCAGGTCCACTCATGGAACCATCATGAAACACAGGCAACCATGCATAATTAAAACCCGTACGAGGCGTAGTACCCGAGCCAACCAATATAGAACCTGTACTAGGCGTGGTACTCGATCCAACCGATATAGAACATGTACCAAGCATGGTACCCGAGCCAACCATTAGTATCCCATCTAGGTGTGGTACCCTAGCCAATCGAATGTCACACAAAGATAACAGTCAATGATTACGTGAATAAAAAAACACTTGTAACACGAACAAGCAATAGTCAAGTTCATTTCACATAATTGACACCCCAAATACTTGAACATTCATAACTTCATCCCCTAAGCATGAAAGCAAGTACATCACTAAGCTAAGATTACATGTATATACATTGCATTTGGTAACACAAGAACCATCACCTACCTCGAATAGCCTGAAATTTTACTGGACTAGAGATTTCCCATTTTCGGAAGCTTTCGCTTGCTCTTGGTCTTAAAACAAGTACACAATATACTAAAATCAGTCTAATGGCCTAAATTTACTTAGATTATGCAAAATCCTAATCTCCAGGCCACCTATGATCATTCCACCCATCCCAGGGCTTTCCCACCATCAATTCACCTACAACTATCATTTTTATGGTTATATTTAGCGAATAATGGTGTTTTAATCATGCAAAAGCGATAATAAGCATAGCCCTAGAATTCTCCCTTTTCCATCGGATTCTATAATTCTAGGTTATTCCAGACATTTCTCCAAGCCCGAGATTATAGTTTCTAAGGTATGAAAATTAAAATACGGATATGGGGAATGAAAACCTTACCTTTTCAATGGATTTTGGTGGAAAATCACTGAAAATTGCGTCCCTTTGCCTATGTCCTTCCCCAAAATGTTCTTCAGAAATTCTGAATGTTTTTGGGAAAGTTTCTGCATTAATCCTGACTAAGTCCGCTATAGTGGTCCATACACCACTACAGCGGCACCGCTATTGTCACGACCCGATTTCTAAGTCATGATGGCACCTACAACCCCACAGTAGGCGAACCAATTCCCGTAGCCCAGGACAGTTAGTAATGGTCTACTATCTAACGAATAAGCGAAAGAATCGTTTAATAAGCAAAAGTAAGGGAACAAGATGAAGAGAATAGATAACAGGAATATATATATACATATGCGGAAACTAAACCAAACCCCAAGACCTGGTATCATAGTATAGAGCCAGAACTACATACACGGAGTGTAACGATCCAAAACAATATATACAGATGTCTCTGAACGGTAATGGAGTACATAAAGCAAAAAATAAACTAAAGCTAAGCTCCGATCGCCAAGAGCTCACCCTCAGTCTGAAGTAGTCCCCAACAGATCTCCAAGCACGAATCACAGCGATCTAACGGCGATGGCCCATGCTAGGATCTGCACCAAAAGATGCAGAGGGGGTAGGGTGAGCACCAAATGCGAAGCATAAGGTACCCAGTAGGTATCATAGGCCGACTGGGCACATATAAGATAAAAGCGTAGTAACAGACAGAATAGAAGCAAGTAGTCACAGAAGTCAACGAAAGGTACACAGGAACTAGCCTAGAGGTAAATCAACAGAACCACATGTGAGGCCAGCAAGTCGAAGATATACACCATAGGCATAGGTGAAAGTAAGAAACAATACACCTGGGGTCCTTGCAATAACAGTGTATACATAATAAATTTACAAAATGGACGGTATACCGGTAACCTCAAGTGTAAGAAGAGGGAAAGAGTAATGATAGGCATGCTTAGAGACAGGAATCAAACTCAACTAATCATATCAATCTCAAATCCAGAAACTAACAGTCTAGCAGTAACCAATTTCATACTTAACCATAACACTTTTTATAGCAAGCTAACCAATTCATACTTAACCATAACAGGGAACAATTCTGTAAGTAAATAGCAAGAGTCTACCTACAGTCCCCCGGCCGCCCATACAACCGAGGAACACAAACAAGTGAAAACAAACCCTCCGGCATCCCATACTACCGGAGCGTATAATCAACAAACAACAAACAAGGGTGGAGCCTCAAACAATGAATGATATGATGCATGAAGATCTCAAGTGAAATGGTATCTCTGTATGTACCTCCTCCGGTGCCAATCGGCCCAGCAGGTAGGTTCTATGGAAGTACACTGCCCGTATACCTCTACTCCGCCGTATACCCTTCCTCCGACACACGCAGCCCGAAGCCCCAGGCCTGGATGGCAAGGTCCATGGAGGTCCCCGACCCCATACTAAAACTCAGTATCAAAACATGTCATCCGGAAGCAAGTCCGGTTTCAAGATAGAGACCCAGTCTTGAATATGCATGCCCAGACCCTGTCCAGGACTAAAGTAGTGGGAAAATATCTCAAAAACCCCTCCAAGGGTGCCCGGGCATAACCGGGTCTAAATAGTAGAAAGTCATCTCGGGTGCTCGGTCCGACCGAGGTTAAAATTATCTCAGGGTAGCAGGAAAACTCAACTAGCACCCCGGCCCTGTCGAGTCTAGCGTTAATCGTAAAACTGGTATTTAAATCATAATTTACTTTCTTTTACCCAAGAGTATTCAGAAGTTAAATCAAACCATTTCCAATTCATTTCTAATTCATTTCCATCAAAAATGGGCCCCCGGGGCCATGTAAGGTTTAGAAAATAGTGTCAGTAGGCCTGAAGCCGAAACCGTAGTAAAACATGGATAAAACCTCTTTATATGCATGGAAAAGGTATGATCAAACACAATAGCTGCCCAGCAGCTCACAATCAACCTATCGACCCTGCACAGGCCCATAGCTACTCAGCAAGCATAACCAGCCTAGAAGGATAATTCTATGCCCGGGACTCGCGGACATTCCCAATATCCCACCTTCTATGTTCCATAGACAACAAGGCCTCACAGGACCACAAGGGTAACTAACACATATCGGCAAGTACTACAAGCAATGGAGGAACAAAAGTAGGCGGACATGAATAAAGCGGTCAAGGTCTGTGGTACCAACCTAATAATCCAACCCAAGGATGCCCGCTAGTACAATTTTATCCGATATATGCTAAGTCTAGGGAGTTTAAACCATAACCTACCTGTCGTCCGATGACAAGCTGCTAGAATAATGATTTCTTAGCCCGAACCGCTCCGAGAACCTCCAAAATAAAATCAAACTCGAATTCGGGCTTGAATAATTTGACGTAGATAATCGATTTTCTTTCGTGATCGACTAAATTGTAAAATAACCCCCCCAAAATTACTCCTCACGTAATAAGTTGGTAGAAGAGAAGAAACCATAGATATATGTTGATGAACAAAGTAAGCACGTGTGTTGCAATTTTTCTCAATGTGTACAATAACTTCAAAAGCACTCGAATTCTTTGGAAAATTATGACGTAGAGATATATAAAATGTAACAAGTTCATATATAAGAGAGAATATAAGGTCGTGATGTTGACAGATGTATGCAATATATAAATAACTTAGCTAGTTAACAACTTCTTAATATTTAATTGAAAAAAACCACTATGCTAAGCTTAACATGAATCACTGCCATCACATATTTACAATATTGTTGTACACTCTACTTTACTTCCACGTGGAAGTGGAGTGTAGCCACAAGATTATTTTTATCCCATTATGTATGTACTCGGGTATTGCATAGATTCGTGGTAAAATATATATTACTTTTTAAATATATCATAATAAATAAAAACTCATTTCAAATAAAACCTACTATATTATAATAATAATTTTCAACATAACTAACTTTACTATC
This sequence comes from Jaltomata sinuosa, assembly GCA_003996215.1. NCBI lineage: Eukaryota > Viridiplantae > Streptophyta > Magnoliopsida > Solanales > Solanaceae > Jaltomata > Jaltomata sinuosa. The sequence goes on along the minus strand of QJPP01001582.1, from coordinate 280,823 downwards.
TCCGTTAAAATACTACAATGTATAAAAACCTTATAAAATAAATACATGCCCGATTATATCCTAACAAAAGTATTTTTCATAAACATTTAAAATATTTTAAAAAGGTAATAAAATATAACTTTTTACCACATTCAACTTTAAAATAAAATATTTTCAAATACGCGCGATGCTAATAAAATTTTTAAATTTAGGTTCGCAATTTACCATCGCACGATTTTGATACTCAGCTCCTAAGGCAGGGAATTGATCATAACGACTAATCGAACGGCCAGGTCACCGAACCACCTGTCCCAGCAAGTCATAAATGACTTGGGGCCGCTACAGGAAAGCTCTAACAGTACAAGGAAAACATATACGTGGAAATAACCGGAAGAGTCATTACATCATCCACTAGTAAAAAGGACTTTCGTCCTCGAAAGTCAAGGTCAAGGGAGTACCTGAAGTCTCGAACAACTGTGCATACTGAGCCGGCATATCTCTCTCAGTCTCCCAGGTAGCCTCCTCGACTGGATGGTGCCTCCACTGAACCTTAACAACCCGGATCTCTCGAGACCTCAATCTTCTAACATCTCTGGCCAAAATAGCTGTCGGCTCCTCAACAAAGGCTAAACCCTCACCCAACTGAACTGAATCCCACTGTATCACATGAGACTCATCTGGGACATACCGATGCAACATCGAAACATGAAATAGATGATGTATAGCTGAAAACATCGGAGGCAAGGCTAGCTGAGAGGCAACGCTACCAACCCTCTGAAGAATCTCAAATGGCCCAATGTACCTGGGGCTAAGTTTGCCCCGCCTACCAAATCTCATCACGCCCTTCATGGGCGATACACGGAGAAACACCAAGTCACCGACACTAAACTCCAAGGCACGAAGCCTACGATCAGCATAACTCTTCTGCCTGCTCTGAGCTGCCCGAAGTCTATCCTGAATCACTCGAACTCGGTCTAAGGAATCTCGAAGCAAATCTGTACTCTATGGCCTAGATTCAGAACCATCAAACCAACCAATCGGCGATCTGCAATGCCTACCATAAAAGGCCTCAAAAGGTGCCATGCCAATGCTCGAATGGAAACTATTATTATAAGCAAACTCAGCCAAAGGCACAAACTGATCCCACGAACCTCCAAAGTCAAGAACACAGGCCCGCAGCATGTCCTCCAGGACCTGAATGGTCCTCTCGGACTGGCCATCTGTCTGAGGGTGGAAAGCGGTACTAAGATGAACCTCTGTTCCCAAATCTCACTGAATAGCCCTCCAGAACTGAGATGTGAACTGAGTGCCGCGGTCTGAAATGATAGAAGCTGGGACCCCGTGCAATCGAACAATCTCACGAATGTAGATTTGAGCTAGCTTCTCTGCCCCATAAGAAGTCTGAACCGGTATGAAGTGTGTTGACTTAGTCAGCCTATCGATGATCACCCAAATGGAATCAAACCTATGAGAAGTACGAGGTAAACCAACAACGAAGTCCATAGTAATACCTTCCCACTTCCACTCAGGAATGGGAAGTCGCTGCATCAAACCACCAGGTCTCATGTGCTCGAACTTAACATGCTGACAGTTCAAGCACCGAGATATGAACTCCGCTATATCCCGCTTCATACCACTCCACCAGTAAAGCTGTCTCAAGTCTCTATACATCTTTACTGTGCCAGGGTGAATGGAGTATCTAGTACAATGTGCCTCATGAAGTATCAACTGAATCAAATCACTAATCCTCGGAACACAAAGGTGACTATCAAACCTCAGAACCCCATCTGAATCTAGAGTATCCCGACTGGTCTCACCCTGAACAACCCGATCACGAAGGTTACACAACTGTTGATCCTCAAACTGACGGCTCTGAATTTGATCAATCAAAGTAGAACGAACCTCAATACTGGCGAGAACTCTGCTAGGATCCGACAAGTCAAGCCTAACCAAACGGTTAGCCAAGGACTGGATGTCCAAGGCCAATGGTCGCTCTGAAACTGAAAGAGAAGCTAGGCTACCCATACTCACTGCCTTCCAACTCAAGGCATCCGCTACCACGTTTGCCTTGCCCGGATGATACAGAATAGTGAAGTCATAGTCCTTCAGTAACTCCACCCATCTCCTCTGTCTCGAGTTCAACTCTCGCTGACTCGTGATATACTGAAGACTACGGTGATCAGTGAAGATCTTACAGTGAACTCCATATAGGTAATGCCTCCAGATCATGAGCGCGAAAACTACCGCTGCCAACTCTAAGTCATGAGTGGGGTAGTTGCGCTCATGAACCTTCAGCTGCCTCGACGCATATGTTATTACTCGACCTTGCTGCATCAACACACAACCAATACCAACCCCAGAAGCATCACAGTACACGGAGAAGCTCTGACCCTCAACCGGCAAAGTCAAAACTGGAGCCGAAGTCAATAAGGCCTTAAGCCTCTGGAAGCTATCCTCGCACTGATCCGACCATTGAAATGGGACATCCTTTCTAGTCAGCATAGTCAAGGGTGCTGCTATGGAAGAAAATCCCTGAACAAACCGTCTATAGTAACCTGCTAACCCAATAAAACTGTGAACCTCAGTAACAGTAGTAGGTCTAGGCCACTCACAAACCACTGAAATCTTTCCCGGATCAACCCTAATCCCATCTTTAGACACCACATGCCCTAGGAATGCAACTGACTCAAGCCAAAACTCGCACTTTGAGAACTTGGCATAAAGCCGATGATCTCTCAAAGTCTGGAGTATAAGCCTCAAGTGCTGCTCATTCTCATCTCTACTACGCGAGTAGACCAAGATGTCGTCTATAAAAACTATCACAAATGAGTCCAAATACGGGCCAAGAACCCTGTGCATCAAGTTCATAAAGGTTGCGGGGGCATTAGTCAACCCAAAAGACATCACCAGGAACTCATAATGGCCATAACGTGTCCTGAATGTTGTCTTAGGGATGTCCTCCGCCCTAATCCTCAACTGATGGTAGCCGGACCTCAAATCAATCTTCGAAAACACAACTGAACCCTGAAGCTGGTCAAACAAGTCATCAATCCTCGGCATCGGATACATATTCTTCACTGTCACCCTATTCAGCTATCGATAATCAATACACATGCGCATCGACCCATCCTTCTTCTTCACGAAGAGAACAGGAGCACCCCAGGGTGACACACTCGGTCTAATAAACCCCTTAGCTAACAGATCCTGGAGCTGCTCCTTAAGCTCCCTCAACTCAGCCGGAGCCATACGGTAAGGAGAAATAGAAATAGGCCTAGTGCCCGGCTCTAACTCAATAGCAAAATTAATATCTCTCTCAGGTGGAAGGCCTGGCAGGTCGGTAGGAAACACATCAAGAAAGTCTTTAACAACAGGAACAGCCTCAGGAGAAGTAGGGTCAGCACTAGCATCTCTGACATATGCTAGATAAGCTAAACACCCACGGGAAATCAACTTCCCAGCTCGAAGACAAGAGATGATCCCAGATGGTGCATGGCTAACAGAACCCTACCACACAACCGGGGATACACCGGGAATAGTTATAGTAATGGTCTTGGCATAACAATCCAAAACCACACGGTGAGGGGATAACCAGTCCATGCCCAGTATCACATCAAAATCTAGCATATCAAGGATCATCAAATCACCCCAAGTCTCTGAATCACCAATAGATATCATACAAGATCTCATAATCCGATCCACTACTAAAGAATTCCCTACTGGGGTCGAAACAGAAACAGGAACAGATAATGGCTCACTAGCCAACCCCAAACAAGGCACAAAGTAGGCAGATACGTATGAACAAGTGGATCAGGATCAAATAAAGCCATAGCAGACTGATGGCACACAAAAATCGTACCTGTAATCACAGTATCTGAGGCCTCTGCCTCTAGTCTCCTAGGGACCGCGTAAAACTGAAAATGACCTCCACCTGCCCGACCGCCATCCCTACAACCTACTCTGCCACGCAGAACACCACCTCTACCCTGACGACCACCCCCTCTAGCCGGAGGCTGAACTGCTCGTAAAGGCTAGGTCAACTGAACTGTACCCTGCTGAGGGAAATCTCTAGCAAAATGACCAATCACACAATAAGTAAAACAAGCCCCTAGCGGCCTACTCGGTCGAGATGAACCAGCAGATCCTGTATGACCACCACGGCCTGATGCCCCAGAAACTGTACCCCTCAAAGACTGGCCGCTATATCCCTAATGGCTGCTCTGACCCTGCTCGAACTGGGTACTACCGAAAGTCTGAAGGGAAGCCTGAACCGGTCGACTGGACTAACCCTGGTGCTGCTGTGGCTGATAACCCCGGCTCCACTGGCAAGAACCTCTACCACCATATCTGGGACCACTGTAGCCACCCTGATGTCGAGGCCTCTTATCTCTAGACCCATGATCATGTTGCTGTAAGTCCTCCACAGTGCGGGCATAGTCTGCGATAGCCTGGAATGACAGACCACCGGCAATCAATATCTCAGCTGGCTGCCTGATCTCTAGCCTCAAACCCCATACAAATCTGTGAATCCTATCTGCCTCGGTAGGAATGATTATAGCTCCAAATGGTGCTAGCTGATGAAAACGGGTCTCATACTCTGAGACAGTCGTAGACTCCTGCATAAGGTGAGTAAATTGCTCCCTGCGACGCTCACGATCACTCTGAGGTAGGAACTTGGCCATAAAGGCCTCATAAAACTCAGACCAGGTCAAAGGAGGTGACGATGGTGGTCTACAAACAACATGGGCCCTCCACCATAACTTCGCTGGGCCCTCCAACTGATAGGTGGTATAACCAACCCCGTGAGTCTCCAACAAACCCAAATGATGCAACATCTCCTCACATGTAGTAATAAAGTCATGTGGATCCTGTCCAGAAGTTCTAGCAAACCTCAGAGGTGCTAACCTCAAAAACCTACCCAACGCCTTCTGCTTTGAGTCTGTCATAACTGGGCGAGGAGCAAGAGGCTGTGCAACAGATGGGACCGGAATGACCTCCGCACGGGGAGCCATAGTAGCAGGCTACGCTCCTGAACTCTGTGCACCCAGGGCTGCCCCCTGAGCGGATGTTTGCGCTACCTCAGAAGGCCGCTCTCCAATCATACCCAAAAGCTGTAATAGTAATCCCCAAATATCTGGAGACTGAGCTGCGGCCGGAGCTGGCACAGAAGTGGGCACTGGAGCTGGTACTGGAGCTAGTGCTGGAGCTGGTACTGGAGCTGGTGCTGGAGCTAGTACTGGAGCTGGTGGTACCTGGGCTGCCCCCTGATCCACATGCTGCTCGGGCTCTATCTCAACTCTAGCAGCTCTAGCAGGTGCCACTGCTCGAGGGTGTCCTCGACCCTTAGCTGGAGTGGGAGGCTCATCTCCGCCTGATGTCGATGATCTCGTACGAACCATCTGCGGAAGAATGAAGTAGAACAAATGAGATTTCCAGAAACTTCAAGGGTCCTACGCACGGCACAGAAGCAATGAAAGAGTCAAATTTCCTAAAATGTCACTGTAGCCTCCCGAAGATTGACTACGGACGTCTCTGCCCCGATCCGCAGGACTCTACTAGACATTGGCTCATATACCGATGACACCAGTGAACCTAGGGCTCTGATACCAAGCTGTCACAACCCGATTTCTAAGTCATGATGGCACCTACAACCCCCCAGTAGGCGAACCAATTCCCGTAGCCCAGGACAGTTAGTAATGGGCTACTATCTAACAAATAAGCGAAAAAATCGTTTAATAAGCAAAAGTAAGGGAACAAGATGAAGAGAATAGATAACAGGAATATATATATACATATGCGGAAACTAAACCGAATCCCAAGATCTGGTATCATAGTATAGAGCCAGAACTACATACACGGAGTGTAACGATCCAAAACAATATATACAGATGTCTCTGAACGGTAATAGAGTACATAAAGCAAAAAAGCTAAACTCCGATCGCCAAGAGCTCACCCTCGGTCTGAAGTAGTCCCCAACAGATCTCCAAGCACGAATCACAGCGATCTAACAGTGATGGCCCACGCTAGGATCTGCACCAAAAGATGCAGGGGGGGTAGGGTGAGCACCAAATGCGAAGCATAAGGTACCCAGTAGGTATCATAGGCCGACTGGGCACATATAAGATAAAAGCGTAGTAACAGACAGAATAGAAGCAAGTAGTCACAGAAATCAACGAAAGGTACACAGGAACTAGCCCAGAGGGAAATCAACAGAACCACATGTGAGGCCAGCAAGTCGAATATATACACCATAGGCACAGGTGAAAGTAAGAAATAACGCACCTGGGGTCCTTGCAATAACAGTGTATACATAATAAGTTTACGAAATGGACGGTATACCGGTAACCTCAAGTGTAAGAAGAGGGAAAGAGTAATGATAGGCATGCTTAGAGACAGGAATCAAACTCAACTAATCATATCAATCTCAAATCCAGAAACTAACAGTCTAGCAGTAACCAATTTCATACTTAACCATAACAGGGAACAATTCTGTAAGTAAATAGCAAGAGTCTACCTACAGTCCCCCGGCCGCCCATACAACCGAGGAACACAAACAAGTGAAAACAAACTCTCCGGCATCCCATACTACCGGAGCGTACAATCAACAAACAACAAACAAGGGTGGAGCCTCAAACAATGAATGATATGATGCATGAAGATCTCAAGTGAAATGGTATCTCTGTATGTACCTCCTCCGGTGCCGATCCGGCCCAGCAGGTAGGTTCCATGGAAGGACACTGCCCGTATACCTCTACTCCGCCGTATACCCTTCCTCCGGCACACGCAGCCCGAAGCCCCAGGCCCGGATGGCAAGGTCCATGGAGGTCCCTGACCCCATACTAAAACTCAGTATCAAAACATGTCATCCGGAAGCAAGTCCGGTTTCAAGATAGAGACCCAGTCTCGAATATGCATGCCCAGACCTTGTTCAGGACTAAAGTAGTGGGAAAATATCTCAAAAACCCCTCCAAGGGTGCCCGGGCATAATCGGGTCTAAATAGTAGAAAGTCATCTCGGGTTCTTGGTCTGACCGAGGTTAAAATTATCTCAGGGTAGCAAGAAAACTCAACTAGCACCCCGGCCCTGCCGAGTCTAGCATTAATCGTAAAACTGGTATTTAAATTATAATTTACTTTCTTTTACCCAAGAATATTCACAAGTTAAATCAAACCATTTCCAATTCATTTCTAATTCATTTCCATCAAAAACGGGCCCCCGGGGCCATGCAAGGTTTAGAAAATAGTGTCAGTAGGCCCGAAGCCAAAACCGTAGTAAAACATGGATAAAACCTCTTTATATGCATGGAAAAGGTATGATCAAACACAATAGCTGCCCAGCAGCTCACAATCAACCTATCGACCCTGCACAGGCCCATAGCTACTCAGCAAGTATAACCAGCCTAGAAGGATAATTCTATGCCCAGGACTCGCGGACATTCCCAATATCCCACCTTCTATGTTCCAGAGTCAACAAGGCCTCACAGGACCACAAGGGTAACTAACACATATCGGCAAGTACTACAAGCAACGGAGGAACAAAAGTAGGCGGACATGAATAAAGCGGTCAAGGTCTGTGGTACCAACCTAATAATCCAACCCAAGGATGCCCGCTAGTACAATTTTATCCGATATATGCTAAGTCTAGGGAGTTTAAACTATAACCTACCTGTCGTCCGATGACAAGCTGCTAGAATAATGATTTCTGAGCCCGAACCGCTCCGAGAACCTCCAAAATAAAATCAAACTCGAATTCGGGCTTGAATAATTTGACGTAGATAATCGATTTTCTTTCGTGATCGACTAAATTGTAAAATAATCCCCCCAAAATTACTCCTCACGTAATAAGTTGGTAGAAGAGAAGCAACCATAGATATATATTGATGAACAAAGTAAGCACGTGTGTTGCAATTTTTCTCAATGTGTACAATAACTTCAAAAGCACTCGAATTCTTTGGAAAATTATGACGTAGAGATATATAAAATGTAACAAGTTCATATATAAGAGAGAATATAAGGTCGTGATGTTGACAGATGTATGCAATATATAAATAACTTAGCTAGTTAACAATTTCTTAATATTTAATTGAAAAAAACCACTATGCTAAGCTTAACATGAATCACTGCCATCACATATTTACAATATTGTTGTACACTCTACTTTACTTCCACGTGGAAGTGGAGTGTAGCCACAAGATTATTTTTATCCCATTATGTATGTACTCGGGTATTGCATAGATTCGTGGTAAAATATATATTACTTTTTAAATATATCATAATAAATAAAAACTCATTTTAAATAAAACCTACTATATTATAATAATAATTTTCAACATAACTAACTTTACTATCTCCGTTAAAATACTACAATGTATAAAAACCTTATAAAATAAATACATGCCCGATTATATCATAACAAAAGTATTTTTCATAAACATTTAAAATATTTTAAAAAGGTAATAAAATATAACTTTTTACCACATTCAACTTTAAAATAAAATATTTTCAAATACGCGCGATGCTAATAAAATTTTTAAATTTAGGTTCGCAATTTACCATCGCACGATTTTGATACTCAGCTCCTAAGGCAGGGAATTGATCATAACGACTAATCGAACGGCCTGGTCACCGAACCACCGGTCCCAGCAAGTCATAAATGACTTGGGGCCGCTACAGGAAAGCTCTAACAGTACAAGGAAAATGTATACGTGGAAATAACCGGAAGAGTCATTACAGCTATAGAGGAACCGACCACTATGGCTGTGCTAACTGACGTTGACTTTCGCTATAGTAGAAATTTCTCCACTATAGTGGTGGCCATTGTAGAACAGTGTCAACTGCAATTGCGGTTGACATGGGACAAAAATTTGGAAAATGCCCCAAAAGTGCCTATTTTATAACAAACCTTAAATCCTGACGTTTTGAAATAACCCCTTCAGACCTTGATACTGGGAGTTCTACTCACCCGAATTCACTTCTGAAAAGACCCCCGGACTCCTTAAGGTCCTTGCTAATGGAAAAACTAGCTCGACCTATGATATTCTACCTAATCCTCACCCGAATTTCCCTAGACCATATCTCGCTCAAAATCTGTTTGAGGCTAGCCTAGCCCAAAATTTCCAACTCCTAAACCCGAAAGTTTTCTAACCCAAAAGTTTTCTAACCCAAAACTTGGCATAAATAAATTACCCATAATGATGGACCAGGTCATTATAGGTAAGATATATGGATGCCACAAAAGCTATGAGATTACTTAAAGAAATACATAATGAAGTATGTGGGGCGCACATGAATAGGTTCAATTTAGAAAAAAAAAATCGTACAAGCAAGTTATTTCTGGATTACTATGGAAAGTGATTGTAGTTAATTTGTACAAAAATGTTATCAATGCCAACTACATGGAGATCTAATTCGAGTGCCCCCTTATGAACTTAATATGATGAGTTCTCCTTGGCCATTTTCAAACTGGGGAATAGAAGTTACTAATTCTATATAGCCAGTTGCTTCTAATAAACACAAATTCATTTTTAGTTGCTATTGATTATTTTATCAAGTAAGAGAAGTTGCTTCTTATAAAATTGTGATAAAGAAAAGAGTTGCAGATTTTGTTCGCAATAATTTGTTGTGTCATTTTAGAGTACCAGTGTCCATTATCACAGATAATGTAGCAAATCTGAACAACTATATGATGAAAGAGATACGTGATAAATTCAACATAATTCACCAAAAATCAATTGCATAGCCCTCTCAAATGAAGAAAGCCATGGAAGCTGCCAACAAGAACATCAAGGGAATCCTAAGAAAGATGATTGATAATTACAAATCTTGACATGAGAAACAGCCTTACGCTCTATATTGGGCTATTATATAATGATCTAAACTTCAACTGGGAAGCTCCCTGTTTATTAGTCTATGGTATAGAAGCAATAATACCAGTAGAGATGGAGATATCTTTACTAAAAAACATTCAACAAGCTGAATTGAGCAATACAAAATGGATTCGCAACCAATATGAACAATTACAACTAATTGATGATAACATATTAAATGTCATCTGCATAGTCAGTTATACTAGAGAACAATGACTCATGCTTTAAACATAAGGGTAAGAGCCCAAACTTTTGAAGTAGGACAGTTGGTGTTGAACGTATATTTCCTCACCAGGATAAGTATAAAGAAAAATTCACACCAAATTGGCGAGGATCTTACATATTCTATAAAGTACTATCAGGATGTGCTTAGATTCTAGCAATGATGAATGGCCAAGAGTAGCTGAGAGCTATCAACTCAGATGTTGTCAAGAGATATTACATTTGGAGACTTATGTTTCATCTAATTTTCTTTCCTTGTAATTTTCATATTTGCTTGTAAGTACCACTACATTTGACCTATACTTCACAGTGAGGAATATGAAGAAAACCCTTGTTGAGTTTTATTCTATTTTTGTAGAGTTTAATGATATTTTCTTATAATTTGACCTATGCGATGACCTAATTTTTTTGGCGGGATACGTAGGCAATCAATATTGGCTTCATTATTTTCTTTAGTAAATTTCCAATTTCTTTATAACTTGTCATGGCCCAATTGATCGTAAGTGGCACCCATACTAACCCTCCGATGGGAGAACCATCTAACCTAAACTTTAACCCTTACACTTAACCTATTATAAGAAAGATAAAGTCAAAACCAACTTAAATATAAACCATAGTCGAAAAACTAATATAATAAGTGAGGAAAATTTAGCTAATTACATTCCCCCAGGAACTGAAAGTTATCGTACAAGAACTCTAAAAAGTAGCCAATGCCTAAGATATCCAAAGCAACTAAATATAAGAGATAAGTTCATCGTCCAAAGGATGAACAATGACGAAGAGAGGATCCATGACAGCCTGACATGTAGTGCTCACCCTTGGATCATAAGCTGCAGTCTAGCTAAAGTGAGATTGCATCAGAGCCTCTGGAACACGATCTGCACTCAACAAGAAGAGCACATATAGTATCAGTACAAATCCTAATGTACTGGTAGGTATCATAGGTTGACTCAATTTAGAACAAATATACAGTAAAATAAACAATAAGTAAAAGGCACTTCAACACTTGGCATATATTTCAGTCAATAAATAATCATCTCAAGTCAAGTCACCAACAATTGTAACAAATTCACCTAAGTTACCACAACAATGTAAGAATAAACACTTTTATCAGTCATATCACGTGGAATCTATGTTGCCTAACCTTTTCGAGTGTACTCAACACTATTAGTCTCATCTCAGTTCATTGTTTCAACTCATAGAATCTATCAACAATGTAAAAGTAACTAAAAGAGTGTGTACACACATGCTAAGGGGTCTTATTTCTGTCTAACTAGCCATGACTTATAGGGGATGCATCAAGGTCCATGTACTACACTAGCTCATGGTACACGATCCATATAACAATAATTGTATTGGCTTATGTTACTCAATCCATATAATAATAATCATTGTCAAAATCTGTACTGGCTCGTGTTACCCGCTCAAACTAATAATATGAACCTATGATCCCAAATCTATCTCTCAAGATATGTTATAGTGCACTAGTTACATTCACACTTAATCATTTCAATCTCTTTATTCAATTTTATTTATACACAACTTATTCATTCAAGCACAATATGAAAAAAAATTATCATTCAAGCACGTCCGAATATCAATCACAAGTCAAATAATTCAACCACATAAATGCACTAAAGCAAGTCTCAACTATAACTTAAACTGTAAACTACCTTGACTAATGAATTCTCAACCACAAGCTACTTAGCAATAGCTTTGCCATTCCTCAATACTTTAGAGCGTTCAAAGTCTATAAATAGCAAATACAAGAGTAATTAATCATTTACTCTTTATTTTAGGCCTTGGGAATTTAACCCCCCTCCCCCCTCCCCATTCTACCCTTATTCAAGGTCTATAACATTCTCCGAGGGTTAATTAATCAACAACTAATCCCACAATATTCATATAATAAATATTTAAGAGGTTTCTAATTAGTTAACCTTTTTTAGCCATTTTTATACCTAAAGGTCATACCTTTATAGAACCCAAGGTTTTCCATTAGTCCTAATCATGTTTAGAACTATCAAATTCATGTTAAAAACATAAAAGAACACCCTAGGATCAATTCTAGGTGAAATTACACCTACACATAGGGTTTTCCCTACTTTTCATACATTCAGGGCTCTAAACCCACAATTCCCCATAAACCTTATTCTTATGATTCTATGATCAATAAGGAATCAAACGATGATAGGAGGGAGGAATTACTCGCCTCAACAGAAGAAAATCACCTATATCAAGGGGAAAATTGCCTCTCTAATGCTCTCTCATGATGCTTAGAGGTTATGGAAAATAACTCTGAAAAATGACTTAAGTTGCAGGAAATCTGCACCATCTCTTATCATGATGGACCATTACTCACTATGGTGGGCCTTTATGATGGGACCCAGCTTGCTACGGCAAGACTACATCTTGCTGCAATGGTCCACAAACCAATAGCTCCAAACTTGCCTAAAAACTCCCTATTTCACAACACACTTTAAGTTTCTAAATATTATGTATTAATCTCGATGCGGCAACTACCATAACTTTCTATGGGACCCTACACCAAATGACTGTCCATAAATGAACACCACAACATCAAACATTGCACCATAATTTAGGAACTTCCACCTAAGCTTATAACCCCAGATTTTTGTCACAACTCACCCTAGCCTGAGATTTTTTCAACTCTCATCCAAGGGAATTTTCCAACTAGGTACTTACGCTCTAAATTTACTATAATGACAAATAGGTCATTACATTATATACCAATTAAACAATTATTCATTCTTGAATAACAATAAGTAAGAATAAGGGACAAAATAAGAAGTTACCTAAATCGGTGAACAAATACAGATAATTGCTACGCATGTCCATTTCAATCTCCCAAGTATCCTTCTCAATAGGACAGTTCGCCTACTGTTCCTTCACAAAGGCAACCTCCTTAGTCCTCAGTTTCCAAACATTTCTATCAAGAATTGCCACAACTTCCTCTTCATAAGAGAGGTTTTCATCTAACAGGACCGAATCCCAGCGAATAATGTAGTCACCATCTTCGCTGCCTCAATTTAAGTCCTTCTGAGTGAACAATGTTGCAAGCTCCGGTAGTCTGTGAACATTTCACAACAAACCCCATACAATTAATGTCTCTAGATTTTGAGAGCAAAAACCACAACAGCCAACTCTAAGTCATGAGTCGGATAATTTTTCTCTTGCACTTTCAGTTGCCTCAAATCATAAGATAACATTCTTACCCTGTATCAATGCAATACCTAAACCATATTGTGAGGCATTGCAATAAACAATAAAATCCTTACCATCCACTGGCAAGGAAAGAATAGGAGCGGTAGTCAATAAGGTCTTGAGCTTTTGGAAGCTCTCTTCACATTTATCTGACCAAAGGAAGGAACCTCTTTCGGAGTCAGCCGGATCAGAGGATAGCAATGGAAGCAAATCCCTTCACGAATCTACGGTAGTAACTAGCCAACCCTACAAAGCCATGGACCTCAGTTACTAACATGGGCTTAGCACAATCCTTAACTGCCTCAATTTTCTTCAGGTCTACCATCACCCCCTCTTTCGCAACCATATGCCCTGAAAAGGACAAAGAGGACAACCAAAATTCACACTTGAAGAATTTTGCATAAAGCTCCTTCTCCTTCAACAAACCCAGCACAATCCTCATATGATTTCTATGTTTCTCATCACTCTTAGATAAACTAAGATATCATCAATGAACACAATAACAAAGGAGTCAAGATAGGATTTAAATATCCCATTCATCAAACCCATAAAACCAGTCGGGCCATTAGTCAACCCGAAAGACATTATAAGGAACTCGTAGTTCCCGTACTAGGTCCAAAATGCATTCTTAGAAATATTAGTACCTAAGTTTTAACTGATGGTATCATGACCTCAGATCAATCTTAGAAAAGATTGATGCACCCTATAACTGGTTAAACAAGTCATCAATACGAGGAACAGGATACTAGTTATAAATTGTAACTTTATTCAACTGTCCATAGTCTATTTACATATTCAGACTACCATCCTTATTCTTAACAAACAACACTAGAGCACCCCACAGGGAGGCACTCGAATGAATGAATCCTTACTTAACAACTTCTCCAACTGAGCCTTTATCTCCCTCAACTCAGTTGGCGCCATCCTATAAGAGAGGATAGAAATGGGACGTATATTCGACTCTAAATTGATACAAAAGTCAATGTCACGTTTTGGTGGCATGCCAGGAAAATCCGCAGAAAATACCTCTTGGAACTCACACACCACAGGAACTAACTCAATAGCTGGGACTTTTGCACTAGTGTCCCAAAGATAAGATAAGAATGCCAAATGCCCCTTCCTATCAAACTCTAAGCATGAAGGAATAATACAAGCTTCATAGGAATAGGAATATAATTACCCTCCCACTCTAGTCTATCCAACCTAGGCATAGACACAGTTTCTTAGCATGACATCTAATATAGCATGGTGCAGAGACAACCAACTCATCCCTAGGATGATGTCAAAATCCACCATATCTAGAATTACTAAATTAATCAAAGTTTTTTGCCCCATAAACATAACAATGCAAGCACGAAAAACTCTATCAATAATCACTGACTTGCCCACTAAAGTAGATACATGAACAGGAAAATCAAGTAACTCACAAATCATGTCTAATCCCTCAGAAAAACCAGTAGACACGTATGAGAAAGTAGAACCAAGATCAAACAAAATTTAAGTCATGCAGTCACAGATAAGAATAATACTTATGATCACTATATCTAATGCCTCTGCCTCGGGTCTTCCTGGAAATTTATAGAAGTGATTCTTACCACCAACTTGCACACTACCCTATTGGGTTGATTACCTCCTCTGCCATTACCACTTCCCATGTTGGGCTGAGTGCCACCCCTGCCAACAGTGTGATCACCCCGCCTGCCCTATGGAAAATTTCTATTATGCCCATTACCTCATCTACCTACCAGATCTCTGGGAGCTTATTGTTGCCCTGCCTGTCGATAACAAGGACAATTTCTCCTAATGTGACCAACCTTACCACACTCATAGCAAACATGGTCCAAGGTCGATCACTGCACTGGAGAAGATGAAGTAAGATAACCACCAAACTCTGGACAAAGGTTGGTTGGCCCCTGATGGACCCTTATCAGACACCTGCATCAAAGACTAAATAAGACGTACAGGGTTCCCCTATGAACTCTAACCCTTAGAATATTTCTTACTGAAGTTGCCTCATGTCCGGGGCTTTTTTGAAGTTATCCTTGCTTGACCCTTTTGTTTCACACCTTCAACATTTTTCACAAATTCGATAACTTCTTGAAAAGACCTGCCAAGGATGCTACCTGTACAGCTGCAGTCTAAAGCCCTATGTTAAACCCTTTCATTAAATGGCAAATATCTTTCTCCTCAATACTGATCAACTGCAATGAATATTGGGGAAAGAAATGGAACCGAGCCTCATAGTTGCAATTGATGAATAACCCTACTTAATGTTAGCAAACTCATCTCTCCTCTTTTCTTGCATAGTATGTGGAACATATTTCTCTAGGAACACCTGATAAAACTGACTCCAAGTCATTAGGAGTGCCCCAATAGGCCTATACTCCACCAAATCCCTCCACCACATCTTGGCATCTCCCTGTAACTAAAAAGTAACAAATTCGACACCATACCTTTCAACTATACCCATCCGGTGTAGTATCTCATGACAATCAATGATGAATTCATAAGCATCCTCGGACACCAATCCAAGAAATACTGGAGGTTTCATCTTCACAAGCTTGCAAAAAAGAACATACTCAGCGCCAATCATTACCAGACCTGTTACCAGTTGCAAAAAATCATATGTCTCTAAAGCTGCATCCATTTATGGAGCTACAGAAGCAGCATGATGTACCCCCGTATATTATACAGTTGGCACTGCGGGTGTAGCTCCAGACTATGTCAACCCACTCAGAAAACTCAGGACTTGCTGAATCATAGAGGACGACATTTGAGCCAGAGCTGCACCTTCCTGAACTGGTGCTGCCTCATCATTCTAAATCAGTACTTTGACAACCTCAAAAAGATCCTTATATAGGGAGGAGACACTGACCTATCTCAATCTAGTGCAGCAACATGAGCTCTACCCATAGTAGGTGCGCCCCTTCTTCCCCTGGCTCTTCCTCTTGCCTTGCATCTACCGTAAACCATAGCCTCAACGACTGGTTTGGGTGCCACTGCTCTTGCTTCTGAAGAACGTGTTCTCACCATCTACGATAATCAGAGTGAAAGAGTCAAATACCAATTTGGATTTACAAATACCAATTGGAATCAAGTAAGAGCATGAAGAAAGAAAGAAGTGGAGTTTTCTAAGATCCTGTAGCCTCCTAAAGAAAAGTACAGATGTCTTCGTACCATTCCACAAGACTATACTAGACACGTTCTTATATAATAAGATCAACGAACTTGGGGCACGGATACCAATTTTGTCATAGCCCAATTAGGTATGAGTGGCACCTATACTAACCCTCTGATGGGAGAACCATCTAACCCAAACCTTAACCCTTACACGTAGACTATTATAAGAAAGATAAAATCAAAACCAACTCAAATATAAACCATAGTCAAAAAAACTAATATAATAAGTGCAAAAAAATGAACTAACTATTACATTCTCCTAAGAACTGAAAGTTATCATACAATAACTCTAACAAGTAGCCAATGTCTAAGGTATCCAAAGCAAATAAATATAAAAGATAAGTTGATCGTCTGAAGGATGGACAATAACCAATAGAGGATCCATGGCAACCTGAGATGTAGTGCTCACCCTTGGATCATAGGTTGTAGTCTAGCTACATCCGAAGACCAATCACAAGTCATATAATTCAACTACATAATTGCACTAAAGAAAATCTCAACTACAATTTAAACAGTAACCTACCTCGACTGATAAATTCTCAACCACAAGCTACTTAGCAATAGCTTTGTCCTTTCTCAATAGTTAGAGCGTTCAAAGTCTATAAATAACAAATATAAGAGTAATTAAGCATTTACCCTTTATTTCAGGCCTTGAGAATTTAACCCACTAGTTCTACCCTTATTTGAGGTCTGCAGCATTCTCCAAGAGTTAATTAATCACCAACTAATCCCATAATATTCATATAATCAACATTCAAGAGGTTCCTAATGAAATTAATCCCTTTTTAGCCATTTTATGCCTAAAGGTCATACTATGGAACCCAAGGTTCTTCATTAGTCCTAATCATGTTTAGAACTATCAAATTCATGTTAGAATCATAAAAGAACACCCTAGGATCAATTCTAGGTAAAATTACACCTACCCATAGGGTTTTCCCCACTTTTCATACAGTCAGGGCTCTAAGCCCACAATTCCCCATAAACCTTATTCCTATAATTCTATGATTAACAAGAAATCAAACGATTATAGGAGGGAGGAATTACTCAATTTAACATAAGAAAATCACCTCTCTCAAGGGAAAATCACCTCTGCAATTCTCTCTCAAGATATTTAGAATTTTTGGAAAATAACTCTGAAAACTGACTTAAGTTGCAGAAACTCTTCCCCATCTCTCATCACGGCAGCCCATTTCTCTCTATAGAAGGCTGCTATGACAAAACCCGACTCACTATGACGAGCTTTGCTACAGTGAGACTATATCTTGTTGTAGCATTCTGCAAACCAGTAACTCTAAACTCACCCAAAAACTCCTTATTTCACAATACAATTTGAGTTTCTAGACATTACGGATTAATTCAAACACAAAAAATACCATAATTAGTGTTCTATGAACCTGATTCCCATCTAGAAACTTTCTATGGGACACTACACCAATAGACTATCCATAAATAGACACAACAATATCAAATATTGCACCATAATTTAGGAATTTCCATCTAAGCTCATAACCCCATATTATCGTCACAACTCACCCTAGCCCAAGATTTTATCAACTCTCATCCTAGAGAATTTTCCAATCGAATACGTACGTTCTAAATATACTACCATGACAAAAGAGATCATTACATAACTGCATCTATGTTTGTCCTAATTTTAATCTCTACAGGATACATAGGCGCCTTACATGCTCAATAATATTCTTCCTAAACTTTCCATTTTCCATTATAATGGATACTAGGGCAAATTTTTTTAAAAGGTCTCAAAAATTGGGGAGTTTTCTTATTGGATAGTTTCTTATATATGCTCATACTGTAACCTTTTAAGGTAAACTGATTATCATAATGGTGAATCTTTGCTTAATTCATATCATAAATTGTACTGCTGGTGAGTTTGCGCTCAAATTACTGACTAACATGTTAGGAGATATTTGTAAACTTTCATAAAGTAGTCTTTCAAAATTTCAAACCAATCTTCATATAAATTTAAGACAATACTATAAAACATGAAATAATTGTAACATTCCAGGTGTTTAAAGGTTAACCTTCATCCCTATCAAAGGCTTGTGATCCTAAATTTGAGAAATTTATTAACATCGTGCGTATTTGAAAATATTTAATTTAAAAGTTAAATTTGGTAACAAGTTATATTTTATTGCTTTCTTAAAATATTTTAAATATTTATGAAAAATTCTTTTGTTATGATATGTTTGTGTATGTATTTATTTTACAAGAGTTTTATAAGTTATTAATATTTTAACAAAGATAGTAAGTCTAGTTATGTGGAAAAAATATTAATGTATATAAAAGGCTTTATTCAAAATAATTTTCTATTGATTGTGGTATATTTAAAATATTATAATTATTTTATCAAGAGATTACACAATATCTGAGTGTGTTCCTAATGGGATAAGCTGAAATATAGTGTTGACACACCATCACCACATGGAGGCATAGGAAAGGTGGTAGCAAGTGAGTGATCTATAGGTGGCATCAACTTTCACTATAGAATTTGGAAAGCATTTAATGTAAGACTATGATTTCATATATATGTTTTTGAATATTTTTGAATGTATACACTTCATCACTTTAAAAGTTAGAAAAATAGGCAGTATGTTATATTCACTTCTACGTTTTCATTCACTTTTAAGAAACAAAAACATGTTGCAATGTTCTCTCTTTTTTTTGCTCTCTATATGTATATAACTATATGTGGTACGTAAAGATGAATCATGTGGACAAATTCTGATGAATTATTTAATCTCTGAAAGAAGTCAATAATCTACCTCAAGTTATTCAAGCTCAAATTTTAGGTATGTCAAGGTTATTCCTTTCTTTTCGGCATGATTCCTTACGATTTGAAATCATCGTGTCTAGCGTGCTATCGAAGAGTCGATTATTAGATGTCTCTAGATTTTTGTTGGTGTTACTCTTGTTAAAAACTCATATTTGGTGATGTTGGTTTAGTGTTAAGTTGGAAGGATGTGGTGTATATATGTGTTTATCTGATGACGGTGATGGTCGGGTTTATCGTGGTATTATGGTTGTGGTACAGAGGAGGCACAATGGTTCTTGGATATTTGTGGGATGCCTTAAAGCTTGTAAGGTATTGTATTATGTGTTGCATATTTCATCATGTTTTATTGCACTTTTTATTATTGTTGCCTATAGGCTTGCGAAAACCTGTAAGGAGTGAGACCTGTCCGCATGGTTGAGCCCGTGGCTTTGTGATGACCTGTAAGGCATGAAATCCTTCTACATGGTCGAGCTCATAGCATTATGAAGACCTGTAAGACGTGAGTATTTATCCACATGGACTCTTTTGTGTATTGCTCTCCTGTAAGGCGTGAGTTTGTTTCACAGGTTGAGCCTTAGTATTGTGTTGTTCATCTTATATTGCATTCATATGTTCAGATTATTTTGGTTATCTGTATCTGGAGTTTCGAAAGTGATATGTAGTCGAAGTTGTGGTTGTTGTGAGGCCTGGAGTAAGGGTAGGTAAGGTGGTGTTGGGCTGACGTTGTGTCTATACAGGTTGTGGTTAGAATGTTGGTATTGTTCCTATTTTGACTTTCCTCATATTGCAGTTTTAGTTTTTGGTTGTACTATTTTGGTCATTCTGTTACCTTACATATTCAGTACATTTTCTTGTACTGACGTCCCCATTGCTTGGGGGTCGTTGCATTTATTCCTGCAGGTTATCAGGTAGACAGTGGTCCTTGTTGTGTGTGGTCGAGCTTAACTGATGATTGGTACCCTCCATTCCTTCTGGAGTTGTTGAGTTTAGAATGTTCCTTGGCTTTGTATTGGTAATGGGTATGTCGGGCCCTATCCCGACTCGTTGTTAGCTGTTTTTCATCTTAGAGGCTTGTAGACATCTGTTGTAGGTCTAGGAGTCAGTTTGGCGTGGCTGGCCTTGTATTATCCTTTTGTTATATTTGAGTTTATTTCCATTGCATTTCTTTTTGTTTTGTTCGATTTCTTCTGGTTCGCTCGATCAAGTGAGGCATAAGTTACCAGTCGTGCCTCCCTTAGTTTGGGGAGTGACAAACTTGGTATCAGAGTATGGTCGTGTCCTAGGGAATCTGCAAGCCGTGTCTAGTATATTCTTGCTTATGAATGTGTTGTGCACCACACTTTTGATCAGGAAGCTACAGGGCATTTAGGATGGTTACCCTTCTTTCATCTTTCAGATCGTGCTATAGAGTTGAGTCTTAAGAGTTTGGTTATCAAAATCGTGCTAGCCTTGCTCATGTATTTCACATTCGAGGATGAATGTTTCCAAGGGGGGAAGAATGTAACATACCAGGTGTTTAAAGGTTAACCTCCGTCCCTATCAAAGGCTTGAGTGCCTAAATTTGAGAATTTTATTAACATCGTGCGTATTTAAAAATATCTGATTTAAAAGTTGAATTTGGTAACAAGTTATATTTTATTGCTTTCTTAAAATATTTTAAATATTTATGAAAAAATCTTTTGTTATGATACATTTGTGTATGTATTTATTTTACAAGAGTTTTATAAGTTATTAATATTTTAACGGAGATAGTAAGTCTAGTTATGTGAAAAAAATATTATTGTATATAAAAGGCTTTATTCAAAATAATTTTTAATTAATTATAGTATATTCAAAATGTTATAACTATTTTATCACGAGCATACGCAATATCCAAGTGTGTTCCTAATGGGATAAGCTGAAATATGGTGTTGACACACCATCACCACGTGGAGGCATAGGAAAGGTGGTAGCAAGTGAGTGAGCTATAGGTGGCATCAACTCCCACTATTGAATTTGGAAAGCATTTAATGTAAGACTATAATTTCAAATATATGTTTTTGAATATTTTTGAATGTATACACTTCGTCACTTTAAAAGTTAGAAAAATAGGCAGCATGTTATATTCACTTCTACATTTTCATTCACTTTTAAGAAACAAAAACATGTTGCAATGTTCTCTCTTTTTTTTGCTCTCTATATGTATATAACTATATGTGGTACATAAAGATGAATCATATGGACAAATTCTGATGAATTATTTGATCTCTGAAAGAAGTCAATAATCTACCTCAAGTTATTCAAGCTCAAATTTTAGGTATGTCAAGATTATTCCTTTCTTTTTGTCATGATTCCTTACGATCTGAAATATTCGTGTCTAGCATGCTATCGAAGAGTCGATTATTAGATGTCTCTAGATTTTTGTTGGTGTTACTCTTGTTAAAAACTCATATTTGGTGATGTAGGTTTAGTGTTAAGTTGGAAGGATGTGGTGTATATATGTGGTTATCAGATAACGGTGATGGTCTGGTTTATCGTGGTGTTATCGTTGAGGTACGGAGGAGGCACTGTGGTTCTTGGATGTTTGTGGGATGCCTTAAAGCTTGTATGGTATTGTATTATGTGTTGCATATTTCATCATGTTTTATTGCACTTTTTATTGTTGTTTCATATAGGGCTTGCGAACCTGTAAGGCGTGAGACCTGTCCGCATGGTTGAGCCCGTGGCTTTGTGATGACATGCTGCATAGCTGAGCCCATGGAATTATGAGGACCTGTAAGGCATGAGTATTTATCCATATGGCCTCTTTTGTGTATTGCTCTCCCGTAAGGCGTGAGTTTGTTCCTCAAGTTGAGCCTTTGTATTTTGTTGTTCATCTTATATTGCATTCATATGTTCATATTGTTTTGGTTATCTGTATCTGGAGTTTCGAAGGCGATATGTAGTCGAGGTTGTGGTTGTTGTGGGGCCTGAAGTAAGGGCAGGTAAGGTGGTGTTAGCCTGACATTGTGTTTATACAAGTTGTGGTTAGAATGTTGGTATTGTTCCTATTTTGACTTTCCTCATATTGCGTTTTCAGTTTATGGTTGTACTATTTTGGTTATTATGTTGCCTTACATATTCAGTACATTTTCTCATACTAACGTACCTATTGCTTGGGGGTGTTGCATTCATTCCTGCAGGTTATCAGGTAGACAGTAGTCCTCGTTGTGTGTTGTCGAGTTTAACTGATGATTGTTACCCTCCATTTCTTCTGGAGTTCTTGAGTTTAGAATGTTCCTTTGCTTTGTATTGGTAATGGGTATATCGGGGCCATGTCCCAAATCATGGTTAGCAGTTTTTCATCTTAGAGGCTTGTAGACATCTGTTGTAGGTCTAGGAGTCAGTTTGGCCTGGCTGGCCTTGTATTATCCTATTGTTATATTTGAGTTTGTTTCCATTGCATTTCTTTTTGTTTGGTTCGATTTCTTCTGGTTCGCTCAATCAAGTGAGGCATAAGGTACCAGTCGTGCCTCCCTTAGTTTGGGGAGTGACAAACTTGGTATCAGAGTATGGTCGTGTCCTAGGGAGTCTGCAAGCCATGTCTAGTATAGTCTTGCTTATGGATGTGTTGTGCACCACAGTTATGATCAGGAAGCTACAGGGCATTTAGGATTGGTTACCCTTCTTTCATCTTTTAGATCGTGCTATAGAGTTGAGTCTTAAGAGTTTGGTTATCAAAATCGTGCTAGCCTTTCTCATGTATGCTATTTCACATTCGAGGATGAATGTTTCCAAGGGGGAAGAATGTAACATACCAGGTGTTTAAAGGGTAACCTCCGTCCCAATCAAAGGCTTGAGAGCCTAAATTTGAGAATTTTATTAACATCGTGCGTATTTAAAAATATCTTATTTAAAAGTTGAATTTGGTAACAAGTTATATTTTATTGCTTTCTTAAAATATTTTAAATATTTATGAAAAAATCTTTTGTTATGATACATTTGTGTATGTATTTATTTTACAAGAGTTTTATAAGTTATTAATATTTTAACGGAGATAGTAAGTCTAGTTATATGAAAAAAAATATTATTGTATATAAAAGGCTTTATTCAAAATAATGTTTAATTAATTATGGTATATTCAAAATGTTATAATTATTTTATTACGAGCATGTGCAATATCCGAGTGTGTTCCTAATGGGATAAGCTGAAATATGGTGTTGAACACACCATAACCACGTGGAGGCATAGGAAAGGTGGTAGCAAGTGAGTGAGCTATAGGCGGCATCAACTTCCACTATTGAATTTGGAAAGCATTTAATGTAAGACAATAATTTCATATATATGTTTTTGAATATTTTTTAATGTATACACTTCGTCACTTTAAAAGTTAGAAAAATAGGCAACATGCTATATTCACTTCGACGTTTTCATTCACTTTTAAGAAACAAAAACATGTTGCAATGTTCTCTCTTTTTTTTGCTTTCTATATGTATATAACTATATGGTACATAAAGATGAATAATATGGACAAATTCTGATGAATTATTTGATCTCTGAAAGAAGTCAATAATCTACCTCAAGTTATTCAAGCTCAAATTTTAGGTATGTCAAGGTTATTCCTTTCTTTTTGTCATGATTCCTTACGATCTGAAATATTCGTATCTAGCATGCTATCGAAGAGTCGATTATTAGATGTCTCTAGATTGTTGTTGGTGTTACTCTTGTTAAAAACTCATATTTGGTGATGTAGGTTTAGTGTTAAGTTGGAAGGATGTGGTGCATATATGTGGTTATCAGATGACGGTGATGGTCGGGTTTATCGTGGTGTTATGGTTGTGGTACGGAGGAGGCACGATGGTTCTTGGATGTTTGTGGGATGCCTTAAATCTTGTATGGTATTGTATTATGTGTTGCATATTTCATCATGTTTTATTGCACTTTTTATTGTTGTTTCCTATAGGGCTTGCGAACCTGTAAGGCGTGAGACTTGTCCGCATGGTTGAGCCCGTGGCTTTGTGATGACTTGTAAGGCATGAAACCCTTCTCCATAGCTGAGCCCATGGCATTATGAGGACCTGTAAGGCGTGAGTATTTATCCACATGGCCTCTTTTGTGTATTGCTCTCCCGTAAGGCGAGAGTTTGTTCCTCAGGTTGAGCCTTTGTATTGTGTTGTTCATCTTATATTGCATTCATATGTTCAGATTGTTTTGGTTATCTGCATTTGGAGTTTCAAAGGCGATATGTAGTCGAGGTTGTGGTTGTTGTGGGGCCTGGAGTAAGGGCAGGTAAGGTGGTAATGGGCTGACATTGTGTCTATACAGGTTGTGGTTAGAATGTTGGTATTGTTCCTATTTTTACTTTCCTCATATTGCGGTTTTAGTTTGTGGTTGTACTATTTCAGTTATTCTGTTGCCTTACATATTCAGTACATTTTCTCATACTAATGTCCCCATTGCTTGGGGGTGCTGCATTCATTCCTGCAGGTTATCAGGTAGACAGTGGTCCTCGTTGTGTGTTGTCGAGTTTAACTGATGATTGTTACCCTTCATTTCTTCTGGAGTTGCTGAGTTTAGAATGTTCTGTGGCTTTGTATTGGTAATGGGTATATCGGGGCCCTGTCCTGACTCATGGTTAGCAGTTTTTCATCTTAGAGGCTTGTAGACATCTGTTTTAGGTCTAGGAGTCAGTTTGGCCTGGCTGGCCTTGTATTATCCAATTGTTATATTTGAGTTTGTTTCCATTGCATTTCTTTTTGTTTGGTTCGATTTCTTCTGGTTCGCTCGATCAAGTGACGCATAAGGTACCAATCGCGCCTCCCTTAGTTTGGGGAGTGACAAACTTGGTATCAGAGTATGGTCGTGTCCTAGAGAGTCTGCAAGCCGTGTCTAGTATAGTCTTGCTTATGAATGTGTTGTGCACCATACTTATGATCAGGAAGCTACAGGGCATTTAGGATTGGTTACCCTTCTTTCATCTTTCATATCGTGCTATAGAGTTGAGTCTTAAGAGTTTGGTTATCAAAATCGTGCTAGCCTTGCTCATGTATGCTATTTCACATTCGAGGATGAATGTTTCCAAGGGGGGAAGAATGTAACATACCAGGTGTTTAAAGGTTAACCTCCGTCCTTATCAAAGGCTTAAGAGCCTAAATTTGAGACTTTTATTAACATCGTGCGTATTTAAAAATATCTGATTTAAAAGTTGAATTTGGTAACAAGTTATATTTTATTGCTTTCTTAAAATATTTTAAATATTTATGAAAAAATCTTTTGTTATGATACATTTGTGTATGTATTTATTTTACAAGAGTTTTATAAGTTATTAATATTTTAACGGAGATAGTAAGTCTAGTTATGTGAAAACAAATATTATTGTATATAAAAGGCTTTATTAAAAATAATGTTTAATTAATTATGGTATATTCAAAATGTTATAATTATTTTATTACGAGCATGTGCAATATACGAGTGTGTTCCTAATGAGATAAGCTGAAATATGGTGTTGACACACCATCACCACGTGGAGGCATAGGAAAGGTGGTAGCAAGTGAGTGAGCTATAGGCGGCATCAACTTCCACTATTGAATTTGGAAAGCATTTAATGTAAGACAATAATTTCATATATATGTTTTCGAATATTTTTTAATGTATACACTTCGTCACTTTAAAAGTTAAAAAAATAGGCAACATGCTATATTCACTTCTACGTTTTCATTCACTTTTAAGAAACAAAAACATGTTGCAATGTTCTCTCTCTTTTTTGCTCTCTATATGTATATTACTATATGTGGTACGTAAAGATGAATCATATGGACAAATTCTGATGAATTATTTGATCTCTGAAGGAAGTCAATAATCTACCTCAAGTTATTCAAGCTCGAATTTTAGGTATGTCAAGGTTATTCCTTTCTTTTTGGCATGATTCCTTACGAATTGAAATCTTCGTGTCTAGCGTGCTATCGAAGAGTCGATTATTAGATGTCTCTAGCTTGTTGTTGGTGTTACTCTTGTTAAAAACTCATATTTGGTGATGTTGGTTTAGTGTTAAGTTGGAAGGATGTGGTGTATATATGTGGTTATCATATGACAGTGATAGTCGGGTTTATCATGGTGTTATGGTTGTGGTACGGAGGAGGCACGATGGTTCTTGGATATTTGTGGGATGCCTTAAAGCTTGTATGGTATTGTATTATGTCTTGCATATTTCATCATGTTTTATTGCGCTTTTTATTGTTGTTGCCTAGAGGGCTTGCGAAAACCTGTAAGGCATGAGACCTGTCCGCATGGTTGAGCCCGTGGCTTTGTGATGACCTGTAAGGCATGAAACCCTTCTGCATGGTCGATCCCATGGCATTATGAGGACCAGTAAGGCGTGAGTATTTATCCACATGGCCTCTTTTGTGTATTGCTCTCCCGTAAGGCGAGAGTTTGTTCCTCAGGTTGAGCCTTTGTATTGTGTTGTTCATCTTATATTGCATTCATATGTTCAGATTGTTTTGGTTATCTGCATCTGGAGTTTCAAAGGCGATATGTAGTCGAGGTTGTGGTTGTTGTGGGGCCTGGAGTAAGGGCAGGTAAGGTGGTAATGGGCTGACATTGTGTCTATACAGGTTGTGGTTAGAATGTTGGTATTGTTCCTATTTTTACTTTCCTCATATTGCGATTTTAGTTTGTGGTTGTACTATTTCAGTTATTCTGTTGCCTTACATATTCAGTACATTTTCTCATGCTAACGTCCCCATTGCTTGGGGGTGTTGCATTCATTCCTGCAGGTTATCAGGTAGACAGTGGTCCTCGTTGTGTGTTGTCGAGTTTAACTGATGATTGTTACCCTTCATTTCTTCTGGAGTTGTTGAGTTTAGAATGTTCCGTGGCTTTGTATTGGTAATGGGTATATCGGGGCCCTGTCCTGACTCATGGTTAGCAGTTTTTCATCTTAGAGGCTTGTAGACATCTGTTTTAGGTCTAGGAGTCAGTTTGGCCTGGCTGGCCTTGTATTATCCTTTTGTTATATTTGAGTTTGTTTCCATTGCATTTCTTTTTGTTTGGTTCAATTTCTTCTGGTTCGCTCGATCAAGTGAGGCATAAGGTGTCAGTCGCGCCTCCCTTAGTTTGGGGCGTCACCATAATAAACTTCAAAAAACTTACGATACGTTCATAAGGTTTGAAGCAAACTCCATAGACAGGAAATAGGAGTCAAAATTTAAGAAATGACTTCAGCTTTTATGGGATTTCAATTATTCCTCTGTCATGACCTAAACCACGGTGAGTGGCACCCACATTAAACCTCCGATAGGAGAACCAAATATCAAAACCAACACTTAGGCAAAACTAAACAGCTAAAAACCAGTTTGCATTAAACAAGCCAAGATTCACATCTAACAGTAAATAACGAAAATCCCTGCAGAAAATATCCCCCTAAAATTTGAAAGTCATGTACCAAAACTCTAAAAACATGTCTAGAATATGGGGATGCAACCCCAAAAATAACGGAATCCAAATTTGAAAAATGGACTAGAAAAAGTAAATGAATCCATGATAGCTAGGAAAATGCAGCTCACCCTTAGATTCAGAAGTCGTCCGTGTCACAATTTAGGTCGCACAGCCACCAGAATATGCCATGTACTCAACAAAAGAAGAGAAAGTGCAGTATCAGTACACAAAAACAACAGTGTACAGGTAGGATCATCAGTCAGCTCCAAATATACGAAATATGAACACAATTATAATTTAGTAAAATAGGACAAACATGTATAGTCCATGTCAGGGAATATAAGCAAGACTCTCAGTCATCAACCTGACTTAATAATTACATGAGATATGTCCAAAACAATTAACATACCATATATCATTTCATCACATTATTTCAAGTAGCCCAAACCACTCAAGGATCCCTAGAACATCATCTACAGTGTTTAACATGCAATCCTGATTTACACAAGAAATCCCCCTCCCCAGCATTTAAACACACCAATCGGGCCACTCATGGACCAATATATAATAAATACATCACAATAATAGAAATGGTTCACTAATGCAAACAAAACACAGAAGAACAATCAAACATATACCAGGCTTTATACCCAAACCAACCATAATAGAACTCATACCAGGCATGGTACCCGAGCCAACCGATAGATATCCCATATCATGCATGATACCTGAGCCAACCAATAATCTGTATCAGGCGTGGTACCCGAGCCAATCAGAATCACAGATATCACAACAATCACAACCACAATGAATACAACCCACACTTGTAAAACCAAAAAGCATTTAAGACAAGTTCATTGCATGAGATTGACAACGAGATATCATTTAGTATTCATTCCCTTATTCCCTAAACACGAATCGTTCAAGCAATACTAATGAAACAGTTAACATGCACACATAACATAATTTGAGTCACAAGTTAATCATCACCTACCTTAAATCAAGACTGAATGCTCTACTAGAACGGAGTTTTCCCGTTTCTTGAAACTCTAGCTTGATCTTGGTCTAAAAATAATAACACAAACACAAAAATCAACTCAAATGGCTTAAATATTCTCAGATTACATCTTAATCCTAAACCCTGGGCCAACTTCATAATCATTCCACCCATCTCAGGGTCCTCCCACCTTAAATTCACCTATTTACTATCAATTCCATGGTTATG
Source organism: Jaltomata sinuosa (assembly GCA_003996215.1). Taxonomy (NCBI): domain Eukaryota; kingdom Viridiplantae; phylum Streptophyta; class Magnoliopsida; order Solanales; family Solanaceae; genus Jaltomata; species Jaltomata sinuosa. The sequence continues at coordinate 251,942 of QJPP01001582.1, read as the reverse complement.
CTAGTAAATTACGGTAAGAAATCTTTAAATAACAACCTAGTTCAAGAAACCTAGGTTTTTCAACCCCACATTCTCCTTTTTCACTAGAAAATCCATCCTAGGTTAAGTTAAACCCTTCTCCAAGCCCGTAACTATCGATTCTAAGCCACAAGAATCAAAGTACTAGATTAGGGGAACAAATTACTTACCTTAGCAAAGGGTTATAGTGGAAAAGTATTATGGATCGCCCAAAATTGCCACAGCCCTCCCCAAAGTGTTCTCGAGAAATAATGAACATTTTTGGGGAAGATTCTGCATTTACAATGACTTATCTCGCTATAGCATCCCAATCCTGCTATAGCAGCGTCATCGTAGCCTAAGCCGCCCTTTATAGTGGGGTTGACCGCATTTGACTCCCGCTATAGTGAGAATTTCTCTGCTATAGTGGCATCGCGATAGTAGTGTATCACCCGCTATAGCGACTGACAAGGGACAAAAACTTGGGAATCCTCCTAGTTTTTCCCATTTTACAACACACCTTCAAACCTTGATGTTCCAAACCAACTCCTGTAAAACAAAGTTTGATATCGAGAGTTCTAATCATCCAAATTCACTTTCAAAAAGTCCTACGGACTCTTTAATGCCTTAGCTAATAGAAAAAATAGCTCAAACCTTCTCATTTCGCCCAATCCTTTCTCAGATTACCCTAGACCTCACCTTGCTCAGATTTTGTTCGAGACTAGCTTAGCCCAAAATTTTCAACTCCCCAACTCGGAAGCTTTCTAACCTAATTTTTTGCATGATTATCTCACCCATAATAGCGGGAAGGGTTGTTACAACAGCTACCAATTTACCCATCATTCATTCCCGAATGATTAAACATGAAGAAATGAGCTAAAACAAAAAGAAAGTGGTATTTGAATCCGCAAACAAGTGAGGGTACTTGTCTTACATGTACTTATCAGTTTCCCAAGTGGCTTCTTCAACCAGACGATGCTTCTATTAAACCTTCACTGATCTGATTCTCTTTGTCCTCAACTTCCAGATATCCCGATCAAGAATAGCAACTGGCTCCTCCTTGTACTGAAGGTCCTTATATAACAAGACTGAATCCCATTTGATGATGTAATCCCCATCCCCGTGGTACCTCTTCAACATGGATACATGGAAAAATGGATGAAATCTGGATAAACAGGGCGGCAATGCAAACCAATAAGCTACCGTCCCTACACTTTCGAGAACCTCAAATGGACCAATATACCGAGAGCTAAGCTTACTCTTCTTTCCAAACCTCATTACCCCTTTCATAGGTGACACCTTCAACAGAACCTGTTCACCAACCTAAAAATGACATGGCCCTTATGTTGCGACCAGTATACTCTTTTTGCCTGCTCTGGGCTGCCAATAAGTTAGTTTGGATACCTCTCACCTTTTCATGAGCTTCTTTTACCAAATCAATGCCCAAAGGTTTTACCTCTCCTGTCTCGAACCACCCTATGGGCGATCTAAATCCCCTCCTATAAATGCCTCAAAAGGTGTCATACCAATACTGAAGTGATAACTGTTGTTGTATGAGAATTCACACAACGGTAAAAACTAATCCCAATGGCCCCCAAAATCAATCACATGTGCTCTCAACATGTCCTCTAGCACCTGGATCATCCTCTCCGACTGACCATCCGTCTGAGGATGAAAAGTTATGCTAAAAGTGATCTAGGTGCCCAACTCTTCGTGCAACTTGCCCTAAAACTTAGAAGTAAACTGCGTACCTCTGTCTGAAATGATGGAAAGGGGTACCTCATGTAACCTCACTATCTCTTTAACATAGATTTTGGCCAACTGCTGGGAGTTGTAATCCACCCTGACCGGAATGAAATGGGCTGATTTAGTCAGCCTGTCCATGATGAACCAAATTGAGTCATACTTCCCCAAGGTCTTAGGAAGACCTTCCATAAAGTCCATTACTATCCTTTCCCATTTCCATTCAGGAATGGGTATCCTTTGAAGCAATCTGGCAGGCCTTTGGTGATCATACTTCACCTGATGACCTTTTAAGTGACAAGGGGGAAAGGGTATACTTTCTTCTCTATGTCGCAATTTGGACACTTGGATACATATTCAGCTATGTCTCTCTTCATCCCAGGCCACCAATAAAGTTGCCTCAAGTCCTATTACATTTTGGTTACGCCCAGATGAATCGAGTACTATAAACCATGAGCTTCGGCTAACACATTCTAAACCAAGTCATCAACTCGAGGGACACATATCCGCCCTGTAAAACACAACACCTCACATGCATCAAGTGTGACGTCTAAGATCTCACCAGACACCACCTTGTTCCGAAGCTTGGTCAATTGGAAATCCTTAAACTGTTTGGCCTTGATTTCTTCCAGAAAATGGACTTAACCTTAATACTGGCCAACACTCCACTCTTTTCTGAAACTCCCAACTGCATGAACCTGGATGCTATAGTTTGAACCTCTCTAGCCAAAGGTCGCTTGGACACCCCCAAACAAGCCAAACTACCCATGCTCATTAATTTCCGGCTCAATGCTTCTGCCACCACATTGGCCTTACCCAAATGATACTGAATGGTCATGTCATAATCTTTCAACAACTCCATCCACTTTCTATGTCTCAGATTCAGATCCTTCTATGTAAACGCATGTTACAGGTTGTGTTGGTATGTGAACACCTCACACTTGACACCATAGAGATAGTGTCTTCATATCTTAAGTGCAAATACCACCGCTTCCAACTCTAGATCATGGGTCGGGTAATTCTTCTCATGAGCCTTCAATTGCCTCGAAGCATAGGTTTTGACATTCCTGTCCTGCATCAACGCAGCACCCAAATCCGAATGTGAAGCATCACAAAATACAATGAATTCCTTACCTTCAACCGGAAATAAGAGAATAGGAGCTATAGTCAAAAGTATATGGAGCTTTTGGAAGCTCTCCGCACACTTGTCAGACCAAACAAATGGTACCTCCTTCTGGGTGAACCTTCTCAAGTGAGTACCAATGGAAGAAAAATTCTTGACGAACCTGTGATAATAACTAGTAAGACCCACAAAACTCCTAACCTCAGTCACAAAGCTAGGCCAGACCCAACTCTTAACTGCTTCAATCTTTTGGAGATTTACCATCACTCCTTTTTCCAAGACCACATGCCCTAAGAAGGCAATCGAAGATAACCAAAATTTGCATTTCAAAAATTTAGCATATAATTTCTTCTCCTTTAGAATTCCCAAAATAATACAAAGATGTTCTACATGCTCCTCCTTATTCTTGGAGTAAATCAAAATATCATCCATAAAAACAATCACGAAAGACTCCAAGAATGACTCAAAAACCCCATTCATCAAGCTCATAAAGGCTGTCGGCGCATTGGTTTAACCCAAATGATATCACCAGGAACTCATAATGCCTATACCGAGTCTAGAAAGCCATCTTATGTATATCCTCAGGCCTAATCCTCAGATGATGATACCTTGACCTCAAGTCAATTCTAGAAAACACCAAAGCACCCTGCAACTGGTCAAAAAGGTCATCTATGCAGGGCAAAGGATACTTATTTCGAATGGTGACCTTGTTCAATTGCATGTAATCTATACACATCCTCATGCTACCATTCTTCTTCATAACAAACAAGACCGTAGCATACCCAAGGCAAAGCACTGGATGAATAAGGGTTTAAGAGTTCCTAAAGCTGAGTTTTGAGTTCCCCCATCTCTATTGGAGCCATGTGATAAGGAGGAATAGAGATTGGGCGGGTGCCCAGCTCCAAATATATACAAAAGTCAATATCCCTGTCCGAAGGCATACCAAGCAGATCCGTAGGAAATACCTCCTGAAATTAAGAAACCACCGAGACTGACTCAATAGAAGGGGACTCCGTACTAATATCTTGAAGATGAGTCAGGAAGGGTGAACACCCCTTGCCCACTAGCTTTCTAGCCTGAATAAAGGATATGTTCTTCACCGGCTTAGGCTTATACACACCCTCCCGCTCTAGCCTATCCATTCCTGGCATTTCTAGAGTGATTGTCTTTGTATTACAGTACAACACAGCGTGATAAGGAGACACCCAAATCATACCCAATATAATATCAAAGTCCAACATATCCAAAATGACCAAATCTACCCAAGTCTGAAAACCCATAAACATTATAGAGCATAAATAATATACATGGGCACTACTACAGACTCCCCAACTGGAGAAGAAACATTAAAAGGAGAATCAAGAACATCACAAATCAAGTCCAGACCCAAGGTAAATCTAATAGGTACATAGGAATATATGGAATCTGGATCAAATAAAACAAAAGCCATCCGATCATAGACGAAAATAGTACCTGTTATTACAGCATCAGATCCCTCAGCCTCAGACTAGCCCAGAAAGGCATAACAATAAGCTCTATCATCAATCTGGGCAACCTCTATAGCTGGTTGTGACGTTCCCCTTACCGTGATACCATTACCTCTGTTACAAACATGGCCTCCCTGATTATTACCTCGCCTACCTTATGGGCGACCTCTACCATTACCATCTATGCCTGCTGGAACTACAGCCTTGGTCTTCTTCTGTGCCTGATTACACGCCTGTCTTAGAGGGAATTCCCTCTTAAAATAACCTAGATCATCACAATGGAAACATCCTCGCTCAAGATAGGGCCTACTGGTAGAAGAATAAAAAGCCCTTTTGGCATCGAGGAGCTGGAGACTACTGAATAGCCCTTGAATGACCACCTTTAGAAACTGTCAAGGCTGACTGAATAGGATGAGCGCAATGAACCTGCTGACTGGGACCTCTGGAATATGAACCACTGAAATTACCCACATTTTAGGACTTCTTGGATAATACCCTAGCCTGCCCAACTTGCTTAACCCTCTCCAGTTTCTTCACATGGTCAGTCACCTCATTAAAACTCTTCCCTGCAGAAGTCATATAAATGGATAGAACTTGCAAGTCAGTATTCAAACCTTTAACATACTGACGAATCCTCTCCTCCTCAGTGCCTAATAGTTGGGTAGCATAGCAAGATAAGGCATGAAACTTAGCCTCATAAGCTGCAAAAGATATGATGCACTGTTCAAGGTCAAGAAACTCCTCCTTCTTGCGATCCCTAAGAATACAGGGCACATATGTTTTCCAGAAACAAGGCATGAAACTGGGCCCAAGTCATCAGAGGAAAAGCTGATGAACAACACTCCACATGGGCCCTCCACCACTGCTTGGCATCACCCTGCAGCTGGAAAGTCACAAACTCCACCCCATGTTGTTGTACAATACCCAACTTATGCAATCTCTCGTAACAATCCAGAGTAAACTCAAAAGCATCCTCATTTTTTGTACCATGGAATGAAGGAGGCTTCATCTTCAGGAACTTAGTCAATAACTCATGCTCGATCCCAGTCATGACAGGGCCTAATAACGGACGGAAGAATGCATCTTTATCTGAGGCCTTATCCATCTTAAGAGTTAAGGCAGCAGCGGGATGGGCACCCAAACTTAAGTAGCCAGCATAATGGGAGTGGCTCTAGTACCAGCCAACACACTTTGGAATGCCAACACCTGATGAATAACCTCAGAAGACATAGGGGAAAGACTTGCACCTCCAATAGGTGCTGCCACCTCTGGTTCCGCGCCCTCCTCGTGCACTACCGCAACCTCCTCCTCAACATGATCCTAGGGTGAGAGAGGGGTTGCTGGCCTTGGCTCAGCCACCACCTGAGCTCCACCCTTAGCGGGTATCGCTCTCGCTCTGCCCCTATCCCTTTCTCGCCGGTGAACTGCTGGTCCCACAGCTAGAGATGCTACCCTTACTCCATTCCTTCTATTATTAACCATTTGCGGACAAAAGAATGAAGGAAGTAAGATACCAATTTGAATCGCCAGATACCAATTGGAATCAAGTTATATTACGAAGGAATAAAGAAGAGATAGTTTCCTAAAGTCCTGTAGAAGGTCGCATCTCGGCCTTTGGAACACGGTCTGCACTTAACAAAAAAAGAGCACAGGGTAGTATTAGTATAAAATACTATGTACTAGTAGGTATCATATGGCAATCCAACATAAGACATGAATGTAGCAAAACACATAACAAGTAAAAGAACTTCAACACTTAGCAAATAATCAGTCAACAGGTAGTCTTTTCAAGTCAGTTCAAACACAATAATCTCAATTTCATAAGTCACTGAACCACTATAAAGGAAAGAAATAAACACCTTCAACAATCATCTCACATATTGCTATGTCCATTAACTTCCACTTATATCGGTGGTATCTCTAATCTCATCTCAGTCCACAACCAAATTCACTACCGAAGGATAGTATGGCAATACAATATAAGAATAAAAGAAGTAAAAGCGTGTACACAAATGCTTGGGTCTTATTTTTGCCTACTAGTCATGACCTGCAGGAGACCCTAGATGTCCATGTACCATACCGGCATGGTATAAGATCCATAACAATTGTATCAATATCAATATCAAGAATGTTAGGCTCTCATACCTATCCCTCATGAATACACACAGTGTCCAAAGCACAAGTACACTTAGTCGTTTTAGCTTACTTCTCACTTCCTAGTCATCTAGCCTATTCATACAAGTATAACAGGAATAATACATATAATTCAATCACGATAAAAGACCAATCACAAGTTATACAGTTCTACCAAATAGCATGTTATACGATGAGTCTCAACTCTAATTCAAATCATAACCTACCTCGAGTGAAGATTTACCATCCGCAAGCTAGTTCAAAACTATCTTGCTCTTTCTTAACTCTCCAAAATGCACAATGTCTAAAAATAACAATACTACTAGGGTAATTAGCTATTTACTCTTTATTTTAGACTTTGGAAATTCAACCCATCAATTTTACCCTTTAAACGAGGTTTCTAGCATTCTCCAAGAGTGAATTAATCATTAATTAGCCTCATTGCATTCATAGAATCAATTTTCAAAGGTTTCTAACCAAGTTCATATCTTTTCACCATTTTGTCACGATCCAGACCGTCGTGAGTGGCACCCACCCAACCCCGGATGAGCGAACCAATAGAACTAAACCCTTAGCATAGCCTAACAGCTTAAAACCAGTGTGCAAGAAAATAAACTAGCAATAATTAACCAAAATCAAAACCAACTATATTAAATAACCTGTGGAAAAATCCCCTAGGACCTGAAAGTCATCGTACCAAAACGCTACCAAATCTATAGTACGGGGATGCAACCCCAAAATAAGCAATAGTCTAAGCCCAAAATAAGTGGGCTACAACCAATAAGAAAGAAACCAACGCAGCTCGATCGAACAGCTCACCCTTGATATCTTGAAGTGTCAGGCCGACAGGTGAGGTCGTACGTCAACCGCCGGAAGCTTTCCTGTACTCACAAAAGAAACGCAAGTGCAATATCTGTACACAACCACCGTGTACTGGTAGGACTATCAGCCAGTTCCAAATAAACAGTATATGAACAGTACAAAAGTCAAGTAATAGTACAAGAAACATGTAAACAAGCCGACAGGTAATTCTAGACTACAAGTCTCTCCCTAGCTTATCCCCACATGTAATCCACTTTCACAGCTATGATCAACAATCCACCCACATGTAATCCACTTTCACAGCTATGATCAACAATCCACAATAAACAATAATTACATCGCATTACATATTCCGGACCCATCCTGGATCCTCTCTAGACAACACCTAAGTGTCAAAAATATAACCCGGTCTACACCAAGACCAACTCACAAATCAATATGATGATAACCCGGCCTCTCAAGGACCATATGCACAATCACAAATCATAAACACAACTCGGTCTACTCAGGGAACCATTAGTAAAAATATAACGATACAATAAAGTAAACCCGTACTAGGCGTGGTACCCGAGCCAACCAGTTAGTATCCCATACCAGACGTGGTACCCGAGCCAACCATTAGTATTTCCGTACTAGGCGTGGTACCCGAGCCAATCGAATGTCACATAAATCCACAGTCACAACAATGAACAATCAACACTTGTAAACCAACAAGCAATAACACCTAGTTCATTTCACAAGATTGAAAATAGGACTTTTGAACATTCCTAAATCATTCCCTAAGCAATGCAAACCATACAAATAGTTAGACAAAGGTACACAAACATATAATGTATACAGGAATCAATAACCATCACCTACCTCGAATAATCAAGTTCTACAGTGCCGGAGCTTTCCCTTTTATAGGATCCCTTGCTTGTTCTTGGTCTAGAAACGAACACATAAATACTATAGTTAATTAACTGGCCTAATTACTGGATTATACCGAGTCCAAAAAGTAGTCTATACCTAATCTTTAACTAATGATATCCTGACCTCAAGTCAATTTTCGAAAACACAGATGCACCCTGTAACTAGTCAAAAAGATCAGCAATACGGGGTAAAGAGTACTTATTATGGATGGTGACCTTGTTCAGTTGCCTATAATCTATGCACATCTGCATACTACCATCCTTCTTTTTCACAAACAAGACCGGAGCACCCCATGTCGAAGCACTGGGATGGATAAATCCATTATCTAGGAGTTTATGAAGCTAAGACTTAAGCTAACTTAACTCTGTCGGAGCCATATGATAAGGAGGGATGGAAATTGGGTGAGTGCCCGGCTCCAAGTCAATACAGAAATCGATATCCGTGTCCGAAGGCATACCAGGCAAATCCGCTGGAAACACCTCTCGAAACTCTAAAACAACTAGAACTGACTCAATGGAGGGAGACTCCACACTATCATCCCGGAGATGAGCCAAAAAGGCCAGACTCCCTCTCCCCACTAACTTTCTAGCCCAAATTAACGATATTATTCTGGCCGACTTAGACCTGTACACACCTTTCCACTCTAGCTTATCCTTACCCCGAATCTCTAGAGCCACAGTCTTGGTGTTATAGTTTATCAAAGCATGATAACGGGATAACCAAGTCATGCCCAAAATGACATCAAAGTCAACCATATCTAGAATTATCAAGTCTACCCCAGTATGCAGCCCCACAAACACAACAGAACAATTACAATAAACATGAGTCACAATCACCGACTCTCCAACCAGGGTAGAAACTTGGATAAGGGAATCAAGAATATCACAAGTCAAATCCAGACCCATAGCAAATTTCACAGACACATATGAATATGTAGAACCTGGGTCAAGAAGTACCAAAGCCATCCTATCACAGACAAGAATAGTACCTGTAATCACTGCGTCAGATGCCTTAGCCTCAGACCTTCCTGGAAATGCGTAATAATGAGCCCGATCATCAATCCAGGCAACTTTCTTGGTTGTCTGCGCCGCACCCCTGCCCGCTCAGTCATTCCCTCTGTCTCCCTGGCCTCCCTGAAAGTTACCTTGCCCACCCTGTGGATGATCTCTAGCATGACCACCTCTACCTGCTGAGACCACAACCTTAGACTGCTGCTGAACCTGATTACCAGTCTGCCGGTAAGGTCACTCCCTCTTTAAGTGGCCCAGATCACCAAAATGGAAGCAACCATGATCAAGTGCAGGCCTGCTGGCAGATGTGTAAGAGGCTCTCTGGCCTCTAGGAGTTGAAAACTGCTTATTAGCTCCTGGACGACCACCTGTAGCAGCTGGCAGAGCTGACTGAATAGGACGGGCTGAGTATATCTGTTGATTTTGGCCCCTGGAGTACGAACCATTGTAATTTCCCTCATTTTGGGGCTTCTTGGCTAACACTTTAGAGTGCCCCGCTTTCTTGACTCCTTCAAATTTCTTTACATAATCTGCCACTTCATTGAAGCCTTTCCCTGATGAAGTCATGTGCACAGACAATACCTGAAGCTCAATATTCAAACCCTTCACAAACAATCAAACCCGTTCCTCCTCGTAACCCAACAACTGTGTAGCAAAATGAGACAAAGCGTGAAACTTAGCCTCATAAGCAGAGACCGACATGCTACCCTGTTCCAAATTCAAGAACTCATCCTTTTTCCTATCTTTCAGAGTACGGGGTACATATTTCTCTAAGAAGAGAGCGTGAAACTACTCCCAAGTCAGTGGGGGCGAAACAAATGATTGACATTCCACATGAGATCTCCACCACTGCTTGGCATCACCCTGCAATTGAAATGTGAAGAACTCAACCCCATGCTATTGCACAATGCCCAGCTTGTGCAGCCTCTCATAGCAATCCAATATGAACTCATAAGCATCTTCCCTATCAGTACCCTGGAACGTGGGAGGTTTCAGCTTGAGAAACTTGGTCAGCATCTCATGTTCACTTTCTGTCATTACCGGGCCTAGCATTGGCCTAAAGAAATCACCGGTGCCTGAAGCTGCATCCATCCTAGGAGCCATAGTGACTGGTGGCTGAGTTCCCAGAGCCTGATTTGCAACACCTGCAGGGGTGGCTCCAGCACCAACCAAACCACTCAAGAAGTTCCAAGCCTGCTGAAATGCTTCAGGCATCATAGAGGAAAGGCCTGCACCTCCAGCCGGTGATGCCTCCACTTGCGCCCCATCATCCTCCACAACAACTTCCACATCTTCGACCACCTATTCCTGAGGTGGGGGAGAGGTTGCTTCTCTTGCTCCTGCAGTAGCTTGAGCTCCACCCCTGGGGGTGTGGCTCTACCTCGACCTCTGCCCCTACCCCTGCCTCTACCTCTGATAGTCGGACTCGCCGCTGGGACCGCTGCTCTAGCTCCGCCATTTCTTGTGTTAACCATCTACGGATAGAAGAGTGAACGAAGTTAGATAAAAAATTTTATCACCAGATACCAATTGGAATCAAGTTATAGTACAAATGAAGAAAGAAGAAATAGCTTTTCCTAGAGTCCCATAGCCTCTCGAATAAAAGTACAGACATCTCGGCACCATTCCGCAAGACTCTACTAGACCTGTTTTGGTATGACAAGATCAATGAACCCTAGCTCTGATACCATTTTTGTCACGACCTAGACCACCGTGAGTGGTACCCACCCAACCCTCGAATGAGTGAACCAATATAACTCAACCCTTAGCATAGCCTAATAGCTTAAAACCAGTGTACAAGAAAATAAACTAGCGATAATTAACCAAAATCAAAATCAACTATAATAAATAACCTGTGGAAAAATCCTCTAGGACCTGAAATTCATCGTACCAAAATGCTACCAAATCTAGAGTACGGGGATGCAACCCCAAAATAAGCAATAGTCTAAGCCCAAAACAAGTGGGCTACAACCAATAAGAAAGAAACCAAGGCAGCTCGATCGAATATCTCACCCTTGATATATTGAAGTGTTAGGCCTACAGGTGAGGTCGTGCGTCAATCGCTGAAAGATTTCCTATATTCAGAAAAGAAACACAAGTGTAGTATCAGTACACAACCACCGTGTACTGGTAGGATCATCAGCCTATTCCAAATAAATAGTATATGAACAGTACAAAAGTCATGTAGTAGTACAGGAAATATGTAAACAAGCCAACAGGTAATTCTAGACTACAAGTCTCTCCCTAGCTTATCCCCACATGTAATCCACTTTCACAACTATGATCAACAATCCATAATAAACAATAATTATACCGCATTACATATTCTGGACCCATCCTGGATCCCCTCTAGACAACACCTAAGTGTCAAACATATAACCCGGTCTACACCAAGACCAACTCACAAATCAATATGATGATAACCCGGCCTCTCAAGGACCATATGCACAATCACAAATGATAAACACAACTCGGTCCACTCAGGGAACCATTAGTAAAAATGTAACAATATAATAAAGTAAACCCGTTCCAGGCGTGGTACCCGAGCCAACCAGTTAGTATCCCATACCAGGCATGGTACCTGATCCAACCGTTAGTATTTCCGTACTAGGTGTGGTACCCGAGCCAATCGAATGTCACATAAATCCACAGTCACAACAATGAACAATCAACACTTGTAAACCAACAAGCAATAACACCTAGTTCATTTCACAAGATTGAAAACAGGACTTTTGTACATTCCTAAATCATTCCCTAAGCAATGCAAACCATACAAATACTTAGACAAAGGTACACAAACATACAATGCATACAGGAATTAATAACCATCACCTACCTCGAATAATCAAGCTCTACAGTGCCAAAGCTTTCCCTTTTTCAGGATCCCTTGCTTGTTCTTGGTCTAGAAACAAACATATAAATACTATTGTTAATTAACTGGCCTAAATTAGCCGGATTATACATTTAGAGAACTGAAGCTTGGTGATCATTACCCATTAACTATAAACAATACCCAAGAACTCTAGCACCCTAGAATTCCCTTTTTTCCCCGGATTCTACAATCCTAGGTTATCCCAAACCTTTCCCCAGTCCACCCCTAGCAATTCTATAACATAGTAAAGATATTACGGAGTTTGTGGAGTATAATCCTTACCTTTAGGACGAAAAATGGTGAAAAACGGATGGAAATCGCCCAAAATTGCCCCCTTCTTCTCCCAGAACATTTTGAAGAAAAACTGAACTATTTTGGGGAAGTTTCTGCATTAAATCCCATCGTTCTCCGCTATAGAGGTACCATCATAGCAGAGTCATCTGCTATGGCGGAGGCTGACCGATGTTGAGTTTCGTAGTAACAGTATTTTCTCTGCTACGGTGAGGTCGGTATGGCGGAGTGTCAACCGCTACAGCGGTTGACACGGGATAGAAAGTCATAAAGTCCCAAAAAAGAGTTCATTTTATAACACACTTATTTTATCGATGTCCCAGAACAACCCCTTCACGTCAACCTCGATTCTAGGAGTTTTACTTACCCGAATTCAATTTCAAAAAGTCCCCCGGACTCCTTTATGTCTTAGCTAAAAGGAAAACTAGCTCAAATCAAGACATTTAACCCAATCCTTACCCGGATTTCCCTATACCATACCTTGCTCCAAAATCGGCCGAGACTAGCCTAGCTTAGAATTTCAAACTCCCAAACCCGGAGTTTTCTAACTCTAAAAATTGGCACGAATGTTTCACCCATAATGACGGACCCGGTCGTTACAATTTTCATGCCTAAAGGTTTCACCTTTATGGAAACCAAGGTTCCCCATTAACTTTAATTAAGTTAAAAACAACTAATTTCATGCCAGGAATCGAAAAGATACATTCTAGGATCAATTCTAGGTGATTTTACACCTACCCATAGGGTTCTCCTCCAAGTTCATACTTCTAGGGCTTAAATTCAAGAATTTCACCATTAATTCTTTCTCCCAAGGTCTAAGAAAGATTAATATTTGTTAAATAAAGAGTTCTACGGATTACTTACCTCTAACGATGAAGATTGTGCTAGTTTTCTTGGAAACCCCACTTGTTGGATCTCTAGAACGGAATAGAATAATGAGAAAAATAACTCAAAAAATTGCAGAACATATAGATATACTGTTGTCACGCCCTGAGACTACCCTCTGGATACGACACGAGACCTAAGACCCTAAGTGATCCCAAGCTAACCCTTGGCCTTAGCATGACTTAAACAACACCGTAAACATACTGAGCGTAAGCTTAAGAGAAGTAATGAGCAACTTAGTGTAAGATAGAAATATCATTCTAGGAACAATAATTTGAAACATAAAATACTGACTGTCTAACTATGTCTGAAAAGCCTCTAAAACTGGTAAAGTGAGTTGTTGGGACAAGACTTCCAGCTAACTCTAAGTACTGAAAGAAAGTCATGAAAATAAGCTAAACTCATAACTAGTTCTCTATCACGACCCGAAATCGGGTCGTCATGGCACCTACATAACACCTTTCCCCCCCCCCCAGGTAGGCAAGTCAACCCAAGAATGCGAAAGTACAATAAAATATTTTAAATAATGAAAAGAAGAAGGAAACTTACAAGAAGGGGGCCAACAATATAAATATAAACCAACAAAAATAGGTATACAAAATTACCCCAAAGTGACTGAGAAGACAAACATATACAAAGACCAATTATGGACCTGGTATCACTGGTACAAGAGCATCTAAAATACTGAATAAAGTTATACATTATGTATTGTCTATCCAAAATACAAAATATAGACGGAAGGGTAGATGAAAAGCAATCTCTAAATATCGGGAGCTCACCGCAATCCGGATAGCAGCTGGCCATGAATGACTAGAGGGTCAACAAGGGTGGCTCGTACTAGGTGCTACATCAGAAAAAGATGCAGAAGTATAGTATGAGTACCAAAATATGGGGTACTCAGTAGGCATCATAGGCCGACTGAGCTCAAAAAGATAATATATAATATAAGCTACCAAAAAATACACTAGCTACAAGAATCCACCTAAATCTACTTATCAACAGAAAATGAAAGACTTTAAGCTGACGGTGAAGATAATAATGATAATACAGACAAAGTCATTCCAAGTACACATAAGCAAATGCAATGCATCGTTAGATGTTATGATGCAGAATGTGGTCAATGCAGAAAAGTAAAACCCAGAATCTGGTACCTCGGGTGCCCAAAATTTAACCTCGGACTCATCAACATATGCATAAAATAAAATCCCAGATATGTTCTCCTCGGGCCACCCTAAATCGTGCATTAGACTCATCAATAGAAATATAAGTGGAGAAAAGGTGTGGAAACGTCCTTCGAACTGGCATAAACAATGGTACTTTCCTTTCTTTCAAAAACCAGTGGTTAAGTAAAAAATCTTAAGTTCTAACCGAAAATCCCTTATTTCCTTCATTTCCAAATCATTTTCTATGCAATGTAGTATGACATATGATGCCAAATTCAGAGAATATCATATACTTATAAGTAAGCAGGGTAAAACACCCTTCAAACAAGACAACTAACCTGTAACTCTGTTTGATCCACATTATGGCCTCGGTCCCACAGTTACACAATAATGGTAAATATAAGTGGAAGAAATGGAAATAAATGCGAAAATAAGTAAAAGCACCTACTCTACCTCTAAAACCTCCTTAAAGTATTCTAAGGATCCTAGTCAAGATACGGCAATGCTATAAGCTCCTAAACTAAGGGTAAGCAGCATAATCTATGGTCCCGAAATGGCCAATTTATACGAAAAATAGAATTTTAAGCCTAATTCTAACCTAAAACTTAACCTAATGTTCAAGTGACTTATAAAATGTATAATCTAACTATGCCAAGTCTAAGGAAGACAAATCGTAACCTACCTCGGGGTCGAACTGTCAATCGTGTGCCTTCTTCTTCCGATAAGCGTCAGAATACTGTCACACTATCATAAACATAATTCAGGTGTCAAGATGAGAAAAATGACACTCATATTGCTATAAAGAAATTTGGGCCAGAAATCAGGTCAGAAAATGACCCTCGGGGATCTCGTAACGAAACAAAAAATAAATTTTACAATTATGTTTTCAGCGGATTTATAAATCCATGTCCAAAATTTGATCGCAAATGGGACTCGTTTCAGGGTCCAAACTAGCCCCAAAACCCACTTGATCAAGAGATTAAAATAAAGAATTAATGAAATTTAAACGGAAGATAACATAATTTAAATGATGAAAAAGGAGAAGGAAATTAAGGGGGACTTACCAGAATGATGAGGGATAAAAATGGAGGCTTGATTAGCTTACAATCTCTCAACAATGGAATATTTTCGGAATAAAGGAGATGAAAATGAAGTGGAAAACATGTATATAGTTGCTGGACAGGCCTATGCGCATGCGGGCAGGCCACAACGCACGTGGCCTGGCATACGCGCACGTGAAGGTCAAGCGGAGGCAAGGCCAGGTACCCCTCTTGCGCGCACACAGGTTGGCCACCATGCACGCGGACATGCGTAGGCGGCCAGGGCCATGCATAGGAGAAGACAAAGGCAAGTAATGTCCGGCGCCTCTTTTTCGTGTACGCAGCCAACCCCCATAGGCGAAAGGTTGTATACTGCTGCAACACCAACCAGCAAAGAATGAGGAGGAAGAAAATCTTAATTGGAATCAATAGACCTTAGTCTCCATCAGAATGTTTTCTTTCATTCCCTGGAAATATTATGAAGTGTCGCTCTTTATGTGCGCATTACTTTGTAGTCAATTATAAATGTTATTTTAATTACATGACCTTTGTCACAGAAGAACAGTAAAAAAATATAGCAGGAGATGTATGAAATAACAAATGAGATCTTCGTAATGTCATTTTCTTCAATTCAAATAGTGATTAGGCATAAAAAGGATGGATCTGAAGATGAAAGATTAGCAACAGGGGAAACCTTATGAAAGATTCTTTCTCACACTCCTCTAGCATACAAGAAAAGCAGGAATTTTGGCTAGAATTAGCTTCTCAATATAAGGTTTGCTAAGAATACCAATGCCCTGTGCGCATGAGCATAAACACTTACTCGAGAGCTTCAATTTACACACCTAAAAAATGTAGGTGCTAAGCAAGCTAAAGAAGATTACAGGGAAAATCATATCTCCCCAACAGTTAGCTAGCATTCATTAAGGGGCTAAGCAATCTGTCGAAGCTGTGGGATATAAAATACAAGTAAAACACTAAGTTCAATTAATTTATTTGTGTTTGTAGCAAAAAAAAGTAGTTGGTTAATCGGAATCAGAGTAAATAAGATAATAATGGTGTTTCCTTTGGTGATAGAAAATCTAATTGTAGAAAGAATCAAAAGTAAAGTTGAGGATAACTCTTCGTCTCGGGACCTTTTACTTGTTTCCATCATGTGGGAGTTAGGATTATTTCCTTTCTTTCCACTTGGTGTTAAGTCTATTTGAACCTTCTTTCGTACCTCCCCCTTTTCCTTCTAGTTATGGTCACCCTTTTGTTATCACCACTACAGCCTACTTCACCAAGTGGATTGAAGCAATACCAATAGCCTTAAGATTAAGATTGGAAAGTCATTTTTAAGCCCAAGTGCAATCAAATTGAGAAATAGAATAAACTTGTTTTAGTTACATGAAGCTTTTCAAAGATAGCAACATAGGGATCTTATTAGGAAAAAGGACATGAGGTGACCCTTTTAAAAAATAATAGCTCATGTTTAGTTCATTGGACATTATATGGCCAGTTGGCCAAATAAATTTTATATTATGGCCATTTCACAATTTGGGCCATTCTGGCCCTTTATTTAGTTTTTCTTTTCTTTTTTTTTGCTCTAATTATTTTTTTGGGGCTAAAAAAAACTAATTAAATATAATTTTTAAAAAATTATATAATTATTGTATAGAATATGTACTTATATAAGATATATGTATAGAAACTACATAAGATGTGTATTAAAACTGTGTAGTTGTATAAAATATATATTTGCATAAAATATATATAAAAATAATATAGAATATGTATAGAAATTGTATAGTTATTGTATAAAATACGTATCTGTATAAGATTTATATAGAAACTGTATAGGATGTATATATAAACTGTATAATTATTGTATAGAATATGTATTTGAATAATTATTGCAGCTAAAGGTTGTATATGATGTGTATCGAAACTGTATAATTGTTGTATAGCATATGTATCTGTATAGAATGTGTATAGAAATTGAATTATTGTATAATTACTGTGCCAAAATGCCCTTTAAATTTTTGATCTTAAACATATATATATATATATATATATATATATATATATATATATATATATATATTATATATATATATATATTATACATTGAGTATGTATTGATTATACATTTATTACACACAAATCTCTTTAAAAAATAGGCGTGAAAGATCATTATTAAACAAAAAAGAGCAGTAACTAAAGGAGTAGAGTTTTTTTTTCTTTTAAAAAAAGTGCACAAAAGCAAAAGTAGAAAAAATAAGGGAGGGGAGCAAGAAATTTGACCTGTGATTTTTTTATTTTTAAATAGAGCATCAAAAACAAAATTATAAAAAATAAGGGAGGGAAGCATCAACCCGTCACTAGCGAAAAAGGCCAAAATATGGGAAATCAAATTCATTGGCCATTCGGTTGGCAATATTTTGCACCGAATGGTCATATTTGTCCTTATCCCATCTTATTATTCGCTCAGTTGGTTGGCTACCTGAACTCTCTCCACTCTGCCCCTTATTTCCGTTTTCCGGTTTTCCCTACCCTCTATGTTATGTTTTTTAAAAAAAAAAGAAAGATAGCAACATCACAGTATAGACTATATATTGTAAACAAGACATAAAAATTTCTAACAAATAATCAAATGAGAAATAGCAAAAAGAAAAATAAATAGAAAGCTAAAGATGAATCTCACCTTAGTTTAAAAATTACTAATTGCTCCAAAGTTGTGTATCAGAGAAGATGAAAAAAGAGGAACAAGTATGTTGACTTATGTATATCTTGGAAATATATATTTGATTTTCAACTTTCTGAAGAGAAATAAAATAATGGGAGTGGATCTGAGGGGGTGTAGTAGTAATTATTAGAGATTTTTTAATCAAAGGGCCCATTTAAGTCTCGATTTAAGAATCCAGATTAAACTATTTGTGGTTGTTTTAAAATGTTTGTTACGTAGATAAATTAATCGCACAAAATATGTTTGCTTATTTGTTATTTTATGTGATTAATTTATAAGTTAATGCGTAATTAGCGCTTAAGAACACGCGCATAAAACGAAAGCTAATTAAAAGGAATCTCACCTTAGAGTGGAAACAAAGAGATTAATAATTGCTCACAGAAAATAAAATAGAGGAAAAATTGGAAAAGAGGTTTTGTGGACTTTCGTCCGACCACGTTAGAAAGAAAGAGTAACTTACATAAAATCCACTATAGGAGTTAATTACTCTCCTGATCATTAGTTTAGTAAATTATGTTTTTACCACTTAAAAAGCATCCGGATACATGGTTTAATCTCGAATACATCACATAAGGCATCCAGATACATGATTTAGTCTCGAATACATCGCATGTATCCGGAGTTTAGTCACATGTATCCGCTGTCCGAATATATAGTTTAGTCTCAGATACATTGCATCTGCATGTATCTGAAGGGTTACAACATGTATCTGCATATATCTGAGGAGTTACAGCATGTATCTGCATGTATTTGAGGGGTTACAACATGTATCCATTTGTATCATGTATCCGTATGGTTGCACATGTATCCGTGTGTGTCTGGGTTTGATTAAAATAAAATAGTAAGAGAATTAATAGATACGGTAAGGATGTTTAGCTCTTTGTGTAGTTTACCCAAATAATTTTAATTAGATCCAACCCAAATTTATCAATTTTGCACAAAATCATGACATGTGTAAACGTATATTCACTTCTTGACTTCTATACACTTAATAATCATGGTTAATTATTAAATAAATTGAATTAATTTTGTGTAGCTATTCGATTCTTGTAACTTCCCTGATAAATTCTCTCTTAATCAACTGCAATTTAAATGATAAATTGAGTATAAATTCAAGATGGGGGATATATAAATTGAGTATAAATTCAAGATGGGGGAAAACATTTATTGTAAGAGAATTTAATCTTTAAACTAAAATAAAGAGGTAAATATGACCTTGTGAAAGTGTTAAGATAGTGTGGAAGAAGGAAACACGACAAAAGTGGGATTGTATTAGTTGGTGTGAGCAACTTAAAATCCTTGGATGAAATTATTTTTGGTGAGTGAAGGAAAAACTAACATGCAATCGTTTATGGTGAGCGAAGGAAAAATTAATTTAGTAATCGTTCATGATGAGTGAGTGAAAACACACGTTTGTGGTGATTGCACCGTTTGTATAATGAAGTTATTTTTGTTTGTTGTCTACTTTGCGAGCCTTTCTGCATATTTCTTTCTTTCGTCAGTTCACAAGGCTGTAAAAGAGAGAAAGGGGCAGCTATCTAGCAGGAACCATTTCAGTTGTACACCACGAGGTCCCTATGGCCAAGGGGATACTTTCATATACGAGTCGCATATATAGTTTCCATCAGAAATAGAGGCATTCCAGTAGAGTTGAATGCCAAAGTTTCTATTGAACAACAACAATGAACATGACAAAAAAGATTTGAAGAGTTGACGAAAAATACACAAACTTGTAATTTTGGCTCCGTCTTTGACAATATATATCAGAACATACCATTACAAAGAACTAAACTAAATAGCACTTGCTGAAATAAAGAAGTGCAGCAGCATATAATCATGAAATCACTTACCATCATCTTTAGTGTTTCTTCGAGATATAAACTTGGGGTTGGCCTTCCAAGCCCATAAGTTGTTCTATTTCTTCTTTAATCTTCACAGCTGAATTGCCAACCGAGTTGCTACAGTCGATAATTTTTATCGATTGCAATGACCAATTAGACCTAAAGCTAATTGGGATCACTTCAAGCTTGGAACAACTTTTTATAACTAGATGTTCTAGTAGAGAAAATAATCCATCTGAGCAATTTCACTGGGTCATAAACACACGATGTAATTTCAAAACTTTGAGTCTATAGAACACGTTATCATTGAGGTCCCAGATCTTTTTCCCTGTAAAGTAAATCTCAGATAATTTAAGAGTCTCAAGGTGTTACAGCTTTGCAATACTCGAAACTATTTCATTCGTTAGGAAAAATTCACCGAGGGACAAACTCCTAAGACGTGAGGGGAAAATATCCAAACTCTTCAATCTAGAGCCTGAATAATTGGGAACATCTCCAAATTCATCAATGTGGAGCCTGAGTTCTTCAAGATTTGGAAACTTCTCCCAGAACTTCGGAGTCATGTCAGCCACGGAAATATAACACATGCCAAGAGTCTTCAAGTTATCTAATACAATATCTTTATATTCTTCGAAATTCACACTCTCATCATATTCCCACATAATGGGAAATTCGTTTATGTCCACATGCCTCAGCTTTTTCATTTTCCAAATAGCAGGCGATATCATTATATAAGATGAACGGACCCGCAAAGTTTGTAGATGAAGTAGGTGTGACACCCACTTGAAATCAAATACTTTTAACAAAAATTGCAAGGTACCTCAAGTGAGTCAGTGACTGAAATGCAGCAGCCCAAGAATTGTCCAAGCAGATATCCAATAAATGTAACAGCCGAATAAGTCTTCAGTTATTAAGCAAAGGGAAAAGATTCTTAATATCATATATGCTGAATTTTGGATGAGCAATGAATTCAAGAGTCTCCCTTACCTTGAAATCACTTGTCATATTGCCATGTATGTACATGCATAACCTTTGTTCATTCAAAAAGACACGTTGATATAAATTATATGGCACTATGTGCTGCATAAACTTTTCTTTTGTAATTTTTTCCAAGCAAAACTCACACACTTGATCAAGAACTATACAGCATTTTATTTCCCCATTTGCTCTTCTTTTAGAAACCACAACCATGTTTCTGCTAACGAGATCACGCAAGCAACTCTCTAATAATTCTTCTAGCTTCAATGTGTTAATGTTCTGGACAAACTCTTCAGCTATCCACCACTTCAGAAGATCGGACACTGGAATTTCATAACCTTTAGGAAACAATCCCATGTAGAGAAGACAAAGCTTTAAATGGTCCGCCAAATGGTCATAACTTGATTGTATCTTCTGCATGCTCTCCTCTTCTAAAGCATGAGAACTTATATCATATGCAACCTCAAGCCACAAAGATGCTTCTCTTTTTTTTCTTGAAAGAATTCCAGCAATCCTGATAATCAAAGAAGGCAATCCCTTGCATCTTTTAGCTACTAGTTGTCGTACACTGAGTAGCTCCAAAGGACAATTCTCTCCTTGAAATACTTTCTTCTGCAATAATTCCCAACTCTTTTCATCTTTTAAAAATAGAAGGAAATAAGGTTCACTATGCCACTTAACATACTGTTATAATTCAAAAACTACTTGGTAACTTTCGTGGTGAAAACAAATCTTTTTTTTTATTTAACTTAAAGAGAAAAAAATAATTTAAAAAGAGAGTCGCCACTTAATTTTAGGAAAATTAAGAAACCATTTAAAAAGGGTAATTTTTAGGGAAAAACCTTTGATTTGAAAACCAGAGAAAGGATAAGGGTTCAAGTTAAATTCAAAAGAATGCGTTAGGCACTTTCGAAAATCTACAAAGTGTGATTCCCGGCGGATTTAAAATATTTGGCTAATTTTGAAAATTCTTTAAGTTATTTTGGTAAAAATCCTTATTTAAAAATGAATAGAATTTATTCGTTACTTTTTCATTCATCTCATTCCAAAGTGAAATAATTTGAATGTTAAGGTTTCAAAGTAATTCTATCTTCCAAATTTTATCCGATTTAAGTCCTTGAGTTAAATAGTTAACCCAATTTCTTAAACATGGATTTGAACTACTTAATAACGATGAAGGGACATGAAACATTCCCCAAGTCATTCTATCGAGCTTAGTTTGCCTAAATTAAATAGCATTTGATAAACACTTTCGAATAAAGATGTTGAACGATTATTTATAAAGGAAAACTAAATAAATTTTGAATTAACTCCATGGAGATTTATCCAAGCTAACTAAAAGTTTTAAGCATTCAAACAACTTTGAATAAATATATAAGATAGAGAAGTAAAGAAAGAAATAAGGTTGAGCCTAAATTTTGGCTCTCCCGTGAAGCCGCTGCTACTATTTTGAACTTTAAAGTCCAATGTTCCTTATTTTCAGCCCTTCGGGACTGTCTTTGCTGCTCAAATTTCAGGCCTCCGGCCTTATATTTGCTTCCTTTTCGATGCTCGATAGGGGTTGACTCGAAGAAAATTGTTAGGTTCTCAACCCAACGGAGATGCGAGGGTGAAGTGGAGTCCAAATAGACTTGGCCAGGGGAGTTCATGCACAAAAAAAGAAGAAAAAATGAATGAGCACATATCCATAATCAAAACGTAAATAGTCAAAATAATTTGAACATTTTAGTCCCTATGTGATCACGCATGGAGTTAAAATAATCTCG
The DNA here is from genome assembly GCA_003996215.1 of Jaltomata sinuosa. Classification (NCBI taxonomy): domain Eukaryota; kingdom Viridiplantae; phylum Streptophyta; class Magnoliopsida; order Solanales; family Solanaceae; genus Jaltomata; species Jaltomata sinuosa. Next base: position 229,151 of record QJPP01001582.1, on the reverse strand, counting down.
AAACAGATTTTCAATCAAAGAACTTTGGAGTAACACTTTGAAAGAGTTCAAACATAGAAAAACACATGATATTCTCTTGTTGCCTAAAAAAGAAAGAAAGGGTAAGGAAAACACATTTAAAGGACTGTGACCTCTTGAATATATGAACTAAAATGCTACAGATTCTTTGTTAAAAGGGAACAACACATAAAGCTAATTTCCAAGACAAACGACACATGAATTTCGAGATACTTACATACAGAGAAAACAAACTAACTGATTAAGGACTAAAGTGACTAGGATGTAAACAAAACGAAAATAACTCAAGGAAGGAATGTAAATGTCTCATGGTTTTGTCATTGGTATGAGTCTTAAAATAAACTCCTATTCTCATCCATACTTATTTTAACCCAGAACACACAAGCTAATAACATTTATCCAATTTTGAAGTAAAACAAGTTCAACCTTTTTTAAGAAAAGTGGCATATTAGAAAATCTTTGTTCATTCTCACGAGAAAACATATGCAAATGCTAAAAAAAACACATTTCATATAAGAGAAAACATGAAAGAAAAGAAGAGGTAAAGGTGAGGATCAACTTAATACACAATCTGTGAAGCATTTGAGACTCTTTCAAGCAAATAGAACAAAATCCAAACTATGATAAAGTCAATCTTATTCTTAAATTTTGGTTCTTTGGGGAGAACTAAAGAGCAACCCCAAAGACCAAACTTTGCCTTCTTCTCAATAAGTCTTGCTTAGCATTGCAAACCAAGAAGACTCCTTGAGAAAACCTTATTTCACACATAGAAAACTTACAAAAATGCTCACTTACACAGCCATAAATCAATAACAAAAACAAGGCAGAACCCTCGAGAGAACTCTAAACACAATAGCAGCTTCAAACAGATAAAAAATTCTAACTCTCATTCACAAGAACCTCACCGAAATTAATCATGTCTCACACTAACATTAAACACACGTTTCAGACATGACCAACCCAAACAACCAAGAAATTTGTAATGGTAATAAAATTTCACACCATAACGCTCAAACGTGAAAGAAAAGATGCAAAGGATGAAGCCTTTACCTGTTTTTGGCAGCGTACTAGGCTGAACGAGTCTCGCCAGAAATCTTCCACCACACTGCCAGAATTTGGATTGATTTCAATGGAATTGAAAAGATTTTTAAGTGTGTTTTCGCCTCTGCAACTCTTGGTTCTTGTGAGCCAGAGAATGACTCTCCAAAAAACTCAAAGAATTTCCAAAAGCCCGCCCCCAATCCTTTACCAATGGAGGGTTTAGATAGAGAATTTTTAGGGCAAAATGGGGGAAAATCATATGGGTAAATTGGGAATAACAAATGGGGAAATTCGAATTTCAAAAGAAATTCGTCCTAGCCAAGTGAGCTGGAGCCACGTATGTACGAAATAGGGTGAGAGGCACCGGATTTCAAGGGATTAGAGGACACCTGGGGTTTCTAGGTTCTTCTAGAACCTGCCAACGCATCGAAATCGTATGGGGAAACGATAACGGAGTGATATAGACGGAGTATTGACGAAATTTGTGAGATTTGGGGAGATTTCTCATCGTTTGGAAGCTGTTGGGACTGCGTTTTGGTGGAGTTTGTTGCTGGGTTCATCTGGGTACATTTTGTTGTTGTATTGAGAAGATAAAGAGTAACGGGGTCGTTCGTTTCTCTGTTGTTGAAGAAGAAAACAGAAGAGGGAGTTAAAAGGGTGTGGGCCGGTCGGGTCAGGTGTGGAAATTAGGCTGGGAAGGAGTGGAATTGGGCCAAATCTTTGGCTGGAAATTAAGGGATAAAGGTGGTTTAAAGGATGGCCACATTGCTTTGCAAATGTGGCCAGCTTTAGTTTAAAAAATAGCTATATTGAAACTATTTAGCGAATTTAGGCCAACATAGGAATAGATGAATTCATTAATATTCGAATTTTTTTAATTCAAACAAAGCAAATATAACCATTTTTGTTTAAAACATAACCACTTTATTTAGAATTAAGAGACTAATTATTCAATTAATATCTATTTTTGAGGAAAACAAAACCTTCTCAATTTAAACACAGTTTTCACTTGAAAATTATTTCCAAAAAATATTTTCTAAGTAAAATCTATATAATTCCATATAATTAAATACAGAAAGTATATATTCTTACTTAAAATGACAAAATTAGGATGAAAATTGATTTTGAGGATGTTTAATTTTATAAGAACAATTATTTTGAAATTATTTTAAATTGAAGAAGCTCAAAATTAATTTAATTATGGAGGGCAAAAATTGAGTGTCAACAACTCCTCCTCCCTTTGGGTAGGGTGGATGTAAGGGTTGAACCCTGGGCAAAGAAAGTTGACGATCTCAATTTTGTCCGATCATAAATTCATCTTTCGGAAGCGATTGGTTTAGCATGAAATTTCAAAGAATTATGGCCGAACTCCGGTATCGGATTTCCTACATATCTCAGGTTACATGAGAATTCAGGTCACTTGTAGTTCAAGACGCTTGATTTTACGCATGATTTTTAAAGAACTCAAAGCTATCCCGATTTTGGATTAAGGAGAGACCGGAAAGATGGAGAGTAAGAGGATTATGGGAAGTTTAGAATGCAGACGAGTTTTCAACATAGAGCCGGCCTACATATCCCAAACACTTAGGGAATCAGGCTGCTTGTAGTTCGACTCAATCGTTTGAAAAAATGATCTTTATGCTAAGATAACTTTTGGCTCAAGATGAGTGACAAATGAGTCGAGTTATGAAAAAGAGGCTTGCAACCTCTCAACCATGAATGTAGAGCTCTTCACATCCATAGGTAAGAACTTACCTGGACATAATTTCTAAAACTCTAAGTGCATTATCACCCGAATTTGAAAAAGAGGGATATTGCTTCTAATTGTGAGTTAAAGATTACTTTGGAAGCGAAACTGAAAACTTAAAGTTTGATAAAATAAAAGGAATAACCCACATGCCTTCTCACAGGGGTGTGGTTTGATTGTGGTGGAAGACAATCCTCAACTTGCATCCAAAGAGTTTGATATTCCTCTTCAGACTATATCCCAGTTCACTGCTAAGAAAAAGTTTCACATTGTGCTGCGTCCATTTTGATGTCGTCCATATTCATGCTCCGCAAAATCTATGGTAATTTTATCAATAGCAAATGTAACATACACAAATACAATTTGTGCAAACCTGATTCAACATGTCACACTGAAGAAGGTGACTATCCAATTTGCTATTTTAGGTGGACGAATCAATCTTGAAGGTAACATGCCATTTTGAATGGTATGGCTGCCCAATATGTCTCATTGAAAGGTGGACAACCTATTTTGAGTGTAACATTCCACTTTGAATGGGGTGACTGTCCAACGTGTCTCATTGAAAGGCGGCCAACCTATTTTGAGTGTAACATACCACTTTGAATGGGGTGACTGTCCAACGTGTCTCATTGAAAGGCGGACAACCTATTTTGAACATAACATTTCACTTTGAACAAGGTGACTACCCAATGTGTCTCACTGAAAGGCGGACGACCCATTTTGAACATAACATGTCACTTTGAACGAGGTGACTACCTAACATATCTCATTAAAAGGCGGACGACCTATTTTGAACATAACATGTCACTTTGAACAAGGTGACTACCCAACGTGTCTCATTGAAAGGCGGATGGCCCATTTTGAACATAATATGTCACTTTGAATGAGGTGACTTCCCAACGTGTCTCATTGAAAGGCGGACGACCCATTTTGAATGCAATACATTAATAAATTGTGTTCCATAATCACATGCACTAAACTTATTAGTAGCAAGTGCAATGTAAGGGCAAATATGAATTGTGCAAACCTTATTTTAATATGTCACACTGAGGGAGGTGATGATCCAATATAATATATTGTGTTACGCTGAAGGAGGTGACGATCCAAAATAATATGTCAAGTTGAAGAAATTGATAATTCAAGATAATATACTATGTCACATTGAAGGAGGTGACGATCCAACATACTATAATATGTCACGTTGAAAGGAGTGACGATCCAACATAATATAATATGTCACATTGAAGGAGATGATGGTCCAACATAATATAATATATCACGTTAAAAGGAGTGACGATCCAATATAATATAAGATGTCACGTTGAAGGAGGTGATGCTCCAACATAATATAATATGTCACGTTGAAGGAGGTGACAGTCCAACATAATATAATATGTCACATTGAAGGAAGTGACGGTCCAACATAATACAATATGTCACGTTGAAGGAGGTGACGGTCCAACATAATACAATATGTCACATTGAAGGAGGTGACGGTCCAACATAATATAATATGTCACATTGAAGGAGGTGACGGTCCAACAAAATATAACACGCCTGTCAGAATGAGCATATAGAATAAAATAGTTGTTAATGGGATAAACACCAAAAATAAGGAGTAAGGATATAGCCATTCGACTTGTGCCAACAATAGGCTTTTTGTTTAACATCTCCAGTTGTTCTTGAAGACTTTGTCATTCCGGTGCTCACAGAAAATTTCTTAATTTGAACATAAAGAGATTAACATGTGTCGAACCATTTAAATGTGTCATAACGATCTGGTAACTATGAAAAGTGTATGATCCCAGACAAAGGTGTCACTCCCCGAGGCTATCCCCTGGACGCGACACAGTGCTTAGTGTCACAAGTGACCCCAAGCTAACCCATGGCATGGCATACCTATACAAGATTAATTTTATCGGATGTACTGTGCGGAAACTAAAAATAATTTAATAACAAAAATGGGAAGAACCCAAAAATATGAATATATGAAATATATAAATAGTATAGTGCTGACTGAAAACAACACTAACAACTGCTGAAATCTAGTCTATGTCTGAAAGCCTTCTAACTGATATGAGTTGTTGGGACATGCCCCCGGCTAACTCTGACAGGACTGAAACTGAAACAAAGTGAATACTGAAAGTAAAGCATGTCTATCGTCCTTGAACTATGAAGACTCACCACTGAGCTGCTGAGTACAGACTGAAAATCGACTAAGCACAGTCTGGATGCTGAGTGCTTGAACCTACATCATAAAATGATGTAGCCCAAAAGTATGCGTCAATACTTTGAATGTACTGAGCATGCAGGATATATACTAAGCTGAACAATAAAGAACTGAGCATAAACATGAACGTACTAAAATATAAGTGAAAGCTGGACAATAGAGATAGGTACACTGAAATATAACTGAAAGCTGAACTGAATACAATGACCAAGTACAAATCATGAATATAACATGCTGAATTGAATACTGAAATAAATGCTGAGTACATAGTCAATACAACATGAATCTAACTGTGGAAGGTACTATTAACCGACATACCCCAAGTTGAGCTAACTATGGGGCCAACCTGTAACCCTGGATGGAAGGGTGTTCATAGCTTTCCAAGGGTACGAACAAGTCTGACATGGATCCACTACTGATGTCCACAGGGGACAAGGATGTGCAGCCTAGTCTGACAGATGAATCCTTTAATACCTACGGTGGTGTCGTAGTTCTGTGACTTGGGGACTGCTACTAAAGGTCTTAGCCTAAACTGACAGCTAAGCCTTCATCCCTTCGTCCGTTCGGTACTAAGTCTACTCCCAACTGAATATAGACAACAATGCACTCAAATAGTGGATAACTCAAATTACTGGTAATTAACTGAGAATGCAACATACTTATACCGAAAGATATGACATTCGATTTCTGAAGCATGATTATTTGACTGATCTTCCTAGCAAGCATAATTTATGAAGTACTGAAAATTATCACACGCTAGGGTTCTGAATTCTATACATGAACTGTAGTAATCCTCCAAAAAACATGAACTAAGCATCATATATAAATTATAACATCTGAATATCAAAGAAAAACTCTAAGGTTTTTGAACCCTAGGTCTAATCAACCATGGAGAAACCTGAAGGACTGACTGAATTATAGGGACCTAATGGGTGAAAGGAACTCACTAGTGAAATCTCACATACCTGGATGAAGATTCTATGGTTGAACCTTTGGATTTTGAGAAGAACTTGGAGGAAACCTTTTTACCTTGTTCTTGAGAGAAAACGTTATGTTCTTGACTGAATTTGCTAAGTATCGAATGATTTTGGAGTAATGAGGGGAAATAGAGTTAATAACCCTTTAATTACTCCCAAAATGACTAAGAATCGGAATTAAAAGAATTGGAAAAAGACCGGACTGCCCCCAACTTAATCTGGGAATTTTGAAACAATTGACCACCGGACGAGCCACCGATAGGCATCGGACCTGCGATGGCCCGTTAGCCAGGGCGTCGGGATGGGACAGGTTTGGGCTGGTCCCCTGGACCATTCCCATGATCAGGACCATGGCTTGTTGCGTCTGTGACGCCCATGGCGATTGCTTGTTGGGGCAATGGAGGCTGAGATGGGGTTGTTGGCCCCTTTTCACGAGCTGCCCGATGGCCCGTCGGACCTCTGACAACCGTCGGGTCCCCCATTTGGCTAGATACAGCTGGGACCAAGTCCCTGGCCCTTCCCATGGGTACCCCTGACGGGCTGTCGTGTACACGACGCCCGTGAGTCAGCCCGTGGGGCTTGACAGGGATGGAATTTCCTCTGAGTTCTGGGTTTTTTTAAAGCTGGATTAAATTTTGGGGTGTTACAATATCTCCCCCTTGGGATCACTCGTCCTCGAATGAAGGTTAACTAAGCCGAGTTTGGAGGGAAAGAGTTGCAATCCCTACCAACTGAAAACTAGAAGCTGATACCTAACTAAACTGAGTTCCATGAACATGCAAATATGCTGAAGTGCAAGGATAACTGATGAAACAAGGTACTGAGACTGAATTACCCAAGAGTAAACTAAAGGACTGGAGAGGAACTATTACCTCGAGCTGAAACTGACTCGGAGGGAAAGAGGTGAGGATACTTGGCTATCATGGTTGCTTTTGCTTCCCAAGTAGCTCTCTCTACGGACTGATTCCTCCACAAAACTTTTACTAAAGCGACTTTCTTACTTCTCAACCTACGAACCTGATGATCAAGAATCTCAACTAGAACCTCCTCGTAGGTGAGGCTATCCATCACAGCCACGCTTTCTAGAGGTACAATCGATGTCAGATCAACCACACACTTCTTCAATAGGGAAATGTGGAAGACTGGATGAACCGCTACTAGTTTTGCTGGCAACTCTAACTCATAAGCCATATTACAAACCCTCTTCAGGATTCTGTAAGGACCTACATACCTGGGACTGAGCTTCCCTTTCCTGCCAAATCTCATCACTCACTTCATGGGTGACACTTTCAGGAGCCATCTGAATACTGGAGTGAAAACTGTTATTATAGGCGAACTCTATGAGAGGCAGGTGATCATCCCAACTACCCTTGAAATCAATCATGCAAGCTCTCAACATGTCCTCTAAGGTCTGAATGGTACGCTCTACCTGACCATCTATCTGTGGGTGAAATGTTGTACTGAGATTTACCTGGGTACCAAGACCTCTCTGAAATGATCTCCAGAAATGAGATGTAAGCTGATGGCCTTCATCTGATAGACAAGGGAACCCCATGCAACCTGACTATCTCGCTGATGTAGAGTTTGGCATAGTCCTCCGTTGAATCTGTAGTCTTGACTGCCAAGAAGTGAGTTGACTTAGTAACTCTGTCCACTATCACCCAAATGGAGTCGTGCTGTCTGCGAGTCTGAGGTAAACCCATAATGAAATCCATGTTGATCACCTCCCACTTCAAAGTAAGAATGCTAATATCTTGAGTCACACCTCCTGGTTTCTGATGTTCTACCTTCACCTACTGACAGTTGGGACACTTAGCCATAAAATCTGCGATGTCCCTCTTCATGCCATTCCACCAATAGATTTCCCGTAGATCAGGTACATCTTAGTGGCACTCGGATGAATAGAATATCTGGAATTATGGGCTTCTGTAAGGATCTTATGCCTTAACTCACCCACCTTAGGAACACATAAGCGACCCTGATAATGAAGTATACCATCTCCCCCTTGGGAGAAAACCTCTACTCTCTGTTGATGAACTGCACCCTTTAGCTGAACCAATAAAGGGTCACTATCCTATTTCTCTTTAACCTCCGCTACCAAAGAAGATTCCGATCCATTCTGGACTATCACACCACCCTCTGATGTGTCCATAAGGCAAACTCCTAAGCGAGCAAGCCGATGAACATCTCTGGCTAATTCTTTCTTCTCTTTCTCAACATGTGACACACTACCCATGGACAGCCTGTTGAGGGTGTCAGCCACTACATTGGCCTTACTCGGATGGTAGAGCACATTTATATCATAATCCTTGAGGAACTCAAGTCATTTCCTCTGACGAAGATTCAACTCTTTCTGGGTGAACACATAATGGAGGCTCTTATGATCTATGAATACATCAATATGAACACCATACAAGTAGTGTCTCCAGATCTTTAAGGCAAACACAATAGCTGCAAGCTTGAGGTCATGAGTCAGGTAGTTCTTCTCATGGACCTTAAGATGTCTGGAAGCATATGCTATGAACTTACCCTGCTGCATCAAGACACAACCCAGGCTGATCCTGGATGCATCGCAATAAACCACATAACCATCCGAACCCTCTGGTAGAGTCAATACAGGAGCTGTAGTCAACCTGGTCTTCAGCTCTAAGAAGCTTTTCTCACACTCATCTGACCGCTGGAACTTGACCTTTTTCAGAGTCAACTTGGTCAATGGGGCAGCTATGGATGAAAATTCTTCAACAAACCTCTTGTAGTAACCGGTCAAATCCAAGAAACTTCTGATATTTATCGGGGAGATAGGTTTGGGCCAGTGCTTTACTGCCTTAATTTTCTGAGAATCCACTCGGATCCCTTTGCTGGATACCACATAACCAAGAAAAGCAACTGATTTCAACCAGAACTCGCATTTACTAAACTTGGCGAATAGCTGGCAGTCCTTGAGAGTTTGTAGAATGACCCTCAGATGATTTGCATGCTCTTCCTCATTCCGAGAATAAACGAGGATATCATCAATAAAGACAATAACGAACAAGTCCAAGTACTGCTTAAACACCTTGTTCATTAAGTCCATGAAAATTGTAGGAGCATTGGTTAGTCCAAAAGACATAACTACAAATTCGTAGTGACCATACCGAGTCCTGAAGGCTGTCTTCGGGATGTCACTACCTCTCACTCTAAGTTGATGATAGCCGGATCTGAGGTCTATCTTAGAAAATAAACTGGCACCCTGAAGCTGGTCGAACAAGTCATCAATCCTGGGGATGGGATATTTATTCTTGATTGTGACCTTGTTCAACTGACGATAGTCAATGCACATCCTGAGAGAACCGTCCTTCTTACGCATGAACAACACTAGAGCACCCCATAGAGAGATATTGGGTCTGATGAACCCCTTATCTAACAGGCCTTTCAACTGTTCTTTCAATTCCTTAAGCTCAGCTGGAGCCATTCTGTAAGGAGGAATTGAAATAGGCTGGGTATTTGTAAGGAGATCTATTTCGAAATCGATTTCCTTTTCTGGAGGGACTCCGAGAAGATCTTCTGGGAACACTTCTGGAAATTCGCTTACTACTGGAACTGACTCAAGATTTAGGGTTTTTGAATTTGAATCCTTAACCCGAACAAGATGGTAGATATACCCCTTGGAATTCATTTTTCTGGCCTTAAGGTAGGAGATGAAATGACCTACAGGCACTAAGTTATCACCCTTCCGTTCTAAGACTGGCTTGTTTGGAAACTGAAACTGAACGATCCTAGTTATACAATCGATTGAGGCATAACAGGAATGTAACCAATCCATATCTAGAATGATATCAAAATCTACTATTTCTAACTCTACAAGATCTGCTGAGGTGACTTTATGGGAAACTATGACAAGGCAATTTTTGTATACCCGTCTAGCTATAACTGGGTCACCAACTGGAGTAGAGACTGAGAAGGGTTCCAATTTCCACTACCTTCCATGCACTCACCTTGGTGGTTTCTACCACACTTCTTACACATTGGATTTGTGCGCCCACTAGTAACCATACCTTGGGATTTAGAGCCAGACGCTCTATCTCGTTTAACCTTCTTGAACTTAGGCATTGGGGCACTCGCAAAAGATGGAGCTGGAGCTAAAAAAAATTGGCAAAACTGAGAGTGATTTCCACCCTCTGACCTCTGCTGAGAGTAGCTAAAGTCACCTGTCCTAGCCCTCTTAGTATCTCCTCCCCTTTCCTTGATCTTCTCCTCTTCAATCTGTTGGGCATAAGTAACCAACATGGAGAAGTCCATTTCCTTAATTAGCATAGCAGTCTTGCACTCCTTGACTATATCATCCGACACACAAGATACAAACTTGCTCATACGAGCTCTGGCGTCAGCTACTATCGTTGGAGCATACTTGGATAGCTGAGTGAACTTAAAAGCATAGTCCTTCACTCTCATGTCATCCTGCTTCAGATTGATGAATTCCTGAACCTTGGCTTCCCTGAGCTCTAGTGGGAAGAACTGATCTAGAAAAACTGTCTTGAAAAGATTCCAAGTCACTGGCCCTGCATTGGCACAATGGGATTCCTTCCATTGCTGGTACCAAGTGTAAGCCACTCCCTTCAACTGATAGGCAGCCAAATCTGCACCCTCGATTGGAGTGACACCCATAATGTCTATCACCTTCTGAATATCATTCAAGAACTCTTGGGGATCCTTTTCCGACTTGGACCCATGAAACTCTGGAGGGTTCATCCGTGTGAAATCCTAGATCCTGGCTGTAGCAGCGTTAATCTGAGGCGGAGCTGGTGCCACAGCCTTCTGATTGACCTGGGCGGTCATGTCCTGAGCAAGCACTTGGAAAGCAGCCCTAAATTTGGCATGCGTGACTTGCTCATTCAATAGATCTGCTGGAGCTACTGGATGATTCCTAGCGTTAGCTCTTCTAGAAGGCATTTTTCTGAAATGCAAAGAGCATGAGTTAGAAGGAGATTAAATAGAGTTTACACTCTATAGCATGAGCTGGAAAAAGAAGGAAGGGAAGTTGTTCCTAATGACATCTCGTAGCCCCTCCCCAATAAGTGTGGCGCACTTCACACTCATGAAGAAGACTCTACTTGACGCGGATTTCAGACACCCTAGGACACTTAAACCTGATGCTCTGATACCAAGTTTGTCATGCTCCGAGGCTACCCCCTAGACGCGACACTGTGCTTAGTGTCACAAGTGACCCCAAGCTAACCCATGACATGGCATACCTATACAAGTTTAATTTTATCGGATGCACTGTGCGGAAACTAAAAACAATTTAATAACTGAAATGGGAAGAACCCAAAAATCTGAATATACGAAATATATAAATAGTATAGTGCTGACTGAAAACAACATTAACAACTGCTGAAATCTAGTCTATGTCTGAAAGCCTTCTAACTGATATGAGTTGCTGGGACATGCCCCCGGCTAACTCTGACAGGACTGAAACTGAAACAAAGTAAATTCTGAAAGTAAAGCATGTTTATCGTCCTCGAACTATGAGGACTCACCACTGAGCTGCTGAATACGGACTGAAAATCAACTAAGCGCGGTCTGGATGATGAAAGCCTAAACCTACATCATAAAATAATGTAACACAAAAGTATGCGTTAGTATTTTAAATGTACTGAGCATGCAGGATATATACTAAGCTGAACAATAAAGAACTGAGCATAAACATGAACGTGCAAAAATATAAGTGAAAGCTGGACAATAGAGATAAGTACACTAAAATATAACTGAAAGTTGAGCTGAATACAATGACCAAGTACAAATCATGAATATAAGATGCTGAACTAAATATTGAAATAAATGTTGAGTACATGGTCAATGCAATATGAATCTAACTGTGGGAGGTACTGTTAACCGATATACCCCAAGTTGAGCTAACTATGGGGTCAACCTATAACCCTGGATGGAAGGGTGTTCATACCTTGCCAAGGGTATGAACAAGTCTGACGTGGATCCACTACTGATGTCCACAGGGGACAAGGATGTGCAGCCTAGTCTGACAGATGACTCCTTTAATACCTACGGTGGTGCCTTAGTTCTGTGACTTAGGGACTGCTACTAAAGGTCTTAGCCTAAACTGACAGTTAATCCATCATCCCCTCGTTCGCTCGGGACTAAGTCTACTACCAACTGAATATAGACAACAATGCATTCAAATAGTGGATAGCTAAAAGTACTGGTAATTAACTGAAAATGCAATATACTTATACGGAAAGATATGACATTTGATTTCTGAAGCATGATTATCAGATTGATCTGCCTAGCAAGCATAATTTATGAAGTACTGAAAATTATCACAAGCTAGGGTTCTGAATTCTATACATGAACTGTAGTAATCCTCCAAGAAACATGAACTAAGCATCATATATAAATTATAGCATATGAATATCAAAGAAAAACTCTAAGGTTTTTGAACCCTAGGTCTAATCAAGCATGGAGAAATCGGAAGAACTGGCTGAATTCTAGGGACCTAATGGGTGAAAGGAACCTACTAGTGAAATTCCATATACCTGGATGAAGATTCTACGATTGAACCTTTAGATTCTGAGAGGAACTTGGAGGAAACCTTTTTGCCTTGTTCTTGAGAGAAAGCATTTTGTTCTTGACAGAATTTGCTAAGTATCGAATGATTTTAGAGTAATGAGGGGAATTTTAGAGTAAAAACCCTTTAATTACTCCCAAAATGACTAAGGATCCGAATTAAAAGAATTAGTAAAAGATCGGACTTTCCTCAACTTAATTAGGGAATTTCAGAAAAATTGATCGCCGGAAGGGCTGCCCGATGGGAGTCGGACCTGCGACGGCCCATCGTCCAGGGCATCAGGATGGGACAGGTATGGGCTGGTCCCCTGGACCATTCCCACGGGCAGGCCCACGGCTCATCGCATCTGCGACGCTCGTGGTGATTTCCCATTGGGGCAAGGGAGGCTTAAAGGGGGTTGTTGGCCCTTTTTCACGGGCTGCCCGATGGTCCGTCGGACCTCCGACGCCCGTTGGGTCCCCAATTTGGCTGGAGCTGGCTGGGACCAAGTCCCTAGCCTTTTCCCATGAGGACCCCTGACGGGTCGTCGTGTCCACGACTCCCATGGGTCAGCCCGTGGGGCTTGATTGGGATGGAATTTCCTCTGAGTTCTGGTTTTTTTTAAAGCTGGATTAAATTCTTGGGTGTTATAAAAGGTACTGAGAGGGATTCTGACGTTGATTGGAGGCTCTAATGGCCTGATTAGAGATACAACATAAGGTGCGTTCCTATTTCAAATAGAATCTCTTACAAAGAGAGGACTTGTCGATAGAGAAAGTCTTTGAAGCTTGAATTTGCACGAAGATTTTTGGAATAATTTAACAGTTCCAAAAAGTTGTCCTTGTTTCCAGTCGAAGGGTACTTAATTAAAATATTTTGAAAGAAATGAAGAATCGACTGATTTAAAATATGCTTATAGTTTGAAACAGTGGGAAGATCGAATCTTTATATAGGATTGCCTACGTATCTTGCTAAAACAAGAATTAGGTCAGACGTAGTTCGAGCCTGAAACTGATAGAAATTGTAAAGAATGTAAGATTTGATTAGAAGGACGAATGATTAGATTCGTCAAGATATGAATCGATCTGTTAAACTAGATACCCTGCATCGAGAAATCTTGAAAGGACTTGTGCATGTCATGTGTCCGGTGATCTTCTATCTTGATTCTTTGAACTTTGAGAGAATCCATTACCACTTGTCCCCATATCTTCTCATGAAAAGCAAGATTTGAAAAATGTCACCTATGCAACTCAAAAGTACAATCATCAATAATACAATAAAGTAATCGTAACATATCAAAGGATATAACAGAAGATAAGTTTGGAGATAAAGTCATTTGGCTTATGATATAGTGATCCAAATTATATCTCCAAGTCCTAGTTGTTGTGCCCGACCATTTTCCCTATAAAATTTAGAGAAAGTGTTAAGATTATAATAAAGTGACAGGAATAAATTAGGAGGTAAAGTGAAAAGAGAAGTTGTCTGGATATTTATCGAAGGCCGCGATGAGTCCATCACTATTTTCTATCACGCTTGGTGATCTTGATATTGTCAATTTTGTGACTTTCTTTTTCCTGCAACCAAAGAAAAATTCTTAGTTTTGAGAGATTAATTTGTGTTGGTTTTGTCTTGCTCTCCTGGTGCTCCTTCTTGTACTTGATTTACACACTTGTCTGGTCTTGAAATGCAATTTTGATAGAATTTTTTAGAACCTTCCTCAAAAATTCTGCCCCTGTCTAAGACACAGAAAACTCTTGAATTTCTTTGTAGATTTTGTTGTCGCTTAATATGGAATTTTTAAGATCCATCTCAAAAATTCTACCGCAGTTGCAGCTTCAACAAACTTCAGTGTTCAATGTCAAATTTCGTAGAATTTTTGAGATCTTCTCAAAAATTCTACCCCACTTGCATGCTTCAATGTGATCTCCAATTCTGACTTGTTGGAGAAGATCTTCTTCTGATGAATTTTTGATATCCTGTCAAAAATTCTGCCCCAGTTTCCACTATAGAGAGAAATGGAAATCTTATGGGGGTATGACCGAGGCGGTGTGACGCCTACGTATTTCACTAGGGAAATCAGGTCAAACGTAGTTCCAACATAAAATAAAGAGAAATTGAGATTTTTCTGATAACGTGACCGAAGCCGAGGTAGGTTGCCTACATATTCCACTAGGGAAATCAGGTCGAGCGTAGTTCATATTACAAGTAGAAGTGTGATTACAAGGAAATCAAAACATAAGATATGATTACAGGAAAATAAAATCACAAAGTGCGAATACAAGGTAGGAAAATGACAACATAAAAATCGAAGGATACCAAAAGTGCGACTTTGATAAAATCTCAATCTTCTTTGCAACTGATCATGCTAACAATTACTTGTGATTTGGCAATGGATTGTTGTTCATATTTGCTGGAGCTTCTGCAAGTGTTATCACCTTATCGCCAATCAAGTCTTGGATTTTGTGTTTCAGGGTGATACACTTCTCAGTATCATGCCCAACAACTCCAGAATGGTAAGCACACTGTTTATCTGGATCATACCACTTGGCTGAAGTATTCACTGGCTTTGTTCTACTGGATGAAGTATCCCAGCTGCTTTCAACCTTTCATAAAGTTGAGTTAGTGATTTTGCTAATAGCGTGAAAACCCTTGGAGGCTTTCTTTCATAGTTCATACGAGGTACATTGTTGTAAAGATTTTTTGGAGAGCGTTGAGCATGGTATGCTGCATGTGCATTGTAGACCGGATATGAGGTATCTCCTCGAGTCATCACTCACATAACCTCTTTCTCTTTTTTCTTTCAGTTTCCGAAAGAGCCAGTTTGGAAAGCCTTATTAGCGGACTGCAATGCTGTAAAATTTGTTATTTTTCCAGTCTTGAGACCATCTTCAATCATTTCTCCAGTTTTAATAATTTCAGCAAAAGTTTTTCCACTCATTGTTATTATTCGTTCATAAAATTCTGGGTCTACAGCCTGAATAAAGTAAGTGATCATTTCTGCTTCCTCCATAGGGGGGTGTACTCTGGATGCTTCTTCTCTCCAATGTATGGCATAATTGCGGAAGCCTTCAGTAGATTTCTGCCTTCGCTTTGTAATAGAGATTCTGTCAGGAGTGATCTCAACATGAAACTTGTAGTGTTCCACAAAAGCATTTGACAAATCATCCCATGAATTCCATTTGATTACATCCTTCTTAGAGTACCATTCTAAAGCCTTTTGACTTAATCTTTGATTAAATAACTTGATTCTTATGCCTTCATTCCTTTCCACACCGATCAATTTTTCACAATAGACCTTTAAGTGGAAGAAAGGATTTTCAGAACCATCAAACTTCTCAAATTTTGGAATCTTGTAACCTAGTGGCGTACTCAATCTCACAAAATGCACATAACTCTTCATATCTCACGCTTTGGTTATTACCAAGCCCACGAAGACTTTTCATAGCATCTTCCAAACTTTTTGAGCTTCCTGTTCATCATTTCATTATTGACCACTTTTATCTCATTTTCAGTTTCAACATAGTGATCAACATCTATGCAACATAGCCCTTGAGTTCGTGTCATAGGTGGAGCAGTGGTATAAGTGTAAACTGGCGGAGCATAGTGTGTCATCGACACATTCTGAGCTTTTACAGGAGCAAATGTGTACACAAGGGGAACATTCTGAGAAGCATAAGCATTTTGAACTTGTTGAGAAGTGGTGAAATGATCCTCCTGATCAAACTCCTCTGAGATTGGAAACATAAGTCCCTTTTGACGAACATCAGGGGGTAGGGTCACGCTTGGTGCATTTTTAGAGGCAATCTGTTTTGCATCATCATGAGCCTTAGTTCAGCAAGTTGTTGCTCTAGACTAGCAACAACCTCTGGGGTTATTTCTGATCTTGCTGCCGTGCCAGAGTCTGCTGCGTCAGTCAAAGGGTGGATTGTCTCATATTAAGTAATTGTGTTGCTCAAATTGTGGTCCATGGTTGAACGAGTCTTTTTGGTAGCCCAAATGAGAAATGGTGAGTCTGTAGTAACTTTCTTGACCTTAGATCGAGTAAAATACGGATGTTCTGCCAATGAATACTTGAAACTGCTTGCTGTGGTGAAGTGAGCAAGTTTGATTACCAATACAGATCAGCCTTTCTAAAGAAAGAAAAACACTCAAAAGGTAAAAGTGTTAGTCTATTGATCGTAATAATTAATCAAAGTACATAGAACAAATAACATCTATTTTGCTCGAAACAAGACTAGTCTGAAATTTTAAGGAATGAGACTTTTGAGAGATGATTGAATGGACGAAATTTGGATAAAAAAGGAGAGGACTTTAAAAAAAGTAATCTATTCGAAGAAAGGTATAAATGTTTGTGCTCAATTTCGGTAACATGAATTGAATTTCTGTGAGAAAATATAAAGTTTTGAAAAATTATGTAGAAATAACGACGCACTAGAATTTTGATGAAATATTTAATCGATTTTGTATGATAAAGTGATTTATAAGAGTGATGGGGTCAATGTGAATTTTAACGATGACCTAATAACGTTTCTGGAAAAATTGAAATGTAGAACTTGAGGATTTTAAGCAAAATTAATGATGGACCTTTTAAAAGTATTTTTAGGAAGACTCAAATTTTTAGTTTATATGTCTAATGACACTCTAAGATATTGGAATGGAATAATGGACTAGTCACGTCTAAAGCAAAACACATGTATTTTAAACACACAAATAAGCACGGACGAAGCAAATTGTGAAGCACTTAGCACATAAATAATATATAGCGCGTCCTAACATATATGTGACCTTTTAAGCCAAAGGTAAGCCTAACGTTTGAAGGAGGTATATGCCGCTTGTAAGACGCCCTATTGCCCCCAAAAAATGTATTATACAAATTTTATGAATGAACTAAATGGGGATACACAATAAGGGAAAGGAGAAATAAATAATATCAATCCCGCGCAGGGGAACAATCTTATACTAAACCGCCTAGGAGGTCTTCCATTCTTGAACTTCTTGACATTTTCGAATGCCTTTCGTATAAAGATCTTCCTTTGATTTACAATAAAAGAAACTATTTATAAACTAATAAATTTCCAACCCCGAGGAATAATGGTTCGTACAATTCAGCATTTATATCCTTCAAATTTATCAAATAGTTGGATGATTGTCTTTTTATTGATCGTGGGCCAATTAGACGTAAGTTGATTTTCTTATGGACTTAATATCCCTTGGATATTAAGACGTCTAAGTCAATACCAATTCACGGGATTTGGTTTTGCTCTACGCTAGGTAGACTAGAGTGGGTTTAGTTTGACAACTGCGGGCTAAAACAACAAGTGACCGTTAACCGATCGCGGGTCAACTACTTCACTCGTCTGTTTTGAGAAAGTGTGTTTTTAGTGAAGAACGATTGAAAATACTTGCATAATCGCCCTTTTTTCCTAATGTAAACTAATGCTTTGCCAAGGGAGACGAAATATGCCATAAAAATGCAAT
Source organism: Jaltomata sinuosa (assembly GCA_003996215.1). NCBI lineage: Eukaryota > Viridiplantae > Streptophyta > Magnoliopsida > Solanales > Solanaceae > Jaltomata > Jaltomata sinuosa. The sequence goes on along the minus strand of QJPP01001582.1, from coordinate 211,122 downwards.
AATAATAATTTAAGTAAATAAATAATTGTGAAAAGTAATAATTATTACAAATAAAGATTAGTCAAACAAATAAATCATTTTGGTTAGAACCTAGATGAATCCCCATTCTGTTACGTTTGTTTTCGAATAATTCAAAAACTACTTCGTAACTTTCGTGGCGATTTTTTTTTTTTTGATTTAATTTAAAGAGAAAAAATAGTTGAAAAAGAGAGTTTAAAAAGAGAGTCGCCACTTAATTTAGGAAAATTAAGAAACCATTTTAAAAAGGTAATTTTTAGGGAAAAACCTTTGATTTGAAAACCAGAGAAAGGGTAAGGGTTCAAGTTAAATTCGAAAGAAGGTGTTAGACACTTTTGAAAATCCACAAAGTGTGATTCCCGGCGAATTTAAAATATTTGGCTATTTTGAAAAAAAATTAAGTTATTTGGTAAAGATCCTTATTTAAAAATGAATAGAATTTATTCATTACTTTTTCATTCATCTCATTCTAAAGTGAAATAATTTGAATGTTAATGTTTCAAAGTAATTTTATCTTTCAAATTTTATCCGATTTAAGTCCTTGAGTTAAATAGTTAACCCAATTTCTTAAACATGGATTTGAGCTACTTAATAACTATGAAGGGACATGAAACATTCCCCAAGTCATTCTATCAAACTTGGTTTGCCTAAATTAAATAACATTTAGGGTGTGTTTGGTATGAAGGAAAATATTTTCCATGGAAAATGTTTTCCATAGAAAATGTTTTATGGAAAATGTTTTCCATAGAAAATGTTTTATGGAAAACAAGTTGATTTCTTACTTATTTTCTCATGTTTGGTCGGTGAGTGAAAAATATTTTCTATTGTTTGATTAATGAGCAAAATACATTTTTTAAAAAATATTTTTTTTATTCTTAATTAGAAAGTAGAAAATATTTTCTAGGGAGTAGGTCGGGGGTTGGGGTGTGGTGGTTGGAGGGGGGGCTGGATGGGTGGGTGGGGGGCGGATAACTAAAAAAGTTAATTTTTTTAAAAAAACTTTTTTTTTAAAAAATAATTTAAATATTAATTTATTTTTTTATTTTTTTGGGGGGGAGGGGGGGCGCTGGTTGGGGTGGGGTGGGGGTGGAGGGGTATGGCGGGAGGTGGGGTTTGTTGCTGGGTTCATCTGGGTACGTTTTGTTGTTGTATTGAGAAGAGAGAGTAACGGGGTCGTTCGTTTCTCTGTTGTTGAAGAAGAAAATAGAAGAGGGAGTTAAAAGGGTGTGGGCCGGTCGGGCCAAGTGTGGAAATTGGGCTGGGAAGGAGTGGAATTGGGCCAAATCTTTGGCTGGAAATTAAGGGATAAAGGTGGTTTAAAGGATGGCCACATTAAAGCAATGTGGCCAGATTTAATTTAAAGAATAGCCATTTTAAAACTATTTAGCGAATTTAGGCAACATAGGAATAGATGAATTCCTTAATATTCGAGCTTTTTAATTCAAACAAAGTAAAAATAATCATTTTTGTTTAAAACATAATCACTTATTTAAAATTAAGAGACTAATTATTCAATTAATATCTATTTTCGAGGAAAACAAAACCTTCTTAATTTAAACACGATTTTCACTCGAAAATCATTTCCAAAAAATATTTTCTAAGTAAAATCTATATAATTCCATATAATTAAATACAGAAATTATATATTCTTACTTAAAATGACAAAATTAGGATGAAAATTGATTTGAGGATGTTTAATTTTATAAGAATAATTATTTCGAAATTGTTTTAAATTGAAGAAGCTCAAAATTAATTTAAATATGAAGGGCAAAAATTGAGTGTCAACTCATACCAAGCCACCTCTTCATTTCTAGTTGTTACCATTATTCTACTTCCATTACTACAACCAGGGAGACAAATTCCGAACTCATCCCATGCCTTGCATTCCCATATGTCATGCAATACAATGAGATATCTTCTTACTAATAGATGGCGGACATGAGGATAATTCCTAGTAACATACTTATCACCCTTAATTTGTTTTAGAATCTCAAGCAACAACTTTCTCCCATTATCTATTTGTGAAACAGAGCACCAAACTTTAACATCAAAATGATGATTAATAGAACGACTGTTGTATATCTTTCTAGCCAGAGCTGATTTCCCTATTCCAGCCATTCCATATATCGAGATAACGTCCACTTTCGTTCTCCCTCCAACCAACTTTTCAATTATAATTTGTGCGTCGTCATTAAACCCCACTAGTTCTTCGTCTTCGTCAATTGATGGATAACTAAGTTCGGTGGAAGGCTCTACAGAGGCAGGAATTCTCTCAATGTCCTCCATCTCAATTAGCGTGTCCGCTTTTACGATTTTTGGAAGTAAAATCTACATATATCAGAACTTTGTTATCCTCCATTAAAGGAAGGAAACAAGAAGAATCAATTTACATCTTAGAGGAGAACACCAACAATACAAATTAAACTTATGCCACATGTAAAGTCATGTGTGTTCCTCCTAGGAAACCAAAGAAAAAACGAGGATGTTCCTTTTTTATGGTATAAGCTGCTCTTTAGGGTGTTTTCTTACTTATTTTCTAATATTTGGCAGGTAGCAAAAAAATATTACCGCAAAATTATTTATATGTTATCTAGCAAAACATGGGGTGGCATGCAGTGAAGAGTGAGGGTTGGGATGTTCAAAGGGAGGGTTTATATATTTGACATACATAATCAAGTGGAGCGGGTCAATAAAATGATTAAAATGGGTAGCTTTTTATTTCTTAAACTAAAAATTTCATATCAGCAGAACTAAATGAAAAAAATCACCTAAAATGGTTGAGTGACTTTGTAGATGAAATACTTTGAGAGACTTTTGAGTTATAAAATAAAGAAAAGTAACTTTATGAGTGAACTACTCTTAACTGAATGATCATATGAGAAATTAAATCAAAAAATATTGCAAAAGTAAATTTGCTAGATCTAGTTAAAAATTCGATGGACCGCCTGCGACGGAAATGATTTGTAAGGATTATATACATTTCTAGTTGAGATATTAAAAGGTAAAAACTTTTTTTATTGGGGGTAGCTTTTAGTAAAGAAAAAGAAATTCACAGTATAGACTATATGTTAGAACAAAGACATAAAGTAACAATTAATCAAAAAACATAGAAAGCTAAAAATGAATCTCACCTTATTAAGAGTGGAAACAGAGAGATTAATAATTGCTCCAAAGTTCTGTGAGTCTAATGGTTTCTGTCTTAGAGAAGATGAAAAGGAGGAACAAGATCTTGTTGACTTCTATCTTGAAAATATATTTGCTTTTCAACTTTCTTAAGAGACATTAAACAATGGGAGTAGATCTGAGGAGGTGTAGTAGTAGTAATTATTAGAGGATAACCCCTACAACTCCCTCCAAAATCCCAATCCTTTTAAATATATGCACATATAAACAAGGCAAAATGATTGCTCGTAAAGAGTTATTTGAAGAGTTGGACCACCAACGGCAAAATTATCATTTTGTTTAGTTACTCTATGAAGATCTCTAAACTAATTTACTGTTTGAATTTTTTAGTAAAGAAAAAGAAAATCATGATCACAGATTCACAGTATAGACTATATCTTATATCAAAACATAAAATTTTCTAACAAATAATCAAATCAGAAATAGCAAAAAGAAAAATAAATAGAAAGCTAAAGAGGAATCTCACCTTAGAGTGGAAACAGAGAGATTAATAATTTCTCCAAAGTTGTGTATCAGAGAAGATGAAAAAGAGGAACAAGTTTGTTGACTTCCAGGAAATTAAATTATGGGAGTGGATCTGAGGGAGTAATTATTAGAGACTTTTTAATCAAAGGGCTCATTTAAGTCTTGATTTAAGAATCCACACTAAACAATTTGCGGTTGTTCTCAACGTAGATAAATTAATCACATAAAATATGTTTGCTTATTTGTCATTTTATGTGATTAATTTATAAGTTAATGCGTGCATAAATTTTTCCAAAAGTTGAGTTGAAAATGTCTTATAGGAATATTTTATCATATGTTTAAATGAACATGTCATAATTTGAGTGTCTAAATAAAATTTACTATATTTCGGCAATGAACATGACAAAATTGGTTTTTTGTCAAATGTGATCTACCATAGCGTACCACGGGGTTCCCCTCCACACTAAAAGACTGTCTGTGATCCAGTGTCAACCATTGCTGAATAAAATTCCTGGGAGAATAACTAGCTCGACTTCCCAGTTCCTCTCTTGTGCAGGAAGAGTACAACTCATAAAGAGTGCACTCTTTTCAGTCCAAATATTCTGGTCCCAAATCTTTACTCTACCAAAGAAGATAGTCCAACTGATAGAAAGCACATGTAAACGGGATGGTACTTCTTCAATATCGAGATATGGAAAACTGGATGCATAGCCGAAAGACTCGGAGGTGAAGCCTTCTCGTCAAGATCTCTTTCAATTTCATCATGTGTAGGCACGGGAGAGGTTATGCCTTCCAAAGGTGGCAGGAGGCCTGAATATTCTTGACATATATACCCGGAACAATGCTGCAATGTGCAAATTGCTATTGAATATATGTCACAAGAAGGACAAACTATGGGTAAAGTGGATACACTGTTATTATGGAGGGAGTAAATTGGTGTGGAATAACTATGGAGGTGGAGATGGCTGTTTATAATGTACTTGGTTCTACAAGATAGACAGTAAACCATGGTTCGATTATTGAAGGGCATACTAGATGAAGACACATGTAGTATGTGCGGAGGCAATCAAGAGAGTACTATTGATCATCTTCTGTTCCTTTGCCCCTAAGCAGCAGAAGTGTGGCAAAATATTCTAGCCTAGCAACGAATTACTGTACTTGGAAGGATGAATGCAAAGGGGAACTCAGAAAGCGCCCATATATACAGACTCTGCTTAGCTGCTGCAGTTTATTACATATGGATGGAGAGGAACCTGAGGGTCTTTCGACAGAAGTCAAGAACAACCATATGACTCATACAGAGAGATATCCTCATCTGTGAGCCTAATCTAGTTGAGACAGAATTTGTTTAGACGTCTACAGGGGATTGAGGCATGAGTATGCTTAGTCTCATGTTTTGACCTGTGCTGTAACGTTTAATTGGTGTGTAAATTAAAAAAAAAATAGTTACCAAAAAAATGAACATGCCAAATAAGATTTGAAGGGTTCATGAACAAAATCAACCGAGAACGAAACAACATAAGATATGAAATGAACTGAATGATCAACGGCACTTGACAGATAGCATAGCACTAGTAGAACCCAGTAGCTTTGATTCAAACGATTACATTTGTCTTAAAAATCCATTGAATATGTACAATAGAAATAGTTTAGAGCAAATTATCTTGAAAAGATTAGAATTCAGAACCCATAAGCTTCAAATTCTGGCTGCGTCTCTAACAATACATATCAGAACGTACAGTTGTAAAGCATAAAACTATATAGACATTGATATCTTCCAGACAATAGAAGCTTGCTAATATGCAAATCAATCAATCCACAAGCGGAACCATTCATCTCAGTGCAATGGTTTAGCTTCTACTGATGCCTCCTCTGATCAGAAGGTCACAAATCAGATGAATACTTCTGCTGCTCGGAAATCACATCTAGGTGGATGCAATATAAAGATGAAGTTAAAAATGAAAAAGGACGAAGAATGTCAGGAAATTGAAGGACATTGCGAAAATTAATGAGAACTGAGAGCAAGTAGAGAGGACTCAAAAGCCATAAAGTTATTTCTAGAGAAGTATGTCGATGCAATGTATATGTAGCACAATTGGCATAACTTAAAGTTATGTATAATCTGTTCTCAACTGTAATCTTCTAATTTTCTCCCCAAAAAAGAAAAGCACTATATATCACAAAGCATAAATACATAAAAACAACTTTAACCTTGTACATACAGTGTAAACGTCTATGGTGAGGGAAGGAAAAATTAACTTGTCATCGTCCATGATGAGAGAGTGAAACCACACGTTTGTTGTGATTGCGCCAAAACCACTCATTGCAAGCCTTTCACTGCACCATTCTGTAACTTCCTTTCTTTTGTCAGTCCACGAGGCTGTAAAAGGAGAGAAAGGGGCAGCTATATGCAACGAGGTCCCTATGGACAAGAGGATACATTCATATACAAGTCACATATATAGTTTCCATCAACAAATAAGAAATTACTGGAGGAAAAGCAAATAGATGCATTCCAGTAGAGTTCAATGCCAAAGTTTCTATAGAGCATCAACAATGAACATGACGAAAAAGATTTGAAGAGTTCACCAACAAAATTAACAGAGAATGAAACAACATAAGATATGCTACAAACTCAATAGATAGAACTAGCAGGACCAATAGCTTTGATTCAAATCATGTATTTGTCTTGAAATGCAGCAGCCCAAGAATTGTCCAAGTATATATCCAATAAATGCAATACCCTAAAATTAAGCAAACGGAAAGGATTCTTACGGTCCAATATAGTGAATTTCGGATGAACAATGAACTCAAGAGACCCCTGACTTTCTCCAGGAGATTCCCTTTCCTTGAAATCACTTGTCATAGTGTCATGTATGTACATGCATAACCTTTCTTTATTCGAATTATATGGCACTATGTGCTGCATGAACTTTTGTTCTTTAATTTTCTTAAAGCAAAACTCACGCACTTGATCAAGAATTATGCAACATTTCATTTCACCATTCGCTCTTTTTTTAGAAACCACTACCAGGTTTATGCCAACAAGTTAAATCAAGCATAACTTAACAGATTCGTCCAGATCCCACCTATCAAATTCCTCAGCTATCCACCACTTCAGAAGATCGGACACTGGAATTTCATAACCTTTAGGAAACAATCCCATGTAGAGAAGACAAAGCTTTAAATGGTCCGCCAAATGGTCATAACTTGATTGTATCTTCTGCATGCTCTCCTCTTCTAAAGCATGAGAACTTATATCATATGCAACCTCAAGCCACAAAGATGCTTCTCTTTTTTTTCTTGAAAGAATTCCAGCAATCCTGATAATCAAAGAAGGCAATCCCTTGCATCTTTTGGCAACTAGTTGTCCTACACTTAGTAGCTCCGAAGGACAATTCTCTCCTTGAAATACTTTCTTCTGCAATAATTCCCAACTCTTTTCATCGTTTAGAAATGGAAGCAAATAAGGAAGATTAAAACCAGCAATATAGTTATCTCTAGTTGTTAACATTATTCTACTTCCATTTATACAACAGTCGTAAGGGAAACAAATTTGCAACTCATCCAATGCCGTGTGTTCCCATATGTCATCCAATACAATGAGATATTTTCTTTTCAGTAGATACCACTTCAACGTCTCACAAAGAGACTCCAGATTAACATACTTATCACCCGTAATTTGTTCTGCAATCTCAAGCAACAACTTTCTCCTATCATATATTTGTGAAACAGAGCACCAAGCTCGAACATCAAAATGATCAATAATAGAACGACTATTGTATATCTTTCTAGCCAGAGCTGTTTTCCCTATTCCAGCCATTCCATGTATCGAGATAATGTCTTGTTGACATGTCCCTGTCGTTAATTTTTCAATTATAATTTCTGCATGGTCATCAAACCCCACTAGTTCTTCGTCAATTGATGGATAACTAAGCTCAGTGGAAGGCTCTACAGAGGCAGGAATTCTCTCAATATCATCCATATCAATTAGCTTGACTGCTTTTAGATTGTTGGAAGTAAATCTACATATATCAGAACTCTGTTATCCTCCATTAAAAGAAGGAAACAAGAATATAATGATTAAGAATCAATTTACAACTTAGAGGAGAACACCAACAATATAAATTAAACTTATGCCACATGTAAAGTCTTATGTGTCTATAGGAAACCAAAAACAAAAGTTGATCAAGATAAATACGAGGATGTTCCAATATTGGGTGGGTGGGTAAGAGATAATGAACTTACAATGTTACTTTGTTTTCTCAACTATGATCAAGGAAGTCACTATATTTTCCTCTATAACAAACATACCCTTAATATATGTTTGGCCAATCGTCTAAAGTCAGCGTTTGGTAAAAAGCAATCTGAGTGAACTTTTTTTAATTGACTGACTATATATATGAGAAATTAACTCGAAAAATATTCCAAATGTAAATTTGCTAGATCTAGGCAAAAATTCGATGGTCAATTGAAATGGAAATGGTTTGCAAGGATTATACACTTCTAGTTGAGATATAAAAATAAAAACTATTTTTATTGGGAGAAACTTTTAGTAAAGAAAAAGAAAATCATGATCACAATTCACAGTATAGACTATATGTTAGAACAAAGACATAAAGTAACAAATAATCAAATGAGAAATAACAAAAAGAAAAATAAAAGGGAAACAATAGAAAGCTAAAAAGGAATCTCACCTTAGAGTGGAAACAGAAGATGCTCCAATGTTCTGTGATACTAATGGTTTCTGTCTTAGAGAAGATGAAAAAGAGGAACAACATCTGTTGGCTTCTATCTTGGAAATATATTTGCTTTTCAACTTTCTTATTAATAGAAATTAAATAATGGAAGTGGAGGTGTAGTAGTAATTATTTGAAACTTTTTAATCAAAGGGCTCATTTAAGTATTGATTTAAAAATCCAGACTAAACTATTTGCGGTTGTTGTCGAAGTGAATAAATTAATCACGTAAAATATGTTTACTTATTTGTCATTTTACGTGATTAATTTTAAGCTAATGCATAATCACAGGCATAAAGTTTTTTGAAAGTTGAGTCGAAAATGTCATATAGAAACACTCACGTATTCAGATGTTTAATTGCATGCCGTAAAATTGAGTATTCTAAATACTTTTCAAGTACACAAAAATAGATTGAGAGAATCAGTGACGGATTCAGAATTGAAATTTGAACTTGGAACCTCAAGGTGAATTTTGAACCATTCAATCACTGAGCCAACCTCTAATATTTTATTCACGATATTCAAAATCTATTACATAAAATATTTAAAAAAATACCTTATATATATCATGTAATTTTTTATCGAAGAGGTTCGGATGAACCCTCTCGCCACCTTCTAGATCCGCCCCTGCAAACTTTGTTTATTAATGTAGTACGCAATACTTAAATTTTGGATAAGCCATGACTATTGTGTCGCTTATTACTCCCTCTGTCCATTTTTACTTGTCAAGTATATTAAAATAGGCGTCCAACTTTGTTTGTTTAGTTTAGAAAATCAAAAGATAATTTATCATTTTGTGTCTATTTTACCCTTATTGTTAAGTATAGTCATTACCAAAAGACATTTCCCAAACTATTAAATTTATTATATTCATAAGGTAATATAATAAAATTATCTTTTTATTTATGATTTTTTAAAAAGTGTGTCAAATCAAACATGAACCAGTAAAGATGGACAAAAAAATTACTACACTAGATAGAATTGGCCATTCAATGAATGCAAAAGCCAAATGTCCTTTGCCATCCCCTTAGAACATAATTGTCCTTTTTATAATATATAATTTTGAGTTGTGACCCTAACACGTAGATTAGTGCGATTTATTTGGCTACTAACGTTTTGTTTAATTGATATTGTTATAAAATATGCTATTCTTCTTCCATTTATGCTTATTTTCTCTTTTTACTTTTCGATACAATTATCAATTATCACGCATTTTTTAGACTTAACTTCAGACGTATTGACTGAAGCGTGAAAAAGACAAAAGATGAATTAATATTCACCGAACTTTTAGGAATATTCTAAACTAATAATGTGTGCTCCCTCCGGATCACTATTATTTTAAAAAATCAAGGTATAATTAGTTGTTTGTTTCCACTTTTAATCTAATTAGTCATAAATATGGAGAGATATTAATATAGTGCAAAAGAGCGAAGTATTAAATATCGAGGAGTAAGAAATAAAGATAGTTTTATCAAATTACACTCCAGTTAATATTTTTCTTAAGGGCACATAAATAAAAAATGTGACAAGTAAAGTAATCCGAACGGAGTAATATACAAATTGTGTTACATATATATTTTAGAGTTTAAGTTCTGTGCATTGTCAATGTATAAGATTTTCTACACCATCAGGTAATTTTAAAGATAAACATGATAACTTTATTAAGCAATTAGTAATATACCTTTTTAAAGATATTTATAATTACGACAAAATATAGTAAAAGGAATTGAGTCCTCTTTGTGCTCTAATCAAAATTCATTTGTAGTTATCTTCTTAACCAACTTTATTTTCTTTCTAAATTTGAAATTTTCCATCGATTTTCTCAATATCATACTGAAATCAGAAATTTTTCTTTGGTTTCTTATTCGGTGATCAATGTTCGTATTAAAATTCAATTAAATTCGAATTCATGTTGAGAAGTCTCACAAATAATTTCTTAATTGTCGTTGCTTTTTATTCTGAAATTATGACAAGTCATGATCGGGACAAATAACAAGAAGAATTTAAAAAAGCAGCAACTTATTTGGAAGAGTAAAAATGATTGAAAGATCAATACAATGGAAGAAGACTCAAAAGCTAAAGAGATAGAACAAAAAGATAATATTGATATAGGAGATGTAGAGCCAATTGGCTTCAACTTTATTGATAAAATTAATCATCATTTACCTATTCAGTATTTGAGATTTGAAGTCATTAATTAACAGAGATAATGGAACAGGGAGTGGTTTATGGTACAATTAGTTGAGAGATTCAGGATGAAGGAGAACTTTGAAAAGGAGAGAGAGGAGGAAAAAAATATAATTTCTGAAATAGAAAATTAATTAGAAATAAGTTGGTAACCTGCTATAGCAGGTTAATATTACCTGATGGTGTAGAAAATCTTATACACTGACGGTGCACAAAACTTAAACTCTATATTTTAACCAATTGTATGTCTCGTCAAGGCCACTTAATAAATACAGCTATTTTACAACTTGTTTCCGTTTAACTAATTTTCCGGGGATTTAAATAGGGGCAGTGCCAACATGTTACTTAAAATTGTTACGAGTATTACATAGAACGATTCGCATCGTTAAAGCAAAAATTAATGCTTGCATTAAGATAAATTTTTTACAGCACATCCTTTGAGGTGTGATCCTTCTCTGGACCCTACTACATTGGTAACCAATAAGGTACCATATGATTCTCTCCAAATTCATTTGATGATATAGGTGCAATGCAGGGAAGAATGAACTGAAAAGACTATTATGAAACACAAGTACTACATTGTCGAACACAAGTCCACCTGCTGAACCAGGATCAAATGGAAAATGCAAGTAACATATGTTGAGCAGCCATATTTTTAGAGATTAGACGCGCCACTATTGGAATGGGTGTGGAGGAGGTGGAAAGGAAGCCGATGTCCCATTAGCTGTCACCCGGTTGGTAGAGGAGGGACAATGAAAGCAACAATGTATAATCACATACATTGGAGTATGAGTTCATCATAGAATAAAAGTAAAAATAAACAAGGGAGGGAGTTTCCAGAGTTAGTCTAGAAAGCAACTAAGAAATAAGCCGGGAAAAAGAAACTTTTTCTTCTTGTGTGTTTCATACAGTAATAATGAAATCACTTACAATCTTTAGTAACTCTTCGGGATATGAACTTGGAGTCTCTCACATCCTTGTGTATATTCTACCTCTTCTTTAATGCTCTGAGCTGAATCCCGAACTGACTTGCTACAGTTGATCACTTTAATCAATCGTAGTGTTTCAATATCCGCGAAGCTGGAAGGAATCTCCTCAAGCTGTTCACAATCTTTTATGACTAGTTTCTCAAGCACAGGAAATGATGTCTCCGCGGCTTCCCATTGATTCATATCCACTAGCTCTAATTTCAAGTATTTCAGCGCTTTGAACTCTTCATCAGTGATGTCCCATTGCAGATTGCAGGTGAAGTGTATAAAAAATAACTTGAGAGTCTCAATTTTTTGCAATGCTGCAATACTTGAAACTATTTCATCTGTCAATGAGATGCCAGCAAGTGATAAAATCTTGAGATTCAAAGGGAAAACTGATTTAAACCATCCAATAGATCTCGAGAATCCAATTGGGAAACTTATTTCAAGAGAGTCAAGCCGGTTATGAATTTCCGGTGTAGGAAACAGAGAATGATTGGCCATGCCATGAAAATTAACAATGGAGAGCCTGAGTTCTTCAAGATTCGGAAACCTCCACCAGAACTTCCGATTCATATCAGCCACAGATACACGACACTTGCCAAAAGTCTTTAAGTTCTCTAACACAGTTTGTGAAGACTCTTCTTGCTCGCTGTCTTCCCAGATAAAGGAAAATTCACTAATATCCACATGCCTTAGCTTCTTCATTTTCCAAATATCCGGTGATGTCTTTATACGCTGATGTGAATGGACACGTAAAGTTTGTAGATCGCTCATGTGTGAAACCCACTTGAAGTCAAATTTTTTGACAAAAATTGCAAGGTACTTCAAGTGTGTGAGTTTTTCAAGTTTGGAAGCCGGAGAACTTTGAAATTCACAAGCACTTTCCATATTGACATCCAACAAATGCAACACCCTAATAAGCTTCAAGTTAATAAGTAAAGAGAAAAGATCCATACATTTTGTTGAATAGAATTGCGGATGAGCGATGAACTCAAGAGACTCCTTTTCTTCGGACCCCACCATTGGGATCTCATCGAGTGAATATCTGTGCAGCTCCAATTGATTAACAAGCTTGTCATGGATATACATGCATAACCGAGGATCCTTCAGATATGAAGATTGGGATGAGTTGTTACGCACAACACGCTATTTAAACTCTTCTTCTTTAAGCTTACTTGAGCAATACTCGCGAATTAGATCATGAACCATACAGGATTTTATATCACCATTAGATCGCCTTCTAGAAACAATTAGAAGGCTTCTATTGACTAGATCACTCGAGCAATCTTTAGATAATTTTTCTAGATTCTCCGTGTCAATGTTCGGTACAAACTCTTCAGCTATCCATAACTTTAGCAAATGGGACACCGGAATGTTATAGTCTTCTGGAAAGTATCCGATGTAAAGAAGGCAATGCTTTAGATGATCCCCTAAATAGTCATAACTTGATTGAACTGCCTTCATACTCTGCTCTTCTAAGCCAAGGGAACTTAAATCCTTTGCAAACTCTTGCCACACGGAGACTTGCCTTTCCTTTTGTACGATAATGCCAGCATTCAAGACAATCACAAGAGGCAGTCCCTTACAGTTTCGGGCAACTTCAAATCCTGCTTCTTGTAGCTCCAAGGGACAGCTCTCGCATTTAAATACTTTCTTTTGAAATAATTCCCAACTCTCTTCATCCGTTAGGAATCGAAGAAAATAAGGATCACTGATCTGCGTAGCAACCTCTTGAACTCGGGTTGTTACCATAATTCTACTTCCTCTTTCCACACTAGGGAAAGATGATTGCAAATCTTCCCATGCCTCATAGTTCCACATATCATCCAAAACGATGAGGTATCTCTTGCCATATAGATCCTTCCTCAACAAATCGGCAACGTCCTCATCCTCTTTGATGTCACGCTTTTCACCTGTGGCTTGTTTAAGAATCTCAACCAATAGCTTCCTGGCGCTATATGTTTGTGAAATAATACAAAATGCTCGAACATCAAAGTGATTGGCAATAGAGTGATTGTTGTACACATTTCTAGCCAAAGTCGTTTTGCCTAGTCCAGCCATTCCAACAATCGAGATAACATCCCGTTCTTTTGTTCCTCCAGTCAATTTCTAAATTATCTGTTTCACATCCTCCTTAAAGCCCACAAAATCCTCATTATTTGCGTGGGAAGTAGTTTTCACGACGTTCTCCATGTCAATCAGCGATTGTTGGAGGTAAAATCAAACTGCATTAATATAGTTAATAACTGTGTCAGCCTCCATAAAAGCAATGAGAACAAGAAAACATTGATCTACTATCACTTGACATTTTAAAGAAATACATATCTATAGGACACAAATATCTATATACAAGATGAATGAGGAGGAAGAAAATCTTAATTGGAATCAATAGACCTTAGTCTCCATCAGAATGTTTTCTTTCATTCCCTGGAAATATTATAAAGTGCCGCTCCTTGTGTGTGCGCATTACTTTGTAGTCAATTATAAATGTTATTTTGATTACATGACCTTTGTCACAGAAGAACACTAAAAAAAATATAGCAGGAGATCTATGAAATAACAAATGAGATCTTCGTAATGTCATTTTCTTCTATTCAAATAGTGATTAGGCATAAAAAAGATGGATCTGAAGATGAAAGATTAGCGACAGTGGAAACCTTATGAAAGATTCCTTCTCACACTCCTCTCAGCATAACAGAAAAGCAAGACCTTTGGCTAGAATTAGCTTCTCAATATAAGGTTTGCTAAGAATACCAATGTTACTAGTACAAAGAGCAGGGTGTCTTGCAGGATAACGACAACACTAGTTTTTTCAGAATTCATCGTAGACATAATTACATCGATAACCTGGTTATAGATGGTATTACAATCTCAAGTCATGAGGATTCCATTTTGAAATCCGAGCTTTCTTTAAATCCCTTTGAAGTGAAGATGAACCTTGAACCTTGAACCTTCAAGTCTTTCTCTCCTCTTATTTCTATGGAGGATAACTTGGCAGTTCAACAACCTTTACGTAAAGTAGAGATCCTTGCAGTTTTGGAAGATAGCAATGGAGATAAAGCACTAGGGCCAAATGGTTTCACTACGGGTTTCTAGTTTCTACCACATACATTGGGGCATCGTTCCACAAGACTCCTTAATGCCCTGCACTCATGAGCATGAACACTTACTCGAGAGCTTCAATTTATACACCTAAAAATGTAGGTGCTAAGGAAGTCCCTGAGATCCTATCAGTCTTTTATAAGATCCTATCCTAGGTGCTAAGCAAGTTAAAGAAGATTACAGGGAAAATCATATCTCCCTAACAGTTAGCTAGCATTCATTAAGGGGCTAAGCAATCTGTCGAAGCTGTGGGATATATAATACAAGTAAAACACTAAGTTCAATTAATTTATTTGTGTTTGTAGCAAAAAAAAGTAGTTGTTTAATCGGAATTAGAGTAAATAAGATAATAATGGCGTTTTCTTTGGTGATAGAAAATCTAACTGTAGAAAGAATCAAAAGTAAAGTTGAGGATAACTCTTCGTCTTGGGACCTTTTACTTTTTTCCATCATGTGGGAGTTAGGATTATTTCCTGTCCTTCCACTTGGTGTTAAGTCTATTTGAACCCTCTTTCGTACCTCCCCCTTTTCCTTCTAGTTATGGTCACCCTTTTGTTATCACCGCTACAGCCTACTTCACCAAGTGAAAAGTCGCTTTTAAGCACAAGTGCAATCAAGTTGAGACATAGAATAAACTTGGTTTAGTTACATGAAGCTTTTCAAAGATAGCAACATAGGGATCTTATTAGTCGCTCGGTTGGTTGGCTACTTGAACTTCCTCCACCCCGCACCTCATTTCCGTTTTCCGATTTTCCCTACCCTCTATGTTATTTTTTTTTAAAAAAGATAGCAACATCACAGTATAGACTATATCTTATAACAAGACATAAAAATTCTAACAAATAATCAAATGAGAAATAGAAAAAAGAAAAATAAATAGAAAGCTAAAGAGGAATCTTACCTTAGTTTAGAGATTAATAATTGCTCCAAAGTTGTGTATCAGAGAAGATGAATAAAGAGGAACAAGTATGTTGACTTCTGTATATCTTTGGAAATATATATTTGATTTTCAACTTTCTGAAGAGAAATAAAATAATGGGAGTGGATCTGAGGGGGTGTAGTAGTAATTATTAGAGAGTTTTTAATCAAAGGACTCATTTTAGTCTTGATTTAAGAATCCAGATTAAACTATTTGCGATTGTTCTCAAATGTTCGTTACGTAGATAAATTAATCACATAAAATATGTTTACTTATTTGTTATTTTATGTGATTAACTTATAAGTTAATGCGTAATGAGCGTTTAAAAACACGCTCATAAAACGATAGCTAAAAAGGAATCTCACCTTAGAGCGGAAACAGAGTGATTAATAATTGCTGACGGGAAATGAAAAATTGGAAAAGAAGTTTTGTGGACTTTCATTGGACCACGTTGAAAATAAATTTTAATTAGATCCAACCCAAATTTATCATGTTTACCCAAAATCATGACATGTGTAAAACGTATATTCACTTCTATACACTTGGTAACCATGGTTAATTATTAAATAAATTGAATTAATTTTGTGTAGATATTTGATTCTTGTAACTTCCCTGATAAATTCTCTCTTAACTAACTACAATTTTTAAATGATAAATTGAGTATAAATTCACGATGGGGGCAAACATTTACCGTAACAGAATTTAATCTATAAATTAAAATAGAGAGGTAAGTATGACCTTACGAAAGTGGTAAGATTGTGTGGAAGAAGGAAAAGTGGGATTGTATTTGTTGGTGTTAGCAACTTAAAATCCTTAGGTGAAATTATTTTTAGAGAGTGAAGGAAAAACTAACTTGTAATTGTCTATGGTGAGCGAAGGAAAAATTAACTTGTTATCGTCCATGATGAGTGAGTGAAACCACACTTTTGTGGTGATTGCGCCGAAAAACCACTCATTGCTTGCACCGTTTGTATAATGAAGTTATTTTTGCTTGTTGTCTACTTTGCAAGCTTTTCTGTATATTTCTTTCTTTCGTCCGTTCACAAGGCTGTAAAAGAGAAAAAGGGGCAGCTATCTAGCAGGAACCATTTCAGTTGTACACCACGAGATCCCTATGCCAAGGGGATACTTTCATATACGAGTCGCATATATAGTTTCCATCAGCAAATAGAGGCATTCCAGTAGAGTTCAATGCCAAAGTTTCTATTGAGCAACAACAATGAACATGACAAAAAAGATTTGAAGAGTTGACGAAAAATACACAAACTTATAATTCAAGCTCCGTCTCTTACAATACATATCAGAACATACCATTACAAAGCACTAAACTAAATAGCAGCTTGCTGAAATGAAGACTTTTTAATTCAAGGGCTCATTTTGAGTCTTGATTTAAGAATCCAGACTAAACTATTTGTAGTTAGTTGTTCTCACTTCTCACACGCCTGTTACGTAGATAAATTAATCTTGAAAATATGCTTGCTTATTTGTTATTTTATGTGATTAAAATTTTAAGCTAATGCATGATGAGCGTTTAAAAACACATGCTAATGCGTAATGCGTAATGTGTGCGCATTACTTTGTAGTCAATTATAAATGTTATTTTAATGATATGACCATTGTCACAGAAGAACAGTAAAAAATTATTGCAGGAGATGTATGAAATAACACATTTTAGATCTTTTTAATGTTATTTTCTTCAATTCAAATAGCGAGTAGGCATAAAAAAGATGGATCTGAAGAGGAAAGATTAGCAACAATGAAAACCTTATGGCTAGAATTAGCTTATAGAGAACGAATAGAGTTCAATGCCAAAGTTTCTATTAAAGAGTTCACGAACAATACACAAACATTGAAGAGTTCATGAACAATACATAAGCTCAAATTCTAGCTCCGTCTCTGACAATACATAAAAGAATACACCGTTGCAAAGCACAAAACTAAATAGACTGAAGAAACCTTGTCAAACAAGTTTTGATAATGAGACAAAACCTATTTTCGGTAAAAAGAAATTTATGAAAATTAACTATAATAGGTGGTGTCCATATCAAACAAGGAAAAGCTGTACGAGCCATGTTCAACAAGGAAAGACTTCAAAGGCTGACCAAGTCCTACAAGGAATGGACTGCACCTTTCCTATCAAGGAGAGGAGAGCTTGAAGACTTCTATAAAAGCAACAAGAGAAGGCAGATTTCGACAACCCTTTTGCATACTCAGAGAAAGAATTACTCTCAAGCATTAGGAGTTCACAAGTAAGGAAGCTCAAGAAGATCTAGGAGAGGTCAGCTCAACATAGTATGTGTATTCGTGTGTATTGAGAATATAGCAGAGTTTAGCTATAATTGTTAGTTTGTGAGGTTTGTAACAAGAAGCAAGTTTGACTTCTTGAGAGAGTTGCTAGGAAGAAACAATAATAGTTTATTGTTTGAGACTAGGTGCTAGAGTTAGTTCCTTTGATTATAGAGTTGTAATCATAAAACTTGAAGTTATTAGTGAAGTTGAGTTCGTCGTTTTTACTTCTGGAATTAGAGGGTTTTCCACATAAATTGTGTGTCAATTTACTTACTGCTTTAAGTGGAACTGTGCCAAGGACCTGGTCCATGAGATAGGTAGTGGACACCAACTTTCTTCAATTGATATCAGAGCAGGTCTTTTCGTTAAAGCGAAACACCTGAAAAGGATCCAATGGCTGCCCCTCCAAACGCTCAAGAAGGCGTTCTTCTCAAACAAGACCTCCCTTGTTAAATGGTAAGTACTATGAACTGAAGAAGAATCAAGAGAAGGATATTGGAACTAAAAGAAAGGATAAAGCTATATCTCTTAAATCCATTGAGGTTGCTGATTTTGAGGAAGAAAATCTAGGCTTGGTTACAAGGAAATTTCAAAGGATGTTCAAAAGGAGTCAAAATCTTCAGAGAAACCTCTCCAAAGTTCAAGAAAAAGATGCTTAGCTGTGCCACAAGGTTGGGAGTCTTGATCACTTCATCAAATTGTGTCCCTTATGGGCATTGGAACATAAGAAAGCTGCCCCAGAAAAGTCCAGATATTCAAGCAAGGAGCTCACCCTTCCATACCACAAAAAGATTACCTCACAGGAAGCTGACATAGTTGTTCAAAAGATTCTAGCTGCTATAGGAGACCACAGTGATAATGAGTCTGATGAAGAGGATCCCCACAATCTATCACTCATAGCCATGAGTAACATTGAATGAGACTCTACTATAGAAGAATATGCAGAATCAACCCTTGCCCTCATGGCAGGCTTAGAATCTGACAATGACATTGAGCAAGATGAAAGGAAGAAAGGAAAGAACAGGCCTTGGTACCTTGACAGTTCTTGCTCCAGACATATGACTGAAAGCAAAGACAATTTTCTCTCTCTCTCAGACTTTCAAGGTGGAAGTGTGGCCTTTGGAAATGGAAAGACTAGTGAGATTGTTGGCATAGAAAAGGTGGGAAGATCTGACTCTCATGCAATAGAAAATGTGTACTATGTGCATGGACTAAAACACAATCTGCTAAGCATCTCTCAAATGTGTGACAAAGGAAACAATGTGTTATTTACTGCTGCTGACTGCACTGTGACAAAGGTGACCAATGGAAACTTGGTATTAAAGGGAATAAGACACAAGAATATGTACAAGGCTGATATTATGGACCCTTAGAGTATGAACTAACTTGCCTTAGTGTCATATCCAGTAGCTCACTACTATGGCACAAGAGAATGGGGCATGCAAGCTTCTCAACTATCAACAAACTGGTGTCAAAAGGACTGATACTAGGATTACCAACGAACAAACTAGATGAATCTATTGTGTGTGGTGCCTGTGCAAAGGGAAAACATGTAAGATCCTCCTTCAAACCTAAAAGGATGGTTAGTACCACAAAACCTCTTCAACTACTACACATGGATCTATGTGGACCTATGAGAGTTCTCAGTAGAGGTGGGAAGAGGTATGTATTTGTGATTGTGGATGACTACTCAAGGTTCACTTGGACACTCTTTTTGAGCTCCAAAGATGAAACTTTTGAGGTATTCCAAATTTTTATCAAAATGGTACAAAATAAGTTGAGCACTGAGGTGGCTAGAATAAGGTCAGATCATGGCACTGAGTTTGAGAATTCAAATTTCTTGACCTTTTATGCTGAGAGTGGAATAGATCACAATTTCTCTGCACCAAGAACCCCTCAGCAAAATGGAGTGGTTGAAAGGAAAAATAGATCTCTAGAAGACATGGCCAGGACTATGCTAATTGACAGTGGTCTTCCAAAGAGCTTCTGGGCTGAGGAAGTAAACACAGTTTGCTACTTACTGAACATGTGCATGATCAGGGCCTTACTAGATAAAACACCTTATGAACTGCTCAAGGAGAGAAAGCCAAATCCAACTTACTTGAGACCTTTTGACTGTAAATGTTATGTTCACAATAATGGGAAGGATGCTCTAGGAAAGTTTGATGCAAAAAGTGATGAAGGCATATTATTAGGGTACTCTTCATAAAGTAAAGCCTACAAAGTGTTCAACAAAAGGACAAGCTGTGTGAAAGAGAGTATCCATGTCATCTTTGATGAAGAAGACTGAGAATAAGTCTTGTGATGATGACACCACGATTGGCTAGTTAATGACTCAGAAGATGAGCATGATCAAGAGTCTCTCAGAAACAATCACCCAGCAGAAGAACAGGAAGAGGTACAGGCTTCTGGGGGAACCACTCATGAAGAAGATCCAACCTATCACCTAGATGCACCTGGCCCCTCACAACTTATGACTGGAAGAAACTGGAAACACAAGAGTTCACATCCCATTGAAAATATTATTTCTCCTATAGACTCAGGCATGCAGACCAGGAACAGAGTGAAGAATATGTGTGCTTATTCAGCCTACCTGTCACTAATAGAGCCTAAGAATATCAAGGAAGCCCTACAATATGCCGATTGGATTATAGCAATGCAAGAAGAGCTAAACCAGTTTGAAAGAGTTAACTTGATTCCCAAACCTGCAGACAGAACCATCATTGGGACAAGATGGGTGTTCAGGAACAAACTGGATGATCAAGGAGTAGTGACTAGAAATAAAGCCAGACTGGTGGTACAAGGCTACAATCAAGAAGAAGGTATTGACTATGATGAAACATTTGCACCTGTGGCCAGGATGGAAGCAATAAGGATGCTGATTGCCTTTGCCTCTCATATGGAATTCAAACTATTTCAGATGGATGTAAAAAGTGCATTCTTGATTGGATATCTAATGGAGGAAGTATATGTGAAACAACCCTAGAGTTTCAAAGTTTTGAGCTACCTGAGCATGTCTATAAACTGGACAAAGTCCTGTATGGACTAAAGCAAGCCACAAGAGCATGGTATGACAGACTGTTCTCTTTTCTTTTGGAACGTGACTATGTAAGAGGGAAGATAGACAATACTCTATTTATCATAAGACAAGGAGGTAGCCTCATCATTGTGCAAATATATGTGGATGAAATAATCTTTGAAGCTACTGATGATGTGCTGAGTAAAGAGTTTGCATCCTTGATGAGCAGTGAATTTGAGATGAACATGATGGATGAGCTGACCTTTTTCTTGGGACTGCAAATACACCAAACCAAGGTTGGAACCTCCATTCACCAATAAAAGTATATTAAAGAACTTCTGAAAAAATTTGAGATGGAAGGGGCAAAGACTAATGATACTCCTATTGCTACCACTACAAAACTGGACAAGGATGATGTTGGAGTTGCTGTTGCTGAAACAAAATATAAAAGAATGATAGGATCCTTGTTGTATCTCACTGCAAGCAGGCCTGCCATTATGTTTAATGTGCGCTTATGTGCTAGGTTTCAATCTTCCCCCAAGGAGTCTCACCTAAAGGCTGTGAAAAAAATCCTAAGGTATCTCAAAGGAACTCAAGGGCTGGTTCTTTGGTATCCTGCAAGTGACTCTTTTGATCTTATTGGCTATGTTGATGCTGACTATGCTGGCTACTTGGTGGATAGAAAGAGCACCTCTGATATGGCTTACTTTTTGGGACCATGTCTTGTATCTTGGGCTACAAAGAAACAGAACTCTATGGCACTATCAATTGTTGAGGCTGAATATGTAGCTGCTGCTTCTTGCTGCTCTCAGTTGCTTTGGATCAAGCAACAACTCAGTGATTATGGCATAAATTTTGGGTGCATCCCTATATTCTATGACAACACCAGTGCAGTCAACATGGCCAAGAATCCTTTCCAGCACAAGAGAACTAAGTACATTGATGTGAGACATCACTTCCTCAGAGACTGTGTCGAGAAGGGGCTGATCAAAATGGTGTCTTGTGAAACTGATGAACAAATTGCAGACATCTTTACTAAAGCACTGGGAAGAGAAGAATTTGAGAAGAACAAGTTGACCCTTGGGCTGATCAACCAACTATAGCCCCAAAGGAAGGAGAGCCTCCCTCAAAGAGTGATGAGGGGGCAATGAATGGTAAGATGATGATGGGAGATCAGTAGATGTGGGTAATTAACTCAGTTTTGTTCCGTACAGGATCACAACCACAAGGAGATAAGGGCAGTACCAGGATCTGAGGACTTCATCTCACTCTTGCTAAAGAAGTAAATCAATGAAAAGGCTAGAAAATCACTCAAAGATCTGATCCTCAAGGTATGCACATCCCCAACAGAACTGTTAAAATTAAGTGCATAAATTGATATTGTCATAAGAACCTGATCCTCAGAAGCTCTCCACTTACTCAAATAAGACAAACCCTCAAGCAGAAAAATCAAATAACTGCGCCTGTAATCATATATTGCCCATTTCAAAATCTGACAACCGTCACTTCAAACACCTCCTCCTCAGGAAACCATTTATCTCCACGAAACACTCTCTCATACTCTTTTCGAACTCATCTTCCCAAATCTCTCCTAAAATTATTAAACCTGCTCCCATTGATTCTTCGTCTACCAAACCCACTCCCTCTCCCCTCCACTCTCTTGTGGACTATTCAGATGATGAGGATTCCTCCTCACCACAGGGTTCACCCACTCAGGGGGAACGTCCTTCAAGATCACCCTCTCCCACTCTTTCTTTCGCTCCTCCACGATCACCTTCTCCCCTTAAACCCTCATCCCCTCAACCCCAAAAGTCCAACTCACTAAACTATTCATGGAGTTCTAATGGGACTGACCCCACTTCTCCTCCATCCACAATTCCCAAACCCTCCTCTCATGACGAAGAAGAAGTTGATAGTGATGGAGATATTTGCCTTGTCCCAAAGTACACTAGGACTGAATCCACTGTCATTCGTGGATCAAAATCTTCCTGTCTCATGAACCTTATCCCCAATCCTGCTTCCCAATCCTCCTTAGTTGTCCTTTTCTATACCCCTCCCCCTTTTTATAATTTTCCTGTGATTGTCTCTTATTGACAAACAATTCTTTTTGTAACTAATTTTTACATGTTATGTTTTGGGCCAACGGATGGCTTAAATTGTGCTCACCTTGCTATGACTGCTTGCCTTATGTTGTTACTGTCTCATGCTTAAAGTAGATGTTTAACCTTGGGTGGTGGTAGTAACCTTTTAAAAACTGTGGCTCTGTTGTCCCAGTGGCTATGAGTTCTTTACATGCAGGGTTCACTGGCTTCCATTTATTATCTTATCTTGCTTTTAATGATGTCAAAAGGAGGAAGAAATGCTCCTTGTTCCTTGTTTGTAAATGTTGCTGCTGAAGTTTTTTTTCAAAAATAGGATAAAGTTTGTCATCATCAAAAAGGGAAAAATTGAAGAAACCTTGTCAAACAAGTTTTGATAATGAGGCAAAACTTATTTTTGGTAAAAAAGAATTTATGAAAACTAACTATAATAGGTGGTGTCCATATCAAACAAGGAAAGGTTGTACGAGCCATGTTCAACAAGGAAAGTCTTCAAAGGCGGTGTGACCAAGTCCTACAAGGAACGGACTACACATTTCCTATCAAGGAGAGGAGAGCTTGAAGACTTCTATAAAAGCAACAAGAGAAGGCAGATTTTGACAACCCTTTTGCATACTCAGAGAAAGAATTACTCTCAAGCATTAGGAGTTCACAAGAAAGGAAGCTCAAGAAGATCTATAAGAGGTCAGCTACAACATAGTATGTGTGTTCGTGTGTATTGAGAATATAGCAGAGTTTAACTATAATTGTGAGTTTGTGAGGTTTGTAACAAGAAGCAAGGTTGACTTCTTGAGAGAGAGTTGCTAGGAAGAAACAATAATAGTTTATTGTTTGAGACTAGGTGCTAGAGTTAGTTCCTTTGATTATAGAGTTGTAATCATAAAACTTGAAGTTATTAGTGAAGTTGAGTTCGTGATTTTTACTCTGGGAGTTGGGGGGTTTTCCACATAAATTGTGTGTCAATTTACTTACTGCTTTAAGTGGAACTGTGCCAAGGACCTGGTCTCTGGGATAGATAGTGGGCACCAACTTTCTTCATAGACATTGATATGCAAATAAATCCATCCACAATGCGGAACCTTTCATTTCAGTACAATGGTTTAGCTTCTCTTGATGTTCTCCTCTGACCAAAAGGTCACAAGTCCGATGAATACTTCTTCCTCTTGGAAGTCACATCTAGGTGGATGCTATATAAAGATGAAGTTAAAAATGAGAAGGACGAAGAACGTCAGGAAGACGAAGGAAGTACATAACAAAAGCTAATGAGAACGAAAGTAAGTAGAGAGAAATCAAAAGCCATAAAGTTATTGCACAATTAGCATAGCTAAAAAGTTATACAAACTCTGCTTAATTAGCTGCTGCAGTTTATTACATACAGATGGAGAGAAACCTGGGGGTCTTTCAACACAAGTCAAGAACGACCAAGCAAGTTGTGAAGTGTACTGTAGGGAGGCATCACAAGAATAAACTGGTTGATAGAATGATGAATATGGAGAGCTATCCTGATCTGTGAGCCTAATCTATAAATATCCTAGCCTAGTTGAGACAGAATTTGACCCCTGTTGTAACGTTTACTTGGTATAGCTTTGATTCAAAAGAGTTACATTTGTCTTAAAAATCCATTGAATATGTACAAAAGAAATAGTTTAGAGCAAATTATCTTGAAGAGATTAGAATTCAAAACCCATAAGCTTCAAATTCTGACTCCGTTTCTGACAATACATATCAGAACGTACAGTTGCAAAGCACAAAACTATATAGACAATAGCAGGTTGCTAATATGCAAATCAATCCATCCACAAGCGGAACCATTCATCTCAGTACAATGGTTTAGCTTCTAATGATGTCTTCTCTGCCTAGAAGGTCACAAGTACGATGAATACTTCTGCTGCTCGGAAATCACATCTAGGTGGATGCAATATAAAGATGAAGTTAAAAATGAAAAAAGAATGTCAGGAAATTGAAGGACATCGCGAAAGCTAATGAGAACTGAGAGCAAGTAGAGAGAACTCAAAAGCCATAAAGTTATATGAAAAAATGACATTGTTGGTTAAGTTATTTCTAGAGACTTAGTACATCGATGCTTCTTAAGAATGCTATAAGAAATAGTATGAAGAGCAGCTGAACTTCAGTAAGCAAGGCAGAAATTACTGAAAAATGTTTTTCATATGAGAATGCAATGTAGAGAGGTGCAGAAGCATCATAATGATGAAATCACTTACCATCATCTTTAGTAGACATCTTCCGGATATGAACTTGGATCTGGACATTATAAAAGTCTTTTTTTTCTTGTTCAATATTCAGAGCTGAAATCTCAACCGTATGTACAGTCAATCACCTTTATCGATTCAACACCAACATCACTAAAGCTAAGTGGGATCTCTTCAAGCTTGGGACAACTTTTTATAACTAGAGTTTTAAGCGAAGGAAATGAATCGTATGAGCAAATCCAATGGGTCATAAACACACGATGTAATTTCAAAACCCTGAGTCTACGGAACATGTTATCACTAAGATCCCAGTGCTTTTCCTCCGTAAAGTATATCTCGGATAATTTAAGAGTATTAAGGTGTCGTAGCTTTGCAATACTTGAAACTATTTCATCCGTTAGGAAAATTTCACTGAGGGACAAACTCCTAAGACGTGAGGGGAAAATATCCAAACTCATCAATCTGGAGCCTGAATAAGTTGGAACATCTCCAAATTCATCAATGTGGAGCCTGAGTTCTTCAAGATTTTGAAACTTCTCCCAAAACCTCAGAGTTATGTCAGCCACGGACATATAGCACATGCCAAGAGTCTTCAACTTATCTAACACAATATCTGTAGATTCTTCGAAATTCACACGCTCATCATATTCCCCCGTAATGGGAAATTCGTTTATGTCCACATGCCTCAGCTTTACCATTTTCCAAATAGCCGGTGATATCATTGTATAAGATGAACGAACCCGCAAAGTTTGTATATAAAGTAGGTGTGACACCCACTTGAAATCAAATACTTTAACAAAAAGTGCAAGGTACCTCAAGTGAGTCAGCGACTAAAATGCACCAGCCCAAGAATTGTCTAAGTAGATATCCAATAAATGCAATACCCTAATACATCCTATGTTATTAAGCAAACGGAAAGGGTTCTTACGGTCCAATATACCGAATTTCGGATGAACAATGAACTCAAGGGATTCCCGGCTTTTGCCAAAAGACTCCCTTTCCTTGAAATCACTTGTCATAGTGTCATGTATGTACATACATAACCTTTGTTCATTCAAATCTACAGGTTGATGTGAATTATATGGCACTTTGAGTTGCATGAACTTTTATTCTCTAATTTTTCTCAAGCAAAACTCACGCACTTGATCAAGAACTATACAACATTTCATTTCACCATTAGCTCTTCTTTTAGAAACCACTACCAGGTTTCTGCCAACAAGATCTTTCAAACAACTCTTTGATGCTTCTTCTAGCTTCAACATGTCATTGTTCTGTACAAATTCCTCAGCTATCCACCACTTCAGCAGATCGGACACTGGAATTTCATACCCTTTAGGAAACAATACCATATAGAGAAGACAAGGCTTTAAATAGTCTTCCAAATAGTCATAACTTGATTGTATCGTCTTCATACTCTCCTTTTCTAAAGCGTGAGAACTTATATCATATGCAACCTCAAGCCACAAAGATGCTTCTCTTTTTTTTCTTGAAAGAATTCCAGCAATCCTGATAAACAAAGAAGGCAATCACTTGCATCTTTTGGCAACTAGTTGTCCTACACTGAGTCACTCCAAAGGACAATTCTCTCCTTGAAATACTTTCTTCTGCAATAATTCCCAACTCTTTTCGTCTTTTAGAAATGGAAGGAAATAAGGATAACTTAGTAGCATAACATCATTAGCCAAGTTAAGATATCTAGTTGTTACCATTGTTCTGCTTCCATTTTCGCAACAAACGAAACATGGTTGCAACTCATCCCATGCCTCGCATTCCCATATGTTATCCAATACAATGAGATATCTTCTTTTGAATAGATGCTTCCGCAACACGTCATGAGGATCATCCACAGTAAAATACTTATCACCTGTAATTTGTTTTAGAATCTCAAGTGATAACTTAATCGCAGTATATATTTGTGAAATGGAGCACCAAGATCGAGCATCAAAATGATCAATAATAGCACGACTATTGTATATCTTTCTAGCCAAAGCTGTTTTCCCTATTCCAGCCATTCCAACAATCGAGGTCCAGTTTAGTTGTCCCTCCAACCAACTTTTCAATTATAATTTCTTCATCATCATCAAACCCCACTGGTTCTTCGTCAATTGATGGATAACTAAGTGCGATGGAAGGCTCTACAGAGACAGGAATTATTTCTGAAATCTCTATGTCCTCCATATCAATTAGCTTGGCCACTTTTACGATACTTGGAAGTAAAATCTACATATATCAGAATAGATAACTCTGTCATCCTCCATTAAAGGAAGGAAACAAGAATATAATGATTAAGAATCAATTTACAACTTAGAAGATAACACCAACAATATAAATGAAACTAATGTCACATGTAAAGTCTCAAGTGTACCAAAAGAAAAAGCTCATCAAGATGAATAACCCCATACCACTCCCTCCCAAATCCCAATTTATGGGGAATTTAGTAGCTCTGTTTGTTCGCTACCTGACCTTATTGGTGAGAGTTCGATTTCCCACGTGTAATTCCCTCCCCCATTTTTTTAAAATCCCAATTTATAAGTTGCACCTTTAATCTCTCCATCTTTAGTTTTCTTAGACTTAATTAGTGCCAACAGTTTCCAAATCAAAGTAGCACATAGAAATAAGTCAAAAAATCAATAATTTTGCAAAACATAAATTTTAAGAAGCCCCTAATCTAATATGAAAATCTCCAAACTAATTTACTAATTGATTTTTTATCAATTGTATTTTAAATTTAAATTAAACTTAGTTCAATTATTTCTGAGGGGAAAATTAAAATTCCAAAAGTAAATTTGCAAAATTAAATTGATCTAGTTAAAAATTTGATGATCACTTGAAATGGAAATGATTTGTAAGGATTATACACTTCTAGTTGAGTTATAAAAATAAAAACTTTTTCATTGGGAAAAAAAATCATGATTACAGTATAGACTATATGGTAAAACAAGACATAGAAATACTAATAGAAAAATTAAGGGGAAAAAAAATAGAAAGCTAGGAAAGGAATCTCACCTTAGAGTGGAAACAGAGAGATTAGTAAGTGCTGCTTAATTCTATGAAAATGAAAAGTTAGAGAGTTTTTAATAGAAGCCCATTAAGTCTTTTAATTTAAGAAGAGAAACTTACATAAATGTCAGCACTTTGGAGCTAATTGTGTCGCGTGTCAATAGATTCTGAAAATTACAAAACATGTTAAGTTGTTCTTCTAGATACAGAACCTTAAAACAATGTATGTCAGATGCGATTCGGAGATTTAGTTTATTTTTAAAATTAAAAGATATTTTTATAACTGAATCCAATATAATTAGGCGAAAATCAAGAAAAACATGTATCTTCGTTATGTAATTTTTAAATTAATATGAATCTGATCCGTATTTATGTTACTTTTTTAAGATTTAAACTTGATTAATTTTATTTTATTACTTTTTGAAATAATAAATTCAAAATCTGATATATATAGTATCAATTTTATATAGTGTATCTAAATACATGTATCTGATAGTATCAAAGATACATGTATCTGGTGTTAAATATGCACAAATACATTTATCAAATATTTGTGATTCACAATGACTCTTTGTATCTCAAATAATGAGGACCTCTTTTAAGAAGAAGAGCTTAGAAAGAATCAAAAATGTAATATTGACAAATTATCATTTTATTAATGTCTTTATATATCTTTTGGGGAGGTGTCATACCCCAACAATTCATTTATATTAGATTGAACTAGAGGGAGTATCCTTTTCCATGTTGTACTTATTTTCTCTTTTATTTTTCGATAACAATTATCTATTATCACCAGTTTTTTGGCTTTAACTTCAGACGAGTTGACTAATTAAAGCGTGAAAAAACAAAAGATTAATTAATACTTATTAAAAAAGTCTAATTAAAATTGACATTTGGGATTTGATCCAAGGTGACAAGTAAGGGAAGCAAGGATCGCAACCAACATTACCCCAATCCACTTGCATTTATTAGAGTGCACAATCAAATATATAGTAGTTTCTCAAAATATATACAAATATATATACATAACTTTTTTGAAGTTAACGAAATCATTCGCTTTTGTCTATGAGGACTTCCATTGATTTACAGAGGTGATTCAAGAGGAAGGCTAATGAAGTTCTTGCGTTAAGTTCTCAAAATTTTTAATTAGCAGTGAACTTTAATTATGATTTTAGTTTCGCTCATATAATATAGAAAGTTGTATGAAAAATAAAAAGAAGAAAGAAGAAAAACAGTCTAGTGCTCTTTATAGTAGAAATATTTTAGAATTTTGAATTAAAATACTCACATCATTATATTAGTAAATAAAATTTTATATAATATTATTCAACACATTTTATTATAAACAAATGACTAACATCTTATTAACTTGAATCAAACGTTACTATTTGTAATGACTCTTTCGGTCATTTTCGCATTTACGCTTTTCTTATGCTGTTAAGCTTGCCTGTAGCGACCCCAAGTCATTTATGACTTGCTGGGACCGGTAGTTCGGTGCCCTAGCCATTTGTTTGACCTTCCTGTTTTAGAGCTGACTCTTAAGAGTTGAGTTAACGAAATCATGCAATAGTGATATGTGATCGTATGACCTTAACCTTCGTCCCATATCCAAGGTTTGCGAGCTTAAATTTAGGAATTTTATTAACATTGCGCGTATTTAAAAATATTTAATTTAAAAGTTGAACGTGGTAAAAAGAGTTATATTTTTATTGCCTTCCTAAAATAGTTTAAATGTTTATGAAAAAGAATACGTTTGTTATGATATATTTGGGTATGCAGTCAGTTTATAAGAGTTTTATAAATTGTTAATATTTTAACGGAGATAGTAAACTTAGTTATGTTGAAAATTATTATTATAATATAATAAGTTTTATTTGAAATGAATTTCTATTAATTATGACATACTTAAAAATTTATATTTATTTTATCATGAATTTACGCAATACCCGATTGTGTATATAATGTGATAACAATATTTGGGATAAGAATACTTCTACTCCACGTGGAGGTACTGTGGGTGGACAACACCTTGCTAAATCAATTGAGAGACTGCCACTTGGCCACTTACACATAGTAAGTTAATTCTATTTATATCCAAATCTTCCCCTGCACACTTTTTACTCACTTTTCATTCTTCAATATTAGTAGTTGAATGTTTGTTTCTCAAAAGGAGTGGTACACGTTTTTAGGAATTCACGTTGAAGAGAATTTTTGGGAGAAAAATATTTTTACTTTACAATTCGGTTATTTAAAGGAAAATCAATTATCTACACCAAGTTATTCAAGCCCGAATTCGAGTTTGATTTCGTTTTGGAGTTTCTCGGAGCGATTCGGGCTTGGACATCGTCGTTTCAGCAACTTGTCATGGGACGACAGGTAGGTTATGGTTTAAACTCTTTAGACTTCGTATATATAAAATAAAATTATACTAATGGGCATCCTCAGGTTGGGTTTACTAGTTGGTACCACAGACCTTGACCGCTTTATTCATATCTGATTCATTTTTCTTTCCTCCGATGGTTGTAGTAGTTGTTTTAGATGATATTATCACCCTTGTGGTCCTTGTGGCCTAATATTGACTCTGGAACATAGATGGTGGGATATTGGGAATGTTCGTGAGTCCCGGACATCGTTATTACTGTTATTGAGCTGGCTATCTGTGCTGTAGAACGATAGGAGCATGTGCAGGGCAGATAGGTTGATTGTGGACCGTGGGCCACTATTGTGATTGTGTACACCATTTATCATGCATGTAGAGGGTTTCTGCATAATTTTACTATGGTTTTGGCTTCGGGCCTTCTATTGAATGATTTCTAAAACCTGTATGACCCGTGGGGCCTGTTCTTGATAAAAATGATTGCAAAGAGGTTTGGTACCATTTTAATGGATCTTCTTGGGATATGAGAAAATAAAAAAGATGTTTTAACACTATTTCTACTAATACTAGGCTCGGCGGGGCCGAGGGCTAGACTTGTTTACTACAACATCCATGATAATACTAGGCTCGGCGGGGCCGTGCGCTAGAACAATTTGATTTACTGATTTAGACTCGGATACCCTCCGGGCAGCTTTACTTGGGAATTTTTGAGATTGCGGGGCATCTAGTATGTTGGTCGGGGGCCTCCATGGACCTCACCATTTCTAACCAGGGACTACGTGCCGGGAGTGCCAGAGGGAAGGTATATGGTGTAGTAGATGTATACGGGTGTGACCTTCCATGGATCCTGTCTTATGGGCCTTATAGGACGCCGGAAGCGGGTAACATACATTACTATTATTACACCAATTCATTATATTATAATATTGTTTGAGGTTCCATTCTTGTTTGTTGTTTGCTGAGTGTACGCTCCGGTAGTATGGGATGCCGGAGGGTTTGTCTTCACTTGGTTGTGTTCCTCGGGTGTATGGGTGCCTGTTGGGACTGTAGGTAAACTTATCATTGCCTTATCGAGTCTTATGATTCCTTATGTTGATTTCTTATTGTATTTAGGGATTGAGACTAGTATTTTGTAGCTGGGCTTGGTTATTATTCCAGTGTTCGAGCATGCTTTTGTTACCTTGCTTTCCTCCTTCTCTTTTTACTTGAGGTAACCGGTATACCACCTGTTTTCTAAAAAACTTCTATATATATTGTTATAGCAAGGATCCCAGGTGCGTTACTGCTTTCTTTCACATGTGCCTGCGATATGTATTCTAGTAGCTAGCCATGTCTGTTGTTTTCGGCTTGTATTCCTTCTGTGCTAGCTTCTGTGTACTTATTCATTGTTCTCTATGGCTATTTGCTTCTACTCTGCTTATTACTGCTCTTTTATCTTATATGTGCCCAGTCGGCCTATGATACCTACTGGGTACCCGTTGCTTAGCAATTGGTGCTCATACTACACTTCTGCATCTTTCTGGTGTAGATATTAGTTGAGCTTACGTTGTTGATCGCGTTGGAGACTCGTTGTAATGAACGGATCCGTCATTACGGGTAAACCATTCGTGCCAATTTTTAGAGTTAGAAAACTCCGAGTTTGGGAGTTTGAAATTCTGGGCTAGGCTAGTCTCGCCCGGTTTTGGAGCGAGGTATGGTCTAGGGAAATCCGGGTAAGGATTGGGTTTGATGTTTTGACTAGAACTAGTTTTCCTCATAGCTAAAACATAAAAGAGTCCGAGGGATTTTTTGGATTCAAATTCAGATAAGTAGAACTCCCAGAATCGAAGTTGATGTGAAGGGGTTATTTCGGGATGTCGAGAAAATAAGTGTGTTGTGAAATAGACTAGTTTTGGAGATTTTATGACTTTCTGTCCTGTGTTAACCGCTACAGCAGTTGACACTCCGCCATAGTGACCTCCACTGTAGCGGAGAAATTACCGCTACAACAAAAGTCAACGTCGGTCAGCCTCCGCCATAGCGGGCGACTATGCTACGGCGGTACCGCTATAGCAGAGCGGAACAATATAGCGGAGCGTGATGGGATTCAATGCAGAAATTTCCCCAAAATAGTTCAGTTTTTCTTGGAACATTTTGGGAGAAGAAGGGGGCAATTATGGGAGATTTCTATTGGTTTTCCATCATTTTTCATCCTAAAGATAAGGATTCTACTCCTCAAACTCCGTGGTATATTTCCTATGCTATAGAATTGCTAGGACTGGACTTGGGGAAAGGTTTGGGATGACCTAGGAATGGTAGAATCCAGGGAAAAGGGGATTCTAGGGTGCTAGAGTTCTTGGGTGTTGTTTATAGTTAATGGGTACTGATCACCAAGCTTTAATTCTCTAAATATATCGGTATAAATGATAATCTTAGGTGAATTAATAGCAGGAAGGCCCAGGGAGGGTTGGAATGATCATGGTTTGGCGTGGGGATTAGGATTTTTGTATAATCCGGGTAATTTAGGTCAGTTAATTAACTATAGTGTTATGTGTTTGTTTCTAGATCAAGAACAAGCAAGAGATCCTGAAAAAGGAAAAACTCTGGCACTGTAGAGCTTGATTATTTGAGGTAGGTGATGGTTATTGATTTCTGTATGCATTGTATGTTGGTGTACTCATGTCTAAGTATTTGTATGGTTTGCATTGCCTAGTGAATGACTTAGGAATGTCCAAAAGTCCTATTTTTCAGTCTGGTGAAATGAACTAAGTGTTATTGCTTGTTGGTTTACAAGTGTTGATTGTTCATTGTTTGTGACTGTGGATTTATGTGACATTCGGTTGGCTCGAGTACCACTCCTGGTACAGAATATACTAACAGTTGGCTCGGGTACCACGCCTGGTATGTGATATACTAACGGTTAGCTTGGGTACCACGTCTGGTGTGGGATAACACTAACGGATGGCTCAGGTACCACGCCTGGTATGGGTTTACTTTATTGTATTGTTGCATCTTTATTAATGGTTCCCTGAGTGGACCGGGTTGTAATTATGAATTATGGCTGTGTATTTTGGTCCTTGAGAGGCCGGGTTGTTCTATTGTGTTATGAGTTTTAGTCTTGGTGTAGACCGGGTTGTATGTCTAACGCTTAGGTGTTGTATAGAGGGGATCCAGGGTGGGTCCGAGATATGTAACGGGATATGACTGTTATTGTTGTAGATTATTGATCATAACTGTGAAGTGGTTTACATGTGAGACAAGTTAGGTAGAGACTTGTAGTCTAGGAATACCTGTTGACTTGCCTATGTGTTTTCTGTACTCTTACTTGATTTTGTACTACTCATACATTATTTATTTGGAACTGGCTGATGATCCTACCAGTACATGGTGGTTGTGTACTGATACTGCACTTGCTTGTCTTTTTGTGAGTACAGGAAATCTTCCGATGGCTGACGCACGACCTCACTTGTAGGCCTGACTTTCCGAGATATCAAGGGTGAGCTATTCGACCAAGCTGCCTTGGTGTCCATCTAGTTGAGTTGTAGCCCATTTGTTCGGGCTTAGACTATTTCTATATTTGGGTTGCATCCCCGTACTCTAGTTTTTGGTAGATGTTTTTGGTACGATGACCTTCAGATCCTAGGAAGGGATTTTCGCAGTTTATTTTATTTACAGAGCTGATTTTATTTATGATTGAATGCTAGTTTATATTTCTGCACTGGTTTTAAGCTGTTAGCTAGGCTAAGAGTTGGACTCTATTGGTTTGCTTATCCGGGGGTTGGGTGGGTGCCACTCATGATGATCTTGGTCGTGACAAAGATGGTATTAGACTAGGTTCATTGATCTCATCTTACCAAAATAGGTCTAGTAGAGTCTTGCGGAATGGTGCGGAGACGTCCGTACTTTTCTTTGAAAGGCTATAGGACTTTAGGAAAATATCTTTTTTTTCTTTCATCGTGCTATAACTTGATTCCAATTGGTATCTTGTGATACAAATTGGTATCTGACTCTTTCACTCTTTTGTCCGCAGATGGTTAACATAAGAAACAATGGAGCTAGACCGGCGGTCCCAGCAGCGGGCCCGACTGTCCGTGGTAGAGGCAGGGGAAGGAGCAGAGGATGAGGTAGAGCCATGCTCGCCAGAGGTGGGGCTCAAGCTGCTGCAGAAGCGCGAGAGGCAACCCCTCCCCCACCTCAGGAATAGGTTGTCGAGGAAGTGGAAGTTGTTGTGGAAGATGAATGGGAGCGGGCGGAGGTAGAGGTGGCACCGGCTGGATGTGCATGACTTCCCTCTATGATGCTCGAAGCATTTCAGCAGGCTTGGAACTTCTTGAGTGGTTTGGTTGGTGCTGGAACCATACCCGTGGTCGTTGTAAATCAGGCTCTAGGCACTCAACTAGCAGATCTTACGGCTCCTAGGATGGATGCAGCTTCAGGCCCAGGTGACTTCTTCAGGCCAATGCTAGGCCCAGTGATGACAAGAAATGAACATGAGATGCTGACCAAGTTTCTCAAGCTGAAACATCCTACATTTCAGGGTACAGACAGGTAAGATTCTTATGAGTTCATACTGGATTGTTATGAGAGGTTACACAAGCTAGGCATTGTGCAACAATATGGGGTTGAGTTCGTCACATTTCAGCTGCAGGGTGATGCTAAGCAGCGGTGGAGATCTCATGTGGAGTATCGGTCGTCTGTTTTACCTCCACTGAATTGGGAGCAGTTCCACTCTCTTTTCTTAGATAAGTACGTACCCTGTACTTTGAGGGACCGGAAGAAGGATGAATTCTTGAATTTGGAGCAGGGTAGCATGTCAGTCTCTGCTTACGAGGTAAAGTTTCATGCCTTGTCTCATTTTGCTACGCAATTGCTGGGTTTCGAGGAGGAGCGAGTTCGATTGTTTATCAAAGATTTGAATACTGAGCTTCATGTACTGTCTGTGCACATGACTTATTCAGGGAAAGGCTTTAATGAAATGGTGGATTATGTAAAGAAACTTGAGGGAGTCAGGCAGGAGGGGCAGGCTAAGGTGTTAGCCAAGAAGCCCCGGAATGAAGACGATTATGGTGGTTCGTACTCCATGGGTCAGAATCAGCAGGTATACTAAGCCCGTTCTATTCAGTCATCTCTGCCAGCTGCTACAGGTGGTCGTCCGGGAGCTAATCAGCAGTTTTCAGCTCCTAGAGGCCAGGGAGCTTCTTATTCTTCTGCTAGCAGGCCTGCACTTGATCGTGGTTATTTTCATTGTGGTGATCTGGGCCACTTTAAGAGGGAGTGCCCTCACAAGCAGACCGGTAATCAGGTTCAGCAGCAGCCCAAGGCTGTGGTCCCCACAGGTAGAGGTGGTCATGCTAGAGGTCGTCCACAGGATGGGCGAGACAACTTTCAGAGAGGTCAAGGAGATAGAGGGAACGACGGCGCGGGTAGGGGCATGACGCAGCTGGCCAGGGAGGTTGCCCAGATTAATGATCGGGCTCATTGTTACGCATTTCTAGGGAGGACCGAGGCTGAGGCATCAGATGTGGTGATCACAGGTACCATTCTTGTCTGTGATAAAATGGTTTTGGTATTATTTTGACCCAGGTTCTACATATTATTATGTGTCTGTGAGTTTTGCGTTGGGTCTGGACTTGGTATGTGATATCCTTGATTCCCCTATCCATGTTTCTACCCCGATTGGAGAGTCGGTTATTGTGATTCATGTTTATCGTAACTGTTCGATTGTTTTTATAGGGTTGCATACTTGGGTAGATTTAGTAATCCTGGATATGGTTGACTTTGACATTATTTTGGGCATGACCTGGTTATCCCCATATCATGCTGTGTTGAATTGTAACACCAAGACTCTGGCTCTAGAGATCTGGGTAAGGATAGGCTAGAGTGGGAAGGTGTGTACAGGTCTAAGACGGTCAGAGTTATATCGTTCATTCGGGCTAGGAAGCTAGTGGGAAGAGGGTGTTTAGCCTTTTTGGCTTATCTCCGGGATGATAGTGTGGATTCCCTCTCTATTGAGTCAGTTCCAGTTGTTTCGGAGTTTTGAGAGTTATTCCCAGCGGATTTGCCTGGTATGCCTCCGAACAGGGATATTGACTTTTGTATTGACTTGGAACCGGGCACTCGTCCCATTTCCATTCCTCCGTATCGTATGGCTCCGACAGAGTTAAGGAAACATAAGACTCAGCTTCAGGAACTCCTAGATAATTATCCGTCCCAGTGCTTCGCCTTGAGGTGCTCTGGTATTGTTCGTAAAAAGAAGGATGGTAGTATGCGGATGTGCATAGATTACAGACAGTTGAACAAGGTTACCATCTAAAATAAATACCCTCTACCCTGTATTGGTAATCTGTTTGACCAGTTATAGGGTGCGTCGGTGTTTTTAAAGATTGACTTGAGGTCGGGGTATCATCCATTGAAAATTAGGCCCGAGGATATTCCTAAGACTGCTTTTCGGACTCGGTATGGACATTATGAGTTCTTAGTGATGTTGTTTGGTTTGACCAATGCGCCGATGACATTCATGAGTCTAATGAATAGGGTATTTAAATCTTACTTGGATTCGTTCGTCATCGTTTTCATTGATGATATTTTGATCTACTCCAAGAGTAGGGAGGAGCATGCTAAACATCTCCGTATAGTATTAAATATTTTGAGGCATCAAAAGCTTTATGCGAAGTTCACTAAGTGTGAGTTTTGGTTGACTTTGGTAACATTCCTGGGACATGTAGTGTTAGAGAAGGGGGTAATGGTTGATCCCCAGAAGATAGAGGCAGTCAAGAGTTGGGCCCGACCTAGCTCTGTGACTGAGGTGAGGAGTTTTGTTGGGCTCTCAGGTTATTATCGGAGGTTTGTTAAGGATTTTGCCTCCATTGCTACTCACTTGACAAGGCTGACACAGAAAGATATGCCGTTTGTGTGGTCCGATAAGTGCGAGGATAGCTTCCAAGAGCTCAAGACACTTCTGACCACGACTCCTATTTTGTCCTTGCCGGTTGAATGTAAAGACTTTATTATTTACTGTGATGCTTCACATTCTGGTTTGGGTGCTGTGTTGATGCAGGATAGGAATATGATATCCTATGCTTCTAGGCAGTTGAAGGTGCATGAGAGAAATTATCTGACTCAGGATTTAGAGTTAGCAGCGGTGGTCTTTGCACTCAAAATTTGGAGACACTATCTCTATGGTGTCAAGTGTGAGGTGTTCACTGATCATGGCAGTCTGCAATATGTTTCACTCAGAAAGACTTGAATCTGAGGCAGAGAAGGTGGATGGAGTTGTTGAAGGATTATGATGTGACTATTCAGTACCATCCGGGTAAGGCTAATGTGGTGGCAGACGCATTGAGCCGAAAGATAGTTAGCATGGGCAGTTTGGCTTGTTTGGGGGTGTCCAAATGACCACTAGCAAGGGAAATTCAGGCATTGGAGTCCAAGTTCATGCACTTGGAAATTTCAGAACAAAGTGGGATTTTGGCCGGTATTGAGGTCAAATCCAAAATCATAGAGGAGATAAAGGTCAAACAATTTCAGGATTCACAGTTGAGCAGGCTTCGGAGCAAGGCAATATCCAGAGAGTCTGGGGACGCACATTGGATTCTAGTGGTGTGTTAAATTTTAGAAGAAGGATTTGTGTTCCTCGGGTTGATGACATGATTCAGAAGGTGTTGGCAGAGGCTCATGGTTCGCAATATTCAATTCATCCTGGTGTAACCAAGATGTACAGGAATTTGAGGCAACTTTATTGGTGGCCTGGTATGAAAAGGGACATAGCTGATTTTGTGTCCAAGTGTCAGAATTGCCAGCAGGTGAAGTATGAGCACCAAAGACCTGCAGGACTACTTCAGAAGATGCCCATTCCAGAGTGGAAGTGGGAGAGAATAGCCATGGATTTTGTGGTGGGTCTCCCCAGGACTTTGGGGAAGTATGACTCTATTTGGGTCATAGTTGACAGGCTGACCAAGTCAGCTCACTTTATTCCGGTCAGGGTGGACTACAATTCACAACAATTGTCTAAGATCTACATGAAGGAAATTGTGAGATTGCATGAGGTACCACTGTCCATTATTTCAGACAGGGGTACGCAGTTTACCTCCAAGTTTTGGGGAAAGTTGCATGAGGAGTTGGGAACTCAACTCATCTTTAGTACAATCTTCCATCCTCAGACTGATGGTTAGTCAGAGAGGATGATTCAGGTATTGGAGGATATGCTGAGAGCATGTGTGATTGACTTCGGGGGTCATTGGGACCAGTTTCTATCATTGTGTGAGTTCTCATACAACCATAGCTACCACTCCAGTATCGACATGGCACCGTTCGAGGCTTTGTATGGGAGGAGTTGTAGGTCACCAATTGGGTGGTTTTAGGAAGGCGATGTAAAGCCTTTGGGCGTAGACTTGGTAAGGGAAGCGCAAGAAAAGGTAAGAGGCATTCAGACTAAGTTACTAGCTGCCCAAAGCAGGCAGAAGGAATATGCGGATCGCAAGGTCCAGGACATAGAATTTCATGTTGGTGAACATGTATTGTTGAAAGTGTTACCAATGAAGGGAGTTATGCATTTCAGTAAGAGGGGAAAGCTCAACCCCTGGTTCATCGGACCATTTGAAGTTCTTGAGATCGTAGGGCCCGTTGCTTACAAATTGGCGTTGCCGCCCAGTCTGTTGGGTGTCCATCCGGTGTTTCATATATACATGCTAAAGCGGTACCATGGGGATGGAGACTACATCATCAAGTGGGATGAGGTGTTACTCGATAAGGATCTTCGCTATGAAGAGGAGTCAGTTTTGATTCTTGATCGAGATGTCCGGAAATTAAGGAAAAAGGTGATTAGTATGGTAAAGGTTCAATAGAATCATCGTCCGGTTGAGGAAGCCACTTGGGAAACCAAGAGGGATATGAAGGACAAGTACCCTCACTTGTTTGAGGATACATGTACTACTCTTTCTTTCTTTATCTTTCCGTATTTTTGGGTTTGATCATTCAGGGACAAACGATGGGTAAATTGGTATCTGTTGTAATGACCAGATCCATCGTTACGGGTAAACTATTCGTGCCAATTTTTAGAGTTAGAAAACTCTGGGTTTGGGAGTTTGAAATTCTGGGCTAGGCTAGTCTCGATCGGTTTTGGAGCGAGGTATGGTCTAGGGAAATCCGGGTAAGGATTGGGATTGATGTCTTGATTCAAGCTAGTTTTCCTCGTAGCAAATACATAAAAGAGTCCGGGGGATTTTCCTAAATCGAATTCGGATAAGTAGAACTCCCAGAATTGAGGTTGACATAAAGGGGTTATTCCGGGATATTGGGAAAATAAGTGTGTTGTAAAATGGACTAGGTTTGGAGATTTTACAACTTTCTATCCCGTGTCAACTGCTACAGTGGTTGATACTCCGCCATAGCAACCTCCGCTATAGTAGAGAAATTACCGCTAAACGAAAGTCAACGCTGGTCAGCCTCCGCCATATCGGATGACCTAGCTACGGCGGTACCGCTATAGCAGAGTGGACCACTATAGCGGAGCGTGATAGGATTTAATGCAGAAATTACCCCAAAATAGTTCAGTTTTTCTTGAAATATTTTGGGAGAAGAAGGGGGCAATTTTGGGCGATTTCTACCGGTTTTCCATTATTTTTCGTCCTAAAGGTAAGGATTCTACTCCCTAAACTCCGTGGTATCTTTCCTATGCTATAGAATTGCTAGGGGTGGATTGGGGAAAGGTTTGGGATGACCTAGGAATTGTAAAATCCGGGGAAAAAGGGGATTCTAGGGTGCTAGAGTTCTTGGGTGTTTTTATAGTTAATGGGTATTGATTACCAAGCTTTAATTCTCTAAATGTATCAGTATAAATGATTATGTTAGGTGAATTAATCGCGGGAAGGCCCGGGGAGGGTTGGAATGATCATGGTTTGGCCTAGGGATTAGGATTTTTGTATAATCCAGGTAATTTAGGCCAATTAATTAACTATAGTGTTATGTGTTTGTTTCTAGACCAAGAAAAAGCAAGGGATCCTGAAAAAGGGAAAGCTCCAGCACTGTAGAGCTTGATTATTCGAGGTAGGTGATGGTTATTGATTCCTGTATGCATTGTATGTTGGTGTACTCATGTCTAAGTATTTGTATGGTTTGCATTGCTTAGTGAATGACTTAGGAATGTCCAAAAGTCTTGTTTTTCAGTCTGGTGCAATGAACTAAGTGTTATTGCTTGTTGGTTTACAAGTGTTGATTGTTCATTGTTTTTGACTGTGGATTTATGTGACATTCGGTTGGCTCGGGTACCACGCCTGGTATAGAATATACTAACAGTTGGCTCGGGTTCCATGCCTGGTATGGGATATACTAATGGTTGGCTCGGGTACTACGCCTGGTACGGGATAACACTAACGGTTGGCTCGGGTACCATGCTTGGTATGGGTTTACTTTATTGTATTGCTGCATCTTTATTAATGGTTCCCTAAGTGGACCGGGTTGTGATTATGAATTCTGGCTGTGTATTTTGGTCCTTGAGAGGCCGAGTTGTTTTATTATGTTATGAGTTTTGGTTTAGGTGTAGACCGAGTTGTATGTCTGACACTTAGGTGTTGTATAGAGGGGATCCAGGGTGGGTCCGAGATATGTAACGG
Organism: Jaltomata sinuosa; assembly: GCA_003996215.1. Classification (NCBI taxonomy): domain Eukaryota; kingdom Viridiplantae; phylum Streptophyta; class Magnoliopsida; order Solanales; family Solanaceae; genus Jaltomata; species Jaltomata sinuosa. The sequence goes on along the minus strand of QJPP01001582.1, from coordinate 169,952 downwards.
GATATGACTGTTATTGTTGTAAATCATTGATCATAACTGTGAGGTGGTTTACATGTGAGACAATTTAGGTAGAGACTTGTAGTCTAGGAATACCTATTGACTTGCCTATGTATTTTCTGTACTCTTACTTGATGTTTTTACTACTCATACATTGTTTAGTTGGAACTGGATGATTATCCTACCAGGACACGGTGGTTGTGTACTGATACTCCACTTGCTTGTCTTTTTGTAAGTACAAGAAATCTTTCTGCGGCTGATGCACGATCTCACTTGTAGGCCTGACTTTTCGAGATATTAAGGGTGAGCTATTCGACCGAGCTGCCTTGGTGTCCATCTAGTTGAGTTGTATCCCATTTGTTCGGGCTTAGACTATTTCTATATTTGGGGTTGCTTCCCCGTACTCTAGTTTTTGGTAGATGTTTTTTGTACGATGACCTTCAGATTCTAGGGAGGAATTTCCGCAGTTTATTTTATTTATAGAGCTGATTTTATTTATGATTGAATGCTAGTTTACATTTCTGCACTGGTTTTAAGCGGTTAGGCTAGGCTAAGAGTTGGACTCTATTGTTTCTCATCCTGGGGTTGAGTGGGTGCTACTCACGATGGTCTGGGTCGTGAGACTCGTGCAACTTTTGAATCTTCGAGACTAGGGTGAGCGCCTGACGACCAAGGCTTGACCATATCTCATCTTTTATACTGTTATTCTTTGTATATTCGGAAATAATTGCACCTATCTTTTGTTACTTCTAGCACTCATATGCTATTAGAAGCTTCTGTACTGTCGATACCAAGTCTTGGAGTTGGTGTAGTTTCTTTTGTATCTCAGGTTATTGCTTCCACTTTGTTCTATCTTTATATTCTGCTTTCGCTTATTTCTGATTATTGGTTAGGTAGTAGCCCATTACTAACTGTTCTAGGCTACGAGAAGTGGTTCGCCTACTGGGGGGTCGTAGGTGCCATCATGACCTGAGAAATTGAGTCATGACAGTTGGTATCAGAGCCCTAGGTTCACCGGTATTGTGGTACAGAAACAAGTGTCTAAGTAGGTCTCGCGAATCGGTATGATGACGTCTGTATCCTATCTGCGAAAGGCTAAATGGCATTGTTAGAAAAAGTTTCATCTTGTTGGCTCCTTATCGTACGTTCCTGGCTCTGTTGACTTCTAAATTTTGGTTGTTTCATTCCTTCTCATATGCCTAAGACGAGTTTGCCAACGGGTGATGTCTAGGCTTCTGTGCCTTTTGCTTCTGTGCTTCAGTCATCCCCAAGATTTCAGAGTGAGAGTTTATCGCATCGGATCGGGGTTGTAGACCAGCCCAGCCTCCAGTAGAGTTTCATGCTACCCCAGTTCTTAGGACACCGTGGCTAGGACTCTGAGTCCTCCGGTGGGTGTTTCAGTACCAGGTTCTACAAGCGGTGCTTTAGTTAGAGTTGAGCTTCCAGTTCTTCAACAGAGTGGTATGTCGATATTGGAGTATGAGGCGAGATTTCATGAGATGGTTAGGCGTACTGCTAGGGCTGTACCTTCAGAGTTTGATAGAGTTCAGAGCTTTGTTGGGGGTTTGATTTCACTGCTCTATTTGGCGACTGAGCATTTGGTTACAGTTGGGATGACCTTCCTTCAGGTAGTGGATTATTCTTGGGCTATCGAGGGTTTATGCCGTGAGGCTTATGGAGGTAGTGCTAAGAAACATCATCGCCAGTACAGTTCCTGAGGTTCCTAGACTCGAGGTAGGGAGTTCACCACCAGAGATAGGTTCCATTGCTTCTTATCTACCCGACCAGTTTTAGGTACTACACGGATTTCAGAGGGTGGTGTTACAGGGTATGTCGAGCAAAGTGGATATGGTACGGTCCAGATTCTTCGAGGTTTGCATTCATGTTGTGTAGGCCGTAGTGGCCGGTCAGGTTCAACGAGATCTTCCCGCCCGTATATGTTCAGTGGAATTTGTTTTCAGTGCGGTGGGCGTGGGCACTTTGTTAAGGATTGACCCACGATACCACCTCCCAGTCAGTAGGTTCAGTAGATGTTATCTCCCAGGGCTCCAGTACCATCGGCTAGAGGTGGAGTGCAGGGTAGTAGAGGTGGTTCCTAGATGGTTAGAGGTTGCTTTCAGCCAGGTGGTTCAGGTATCCGTCCAGAGTCGACAGGCACCATGCGTCGGGTCAAGGCTTCCTTAGGTTTCTACGGTTGTGGAGTGGTTGGTCACTATTTTAGAGATTATCCCCAGCGCGGGATAGTTGAGCCTTCAGATTTAACTTCTCGAACAAGAGTTATATCTCGCCAGTCCGATCCCCCTCTTAGTGGGCCAGAGGTAGAGGTTCCTGACATTATTTCTCCAGATTAGGCTTTTGTTACCTTCAGCTAGTGATAGTACTGCTCGCGTTGCGATTCTATCCCTTCTATTATTTAATTTCCTATATGCCTACCTGCTATTTGTTTAGTTGTGTGACTACTTGAGTTGTAGCATTTATGCATTGTTTTGTTGGTATTTTATTCTTTAGTAGTGGATGGGGGTGAGTTATCCTTGATAGGTGTTTTCCTGGAGCTGTAGCTCATGGGTAGTTCTTGTTTGCCTTTACTGGTTGATTTTGTTTCCGGCTCCCTTGTGGTTCCAGACTTGTGTTGAGCCTTTCTTGTTGAATGGTCCTAGATGGTTGTTGCCTAGGTTTTTATCTAGCATTTTCTAGGAGTCCCTGTGTCGGTTTGGTGTTACCGGTGGTTGTGCCAGAGTTTGAGCTCTTGTCTTGAGTTGAGAGGTATCGGTTATGCTAGCGTGCAATTGATTGGTGTGGTTTTATCGGGTGTTTAGAGTAGACCCTCTTTGTTTGGTTAGTTTAGGAGGTTGGCAGGTATGTGGGTTGTTTCCATAGTCTCGCTCAGTTTCTTTTCCAGTTGGGTTGTTTTATTGTTTCCCCAGTTCCAGTTGGAATGAATTTCGATCATAGATCTCTTGTTGAGCTTTTGATTGTGGCATTATGATTGAGTTTTGACTATGTAATTGTGGCTAAGTGTTGCTAGTAAGAGTTGTAAGAGCTAAGTGAATAGCTCCAGAGTCTTCTGAGAAAGAAATTGTGGAATTTAGTGTATTCTTGGAAAGGGTTTCGTTTGGTTTGCAAAGGAGGGTGATGACTCTTTGTGTGTATGTATGTGTTCTAGTGGCTGACTGAGGTGTCGACCGAGAGTTTGCTTTGGCTTGTATGTTGGTGGCTTGCATCGATCGAGTTCAGATTGTGGTGTCATCTCCGTTGGTAGATTTGAGGTCAGAATTCTTTCTAGCCTGAGATTGAGGTAGTGGTCATTCCCAGTACTACCTTTGGGAGCTTGTTGCATCGACCTTGGCTTCCTATTTATCTTTTTTGGGGGAAACTAAGTTTCAGTAGCATCCACGGATTGAGAAAATTGTGTATTCATGGCCTAGTGGCTCCAGCTCTATTAGTGTTCTTCGATGGTGGATGAGTCTACTCATGGGTTCGACAGGATCATTGATTGGTAAATCGGTGATGGGTTTCAGGATCGTGGCTTAGCCGACTACTCTGGGTGGTTCGTGGAAATTTCCCTTTGGCTGCAGCATCCTTGTGCCAGAAGGCAGTGGGTGCGGGCAACTCGGCTTTTTTACTTTGGTTTTGGAGTGGCTGTTAGCCTTGGACACCTAGTCCTTGGCTAACCTTTATATAAGGCCGGACATTTCAGATTTTAGTAGTGTTCTAGATAGTACGAGGTTCCTTCTAACATGGTTGGATAGATTCAGTGGCGTAAGCTTGAGAATCAGCGGTGGAGTGTTATACGTGATCAGGTTGTGCAGACTAAGACTAGCGAGGCTATTTTGGGGTCCTAATGGTACTTTGAGACTGATGGTCGCCTTCGTTTGATGAGAGATTTGAAAGCTTGCTTAGTTGATTCTTCAAGGGTTGTATTTTATGTGGGGTCCAATTTTGGTTAGACTCGGCCAGTATGGACTATAAGTTTGGAATTTTGTATGCTTCGGAGTTGGTGGTTTTGTGTGCTGATGCAGTAGAGCGGTTGATTCAAGCCAAAGAGGTGAGTTAATGGTTTATGCACAATTTCTATGGCTAGGTGGCAACCTTGAACCCCAGGCACTTTTACTTTGCCTTCGGGGTGTTTTGACTTGATATTTGTGGCATGGTGGATTTGTTCCTGAGGTGAGATTAGTAAGGAGATTTTAAATACGAATGGTGTTCGAGTATTGGGAGTATCAATAGTATTCTTAGAGTTTGGAACTTAGCTGATGATTACGGAAATTGTGGTAGGTTTACCACACTCCTTGCTGGGTCTTGGTTTTGGTTTGGGTCTGTTGGACAGATTGCCTGGTGCCTTCGTATTCAGTTGATTCAGATTTGGTCCGTTTCAGCGAGGTTGGTTTTGTTCTACAGTTTGGAAGTTCTCCGTCAACACAAGGTGTTCATGCATGCCTTTCCTAACCCTGGTGTGCAGACTTCACCCGGCTTCAGATGGGTTCAGTTAGAGAGTGTGATGTTAGAAAAAGTGTTCGTTCATTGGTTGTTGGTCAGTCGGGACAGGTAACTCTAGTTTTAGATGATATACTGTGGGTTGTTATCTTGGATGGAAAAAGCTAGTAGACTATAACTTGGCTTGGAATGAGTTTGAGCAAAAAGTGTGAATTCATTCATGGTAGAGTATAAGCGGGATTTATGGATACCTGGTGTGTCAGTTGATGCTTCGAGGGTGGTTTGGGTGTTCGACTTATGTGAAGCTTCCTGTTTGTGGTGAAAAAGGATTCAGTTCAGAATAAAAAGAGTTTTGCGGATCAGCGGGTTAATGAGTTAGAGTTTTGAAATGATGGATTTTCTGGTAAACTTGGTTATGGTTTTGAGGATTTGAGTTCGGTGAGTTGATCGGTTCTCTGGTTTCGGTGTTGGGTCGGTGCTTTCTGGTTGTGATTCTCGAGGTTCAGTTTGGGTTGGCAGGTTCTTGGAGTTTTGGAGTCTAAGTTAGGAATCTAGCTTGGCTAGTGAGGAGCTTAAGCTTGGTTGCTTTTCGTTGGTTCTGTTATGTTGGGTGCCGTCCGGTCGTGGAAGCTACGCGGGTTGTCTGAGAGAGAAGTGCGGGCTTTGTATTCACTGTTCTTAGATCTCTAGTGTTTCCTTCTTTCCTGACTTTTGGGGACGAAAGTCCTTTTTAGTAGTGAATGATGTAATGACTCTTCCGGTCATTTCCGCATTTACGCTTTTCTTGTGCTGTTAGAGCTTCCCTGTAGCGGACCCAAGTCATTTATGACTTGCTGGGACCGGTAGTTCGGTGCCCTGACTATTCGTTTGACCTTCCTGTTTTAGAGGTGACTCTTAAGAGTTGAGTTATCGAAATCGTGCAATAGTGATTTGCAATCGAATGACCTTAACCTTCATCCCATATCCAAGGCTTGCGAGCCAAAATTTAGGAATTTTATTAACATCGCGCGTATTTGAAAATATTTAATTTAAAAGTTGAACGTGGTAAAAGGGTTTTATTTTTATTGCCTTCCTAAAATATTTTAAATGTTTATGAAAAAAATACATTTGTTATGATATATTTGGGTATGCAATCAGTTTATAAGAGTTTTATAAATTATTAATATTTTAACGGAGATAGTAAACTTAGTTATGTTGAAATTTTTTATTATAATATAGTAAGTTTTATTTGAAATAATTTTCTATTAATTATGACATATTTAAAAAGTTATATTTATTTTATCATGAATTTATGCAATACCCAATTGTGTACATAATGGGATAACAATATTTGGGATAAGAATACCTCTACTCCACGTGGAGGTACTGTGGGTGGACAACACCTTGCTAAATCAATTGAGAGACTGCCACTTGGCCACTTACACATCATTTGATTAATTTATGTAGTAAGGTAAGTTAATTCTATTTATATCCAAATCTTCCCCTGCACACTTTTTACTCACTTTTCATTCTTCAATATTAGTAGTTGAATGTTTGTTTCTCAAAAGGAGTGGTACACGTTTTTAGAAATTCACCTTGAAGAGAATTTTTGGGAGAAAAATATTTACTTTACAATTCGGTTATTTAAAGGAAAATCAATTATTTACACCAACTTATTCAAGCCCGAATTCGAGTTTGATTTTATTTTGGAGTTTTCGGAGCAGTTCGGGCTTGGACATTATTGTTCCAACAGCTTGTCATCGGATGACAGGTAGGTTATGGTTTAAACTCTTTAGACTTCGCATATATAAAATAAAATTGTATTAATGGGCATCCTCGGGTTGGGTTTACTAGTTGGTACCACAAACCTTGACCGCTTTATTCATGTTCGATTCATTTCTATTTCCTCCGATAATTGTAGTACTTGTTTTAGATGATATTATCACCCTTGTGGTCCTGTGTGGCCTAATATTGACTCTAGAACATAGATGGTGGGATATTGGGAATGTCCGTGAGTCCCGGACATCATTATTACTGTTATAGAGCTGGCTATCTGTGCTGTAGAACGATTGGAGCCTGTGCAAATAGGTTGATTGTGGGCCGTGAGCCACTGTTGTGATTGTATACACCATTTATCATGCATATAGAGAGTTTCTGCATAATTTTACTACGGTTTTAGCTCGGGCCTTCTATTGAATGATTTTTAAAACCTGTATGGCCCGTGGGGCCCATTTTTGGTAAAAATGATTGCAAAGAGGTTTGGTATCATTTTAATAGATCTTCTTGGGATAGGAGAAAATAAAAAGGATGTTTTAACACTATTTCTACTAATACTAGGCTCGGCAGGGCCGAGGGCTAGACTTGTTTACTACAACATCCATGATAATACTAGGCTCGGCGGGGCCATGTGCTAGAACCATTTGATTTATTGATTTAGACTCGGATACCCTCCTGGCAGCTTTACTTGGGGATGTTTTAATGATTCTCTATTTCTCTTAGTACTCTTTTGTCTTATGTTATGTTATTGGCTCTTTAAAAATGTCAATGAATGCGTTTTGGATTCTCCAAAAATAGTATATTTTTTAGAAAAATGGACATGAGTGTGACATCAAAAGTGAAGAGTGTGTGCAACGTAACTTAGGTCTTATGATATCACATAATCTAGGATTATGATGACATGTATCTTGAATTGATAATTGTTAAAAATTAGTGATATATCATCTTATTGAAGATAACTTTCAAGATTCTTTTACTCTATTTTGTGGATTGTGTATAACTTTGTTTGACGTTGCCATATTATTTTCCTTTAGGGGATTTGGGGTTGCGGGAGATCATTGCGGGACTACATGAATCATTACGATAAATCTTATTACTAAGATGCGCTTCAGTTTTGCATCATATATACTGCATTTCTATATGTCATCCACTGGAATAGTGGGATGTACAATTTTAATTATCCCTTTTCGATCCATTTGACTTACGATAGTTTAGTTTCTCAGTTTATTACTTGTATTTAATTAGTGCAGATTAAACTATTTATTAGTAATGTATATAGTCAAATAAGTTTTCAACTTATATGTAGGGATATATATTATGTGTGTATATTATTTATTTATATTGATTATAAGATTTTTTATCGGATGTCCCCGAAGGGACTATATTGATTATAAGAGAGCAATCACTTTTCACCACAAACGGTTATGAGGCTTACAGCCTGTTTGGCCCATCTTTACAATTATGAAACTATCCTAACTTGAAAGTTAAATTATGAAATTACCCTTTTATAATTTTAAAAAAATCTACTTGTAAAAAATAAAATCCTGCACTTTAGCAACCTTCTCAAACGAAATGACACATAACGTTACACAAAGAGGCCAACCCTTCATATCTAAACTTGGTTTTGTGAAAAGTTGTCATCGGTAAGATTCATTCAAATCAAAATTTAAATTCTCCAATAGTACTTTCTCCTTACTTTTAATCTAAACTTGTGAAAGTACATGATGTTTCATTGATGCCTTAAAAGAATCTGATCACCTAAATTTTTATAGTGTAAACATTGACGCTGATAATCCTAAATTTATATTTATCACTATTAATCTTTATTGATTATCATATATAATTTTTCACACACTATCTTTAATTTTTCACACACTATCTTTCCTTTTAACTTTTAGTATGATTTAAGTCTTTTCTTTTACCTATTTTCTTGGTGTGAGATATTTACCAAAAAGTTTTAAACATCTGAATTTACTTATAACTTTTTAAATTTTGAATTTTTATGTTTAAAAAGTTAAATTTTTAATCAATGAAACAAAATAGAGAGAAAAAAATTAGATCGATGTCGATGGTGGGGTTAAAATCATACAATTATTAGGAAAAAGGCATTCGATGCAAGTTTATATTACACACCTTCTTTTTCTCTTTTTATGTTTTGTTAACATAAAAAGTATTGATCTTTTCTCTTCTCTTGTTTGATTAAAATTATAAAATGGATGACTTAATAGATTTTAAATGAGTTTTAATTTTCTGCAATTTAGTTTTGTAAAATTGTGATATGACAATTTTCAATAATTGCTATAGACTGCTTTCTTAATTAAAGAAATGTATTGACAATTTTCAATAATTGCTATAGAGTGCTTTCTTAATTAAAGGAATGTATTTACATATTTATTATAGATTTTTTTTTGTTTAAATTTATTTTTGGGAGAAACGACCAATTGTAATATCTAAAGTGAGTACGAGCCAACTTAGAGGAAAGAAAAGTAAAAAAGGAATTAGTTGAAGAATAGAGAGTGAAACATTAAAATGAACTTTAAAACTAGGTTAGTTTTGAAAGAAAATGCACATATTATGTTATTTAAACTTTTTAATAATAATATCATATATTTTGAAATTATAATATGTCAATTTGCTAAAAAGTATGTGTTTATTCCACGAATTAAACTTTTTCCCCTTGAAATAAAAAATATCCTTTCAAATTCTTTCAAAAATAATTTCTTGTAAATTTATGTTTTGTAATGACGATAAATAAAGTATATCGTCATACACAATACCCAATCTTTGACGGTTTCGGGTCAAATAGGAAGAACTAGAAGATTCCACCTCTGGAAAGCGCCTACACCTAATGGCTTAAGCCGCTGTTCCTATTTCCTCGCTGACCCATCATGCAAAAGGTACGCCGTTAGAGTGAGTGCGCTTTACATAAAGTAAAGGCTCTAAGCTCCGCTCCTTCGACTGATTGTTCGCATCGGATCTCAGGTTCTCTATTGCACTCCCTAAATAGGTTTCTAGAATGAAGACTATTAATAAACCAATCCAATAAATTCGCTCATTTTATAAGAAATTCCTATATGATTTCTAATCGGGAAAGATTAAACACAAGCAAAATCCGCAGTAACATCTCAAGGGAATGTTACTAATGGAACATGTAGGAATAATAGGTCCTATTCTTTTTTTGTTGACCCTCATTTCAATTGATTGGATGCTTGAGACTTTATTTCTATCGTAATTTTTCCATCTGGGCACCTATTCATTCTTTTTTGGGGTGTATAAAGCCACGGAGCGATTCAGGCATCTATCTTATTGTATTGACGCAATTGGAAGATCAGGATTTCTCCCTGCCGCTCAAGCGGGATCAGATCGGGCTTTAGCGAGAACAGCTGTAATTGAATCGAGTCTCGATCTAAACCAGCCTTGTCTACCAAGAATCGATACATCGAGAAGGTAGCATGTCGAACTAGAATGCCCTTAATTGAGGAAGTGAAAACTCCTTTGATTGTTCTTCGCAGACCGGCCATGTGATCTCCCTTCCCAGGGCCAAAAGGTTCTTGGGCTTCTTACGCTTTTATCTCTGTCTCTGCTGTAACTGCTAACAACAATAGCAATCTCTCTTCCTTTCTGGCTTAGCCTGTTGCGTAACCGATTTCGAGCTTTCAATCTTTTCATCTCTATAGACGTCATTTCAACAGTGTTGAAATCCTCTAACTTGAACAAGACTAAGGGCAACCAACTCAGTAACTTCCTAGGGCTCATAGAGGCGCCCAGTATTGAAGTTCGAATCAATGCCTAATTTACCCTCCTTCAGCTAGGCCAGGAACGAAAAATGAGATGTTTGCTTAAAACTTCCTAGCAGTGAAATCTCAGGATGCTTGCAGCTCAACTATATTAATCTCCTCAAGGCGGCGGCCGTTAGGTCACCTATTTTGAGTTATGGACACACAAGGCCAAAACATGTGTGCCGGGCGCGCGACCCATCAACCTACTAGCAATGGGGGAGAAAGCATAGCATGTCGCAATAAAAGCTTGATTCGAGGCGTCAGCAAAACACTGTCGTCTGTTCCAAAAACAAAAGCCCCTTAGCGGGCGGGCAGATGTATAATGTACGACTTCGATCCTGTTCATTAATGTCCATTGATTTAGACTCCTTCCCCCTTCTCAACTACGAAAAAGATCGAGAGGGGCCCGAAAGCCCCCAAAGAACGGAAACGGAATTCGATTCACTCCCCATTCTCTCTTAAATAAATAAAGCTCTCCCTGGGCCGGGTCTTTCCCTGTTGTTCTGTTCCCGCCACGAGAAAGTAAGCTCTTCTCCACGGCGTATTTTGACTCTTACCTTCGTTTCTTTCATTCGCTTTCTTGTTTTTGGCTCAAGCAGTAGGTCCTTCGACCCTCAAAGCAATACGGTATGCTCCTTCTATGCTGTCCAGAAAAGACAAATGCAATTCATTCAGCTCGAATATTGCCTTTTGTCTTCCTCCTTCACTCTACATCGTAGAGACAATAGGTTAAACTCCTTCATTTTCTCATAGAAATTTTGGAATTGGGTTACACTACAACATTATATTTTCTCATATTATCAATTTATGTTAAACATTCAAGAAGGATATCAATTTTGACAATAAAAGTCTTGATCATGACAGAGTAATCAAAATAAATTAAAGGAACATATGTCGGTTGGAATATCGTCTATAAAGAGTATTAGGTGAGATACAATTCACAATATATTTGTACCTTATAAAATAAAATAGGTCCAAAAAAATCACTTATACCCTTTGAAACATTGAATGTTCATCTTCGTAGATTCAAATGATATTCAATTACTTTTATTTTGACAAACAAGTCACTATATGATGATTCACATAGCTTGTACTTCATTTTTTTCATGCATAATTATTTACTCTAAATATTATTTTAATAATATTAATTTTATTTTATGTTTATAAAATCATATTTTATATAACTTAGTATATACGTGCAACGCACGTGCGGCGAGACAAATATATATATATATTATTAAAAATTAGTTTTAGACACTAATTTGATTGAACCATTCTTATTAATTAATATCCATTTTCTCTAATTTCAACTATTTCAGCTCTTTAAACTCTTGATTTTTAATGTCCCATTGAGATTACAGGTGAAGCGTCTAAAAAGTCATTTATTTTCACATGCTTTAGATTGTTATATAAGATGAATGAACCCGCAAAGTTTGTAAATAAAGTAAGAGTGACACCCACTTGAAATCAAATAATTTGACAAAAATTATGAGGCACCTCAAGTGAGTCGGTGATTGAAATTTTTAAGAGAATGAGGTAGTATACCTAAGCAAGGGGAAAAAAGAAGCTGAAAGAAAAAAGTGAAATGGCCACATCACCCAGGGCAAAGATGATGAATTAGTATATATGACTGATGTGCTTAGATTGATTTTCCTCAATCAAACTTAATGACCATATGAAAATGTACGAGTTCAATGTTGATATAATTAGGCCTCGACATTGCAAATAAAGATAGTATATTTTCTCTCTTTGCAGTTGGTTCATGTGAAGTACTATCCGTTAAAAAATTTTTTATCTAGATGATAAATTAAGGCCTCTACATTGCAAATTAAATTATATTTTCTATTTTTTGTTTTTATATATATCATGATATATAAATGCATCTCTAAGATACTAAGTACTAGATTGACAGCTGAGTTGTCAATAATTGTGGGTATAAATCAGCCTGTCTTTATAAGGGAAAGATCATTAATGCATAATGTGCTTATGTGTCATCACCTGTTAAGACAGTATAAAAGGAAGACCATCCCAAGATTCCATCCAATATTATGATAGATCTTTGGAAATCTTATGATATGGTGCAATAGGCATTTGTTGAGGAGATACTTAAGGGGTATGGGTTTTCACAAAACTTTATCAAACTGATTATGGCATGTGTAACAACTATCAGGTTTTTTATCAGGGTAAATGAAAAGGATTGTGGTTATTTTATATGTAAGGGGTTGAGGTAAAGTGATCCCATATCCACCTTTTTGTGCTTAATATAAAATACTTAACCAAAATGTTGACTCTAATGGGACAACTTTCAAGTTTCATATTTCATCCAAAGTGTAAACTGTAGAAGCTCAATCACCTCATCTTTGCAGATGATCTGATGATATTTGATAAAAGTTAGGAAGAACCTGTCAGGAAAATTATAGAGGCATTAAGGCACTTCTCAATCACAATTGTCTTTAAAGCTAATAAAGATAAGTCTAGTCTATTTATAGCTGGATGGATGATAGCATGAAGAATAGACTATTTGAGATTGTTGATTTTACTTTAGGCCCTTTACCTATTAAGTACCTGGATTACCACTATCTCTAAAGAAATGGAGTAAGTTGGACTGCCACCAATTGACTCTGAAGATTACTGAAAAGATAAGAGATGTATTAGCAAGACATTTGTCTTGTGCTGAAAAATTATAGATTATCACCTCTGTATTATTCTCAGTACAGAACTTCTAGGGGTCAATGTTCATTCTGCCCCAAAGTATGGTCAAGGATATCGATAGAAAATGTAAGGTATTTCTATGGGAAAGTACTAAGGAGGGGAGGAAAATCTCATTAGTAGCATGGAGTAAAGTATACCTACTAAAGAAGTACGGGGGCTTAAACATTAGATCATGTAAAATGTGGAATCAAGTTGTTGTTGATAAACTGATATGGGTACTCATAAATCAGAAGAAAGCTCTATGAGTAAAATGGGTTCATGAGATTTATATGAAGGCTACAAATGATTTCTTAGGGCATGTAGCACCAAGTGATAGTAGTTAGTACTAAAAAAATTGAATAAGCTAAAATTGGGAATGACCAGATGGCATTTCCAGAATAGATATACTCTTACACCATCTAGGATGTATTTTATATCTAAGAGTTACTTATCAATTGTGAAAGTGGGTACCCGCTTGGAATCTGCTGATATGATATAGACAAAAAATCAATGTAGCTTAAGCACATATTTGTACTATGGCTCTCAGCTTAGCAAAAGCTTTTGACTAAGGGTAGATTGAGGAGCATGGGTATCCAAGTAGCAATGATCTTTGTGTATTATGTGACTAACAATGTTATGAAGATGCTCATCATTTATTTGTCTCTTATGAATGGGCAACTGCAGTTAAGACTTAAGAGAGAAGTGGCCACATGGGTGGGTATTGTGATGCCTTATTGAGGGACTTTAGATTGTTTAAACTGGATCAGCAAAGACAATAGAGCAAGTTTAAGAATGAAGTGGTAGCTGCAATCTATGGAGCTATGATTTATTTCATATGGCAAGCTAGGAATTAGAGGATTAATACTACTGAAACAGTTAATATGCACACATAATATAATTTGGGTCACAAGTTAACCACCACATACCTCAAATCAAGTCTGAATGCTCTACTGGATCGGAGCTTTCCCATTTCTTGAAGCTCTAGCTTGATCTTGGTCTAAAGTAATAACACAAACATAAAAATTAACCCAAATGACTTAAATATTCTCGGATTGCATCTTAATCCCAAGCTCCAGGCCAATTTCATAATCATTCCATCCATCCCAGGGTCCTCCCACCTTAAATTCACCTATTTACTACATATTTCATGGTTATGCCAGTAAATTATGGTAAGGAATCCTTAAATAACAACCTCGTTCAAGAAACCCAGGTTTTTCATCCCACCATTCCCATTTTTCACCAAAAAATCCATTCTAGGTTTAGTTAAACCCTTCTCCAAGCCCTTAACTATCGATTCTAAGTTACAGGAATCAAAGTACTAGATTAGGGGAATAAATTACTTACCTTAGCGAAGGATTATGGTGGAAAAGTGTTGAAGATCGCCCAAAATTGCCACAGCCCTTCCTAAAATATTTTTGAGAAATAATGAATATTTTTGGGGAAGTTTCTGCATTTACAATGACTTATTTCGCTATAGCAGCGCCGTCATAACGAAAGCCATCCGCTATAGCGGAGTTGACCGCCTTTGACTCCCGCTATAGTGGAAATTTCTCTGCCATAGCGACATTGCGGTAGTGGCGTGTCAGCCGCTAGGACAAAAACTTGGGAATCCTTCCATTTTTGCACATTTTGCAACACACCTTTAATTCTTGACATTCCAGACCAACCCCTTTACGTCAAGTTTGATATCGGGAGTTTTACTCACCCGAATTCACTTTCAAAAAGTCCTACGGACTCCTTAATGCCTTAGATAATAGAAAAAATAGCTCAAACCTTCTCATTTCACCCAATCCTTTCCCAGATTGCCCTAGACCTCACCTTGCTCAGATTTCATCTAAGACTAGCCTAGCCCAAAATTTTTAATTTCCCAACCCGGAAGCTTTCTAACCCAATTTTTGCATGAATAGCTCACCCATAACGGCGGGAAGGATCTTTACAACAGATACCAATTTACCTATAATTCATCCTCAAATGATTAAACATGAAGAAATGAGCTAAAACAAAAGGAAGGTAATACCTGAATCCTCAAACAAGTGAGGGTACATGTCTCGCATGTCCTTCTCTGTTTCCCAAGTGGCTTCTTCAATCGGATGATACTTCCATTGAACCTTCACCGATCTGATTTCCTTTGTCCTCAACTTTCGGATATCTCGATCAAGAATAGCAACCAGCTCCTTCTCGTACTAAAGGTCCTTTTCTAACAAGACCGAATCCCATTTAATGATGTAATCCCCATCCCCATGGTACCTCTTCAACATGGATACATGGAAAACTGGATGTACTCCGGACAAACTTGGCAACAATGCCAATCAGTAAGCTACCAACCCCACACTTTCAAGAACCTCAAATGGACTGACATATCGAGGGCTAATCTTACCCCTCTTGCCAAACCTCATTACCCCTTTCATAGGTGATACCTTCAACAGAACCTGTTCACCAACCTGAAATGACATGTCTCTTACCTTGCGATTAGCATAACTTTTTTGCCTACTCTGGGCTATCAATAACTTAGTTTGGATACCTCTCACCTTTTTTTGAGTTTCCTTTACCAAATCAATGCCGAAAAACTTCACCTTGCCTGCCTCGAACCACCCTATCAGCGATCTACATCCCCTCCCATAAAGTGCCTAGAATGGTGCTATATTAATATTGGAGTGATAACTGTTGTTGTATGAGAATTCACACAACGGTAAAAACTGATCCCAATGGCCCCCAAAATCAATCACACATGCTCTCAGCATGTCCTCCAGCACCTGGATCATTCTGTTCGACTGACCATTCATCTGAAGATGAAAAGCTTTGCTAAAAATGAGCTGGGTGCCCAACTCTTCGTGCAACTTGCCCCAGAACTTAAAAGTAAATTGTGTACCTATATCTGAAATGATTGAAAGGGGCACCCTATGCAACCTCACTATCTCCTTGACGTAGATTTTGGCCAACTGCTGGGAGTTGTAATCCACCTGAGCAGAATGAAATAGGCTGATTTAGTCAGACTGTCCATGATGACCCAAACTGAGTCATACTTCCCCAAGGTATTAGGAAGACCTATCACGAAGTTCATTTCTATCCTTTCCCATTTCTACTCAGGAATGGGCATTCTTTGAAGCAATCCTGCAGGCCTTTGATGCTCATACTTCACCTGCTTACAATTTTGACACTTGGACATATATTCAGCTATGTCCCTCTTCATCCCAGGCCACCAATAAAGTTGCCTCTAGTCTTGGTACATTTTTGTTATGCCCAGATAAATTGAGTGCCCAGAACCATAAGCTTCATCTCACAAATTCTGAATCAAGTCATCAACCCGAGGGACACATATCCGCCCTCTAAAACACAACACCCCACACGCATCAAGTGTGGCGTCTGAGGTCTTACCAAACACCACCTTATTTCAGAGCTTGTTCAATTGCGCATCCTTAAACTATTTGGCCTTGATTTCTTCCGAAAATATGGACTTAACCTCAATACTAGCCAACACTCCACCCTTTTCTGAAATTCCCAACTGTATAAACCTGGATGCTAGAGTTTGAATCTCTCTATCCAACGGTCGCTTGGACACCCCCAAACAGCCAAACTACCCATGCTTACGACTTTCCGACTCAATGCAACTGCCACCATATTGGCCTTACTCGGATGATACTGAATGGTCACATCATAATCTTTCAACAACTCCATCCATCTTCTTTGTCTCAGATTCAGATCCTTCTGTGTAAACACATGCTACAGGCTGTGATAGTCTGTGAACACCTCACACTTGACAACATAGAGATAGTATCTCCAGATCTTAAGTGCAAATACCACTGCTACCAACTCTAGATCATCGGTCGAGTAATTCTTCTCGTGAGGCTTTAGTTGCCTCAAAGCATAAGCTATGACATTCCTGTCCTGCATCAACACATCATCCAAACCTGAATGTGAAGCATCACAAAATACAATGAAGTCCTTACCTTCAATCGACAATGAGAGAATATGAGATGTAGTCAAAGGTGTATTAAGCTTTTGGAAGCTCTCCTCACACTTGTCAGACCAAACAAATGGTACCTCCTTCTAGGTAAAGCTTGTCAAGTGAGTAGCAATGGAAGCAAAATTCTTGATGAACCTGTGATAATAGCTAGCAAGACCAACAAAACTCTTATTTGATCTTGGTGTAAAAACAATAACACAAACACAAAAATCAACCCAAATGGCTTAAGTATTCCCGGATTACATCTTAATCCCAAACCTCAAGCCAATTTCATAATCATTCCAGCCATTCCAGGGTCCTCCCATCTTAAATTCACCTATTTACTATTAATTCCATGGTTATGCGAGTGAATTACGGCGAGGAATCTTTAAATAACAACCTAGTTCAAGAAACTCAGTTTTTCATCCCTACATTCCCTTTTTTTTACCTGAAAATCCATCCGAGGTTGAGTTAAACCCTTCCCCAAGCCCGAAACTATCGATTCTAAGCCACAAGAATCAACGTACTAGATTAGGGGAACAAATTACTTACCTTAGCGAAGGATTATGATGGAAAAGTGTTGAGGATCGCCCAAAATTGCCACAACCCTCCCTAAAATGTTCTTGAGAAATAATGAATATTTTTGGGATTTTTTTTGCATTTTACAGTGACTTATCCTACTATAACGGCCCAATCTCGCTATAGCGGTGCCGCCATAGCGGAAGCCACCCGCTATAGTAAGGTTGACCTCCTTTGACTCCCGCTATAGCAGGAATTTTTCTGCTATAATGGTATCGCGGTAGCATCATGTCACCCGCTATAGCGGCTGGCATGGGACAGAAACTAAAAAATCCTTCCAATTTTACCCATTTTGCAACACACCTTTAAACCTTAATGTTCAAGATTAACCCTTTTACGTCAAGTTCGATATCGGGAGTTCTACTCACCCGAATTCACTTCTGAAAAGTCCCACAGACTCCTTAACGCCTTAGTTAATAGAAAAACTAGTCTCAAACCTTCTTATTTCACCCAATCCTTATCCGGATTTGCCCTATACCTCACCTCACTCAGATTTCATCCCAGACTAGCCTAGCCTAAAATTTTCAACTCCCCAACCCAGAAGCTTTCTAACCCAATTTCTCGCATGAATAACTCACCCATAATGGTGGTAAGGGTCATCACATCCTCGTAGAGGATTCAACCATTCTCATCAAGAGACAAAGAAACTAGATTTAACAATTTGACTCCAAGCCTTAACTTGATTTCTACATAGAACTAGTTATTGAAACATATTTGTGGAAAAGAACAGGGTTCCTACACTGATGGTTAGCTTACCTACCTTGAGAGATGGAAGGAATTGAAGAACACTGATAGAATTCCTTTCCTAAATTTGGACAGTTATTCTTAAAACCCTTAAGGTTCTGAGAGAGGAAAAGAGTTGTATGATGTTATTTTTAAGTGTTAGTCTTATTTAGGGGAAGGGAGCTTTAAGTCGTGAAAACTGATTTCTTAAAAAAAAAAAAAGGACAAAAATACCCCTAATTAAATAAAGTGGAAGAAATTTCCCAGCTCAATGCGCCACACTACCCATAGTGTTGGTTGGGCAGTGTGCCCCGACCCTCATAGCATTGGGAGGGTGGATTTCAAACTTTCTGAAGTTTTGTGACAGATACAGCCCATTGGCCATAGCATTGGCTTGCCAATGCGTTGCCCTACCATTTTATGTGGCCAAAACTTTTGTCTAAGTCTCGGACTTATTCCAATATATTTCTAATCAATCTAGGGACCATAAGACTTGATTTCTAAGCTATACTAGGCATACGAAATGACTTAAACATGTTATGAAATTCGAGGTGTTACAGTGACACTAGGATGCAAGACTGTATACCTGCTGGGGCAAAAAGAATGATTATAACTGTGAAGATGACTCAATATGTCTCTTTGAAAGACAAAAAACCTAAATATAATATGTCATTTTGAACGGCATGACGACCCAATGAGTCATTTTTAACGGGATGACAATCTAAATTAGAAAAATATGTTACTTTGAACAAGGTGATGATCCAATGTGTCATTTTGAATAGAATGATGACCCACTTTAAAACATGTCACTTTGAATGAGGTGGCAGCTAAACATGTCATTTTGAACGGGATGACGATCAAATTTAAAATATATATCAAGTTGAGTGGGATGATGGCCAACCATTTCACTTTGACAGGTGGACAATCCAAACTACAAAAATCCACTTTGGCAAGATAACGGCCCAACGATCACTTTGGAAGGTGGAGAAATGCCACTTTAGCGGGGTAACGACCCAACGTGTCACTTTGATAGGTGGACAACCCAAATAAAAAAAGTTTACATCCGAAAGTGAGCTCTTATAAAATGTACTGGAATAAAATGTATGCATTAGAAGGTGGGCTTTTGTGCATTTTTTGTTACTTTTGGAAAATGAGGAAGTGAAGCGAGAATCACGATTTGGTCGTAGTTGTATCAACAATTAGTATAAAAATTCCTCTCATTTGCTTCCTAACTAATCAAAATTGACTTCACAGTAATTTCTATAGCTTCGAGTGGTACCTCATACAGTATGAGGAAAAGCAACAGGGAAAACACCTAAAGAGGGAGAGGACACTTTAGCTACTTCAGGTTACCTCGGGGCCGGAAAGGGGACTCAAGTCTCAAAAATATTATGATGTTGTCTTTTCTTTTATTAGATTTTCTTAATTATTTTCTCTACATATAAAGGCAGAAATAAGTTTATCAACAAATAACTTAACGAAGGACAAAAGGTAGAGTTATAGAATATGGATGACTATAAATTTTGTTTATTCCATTCATCATTATGACATGTCACTTAATTTTAGTAGCTATGTTTTCATAAAGACTCCGTTACTCTTTGAATAACTAAATAATTTAATTTACAACTAGGCCTTTTAATTGATAGTACACGAATTTTGTGGAAATAATCTAATTATTTTATTATAGATGAGTCTTAACAATATTTAGGTTTAAGTAACAGTTCAATAAAATAGTGTGTTGTATTTATGATTTTATCTTTTGAAAATATCTAATTTAAACAAAAAAATCTTTTTCTTTTTAATAAACTAATCCAAACGATTATATTTCCAAATTATATAAGAGATTCATACAATTTAATTCAATGAATTTTGAGGTATTTTAGTATGATCTTTTTAGTCTTCTTTTATTATTGTTGTTATTTAGAGTGAAATAAAATAAAAATAATAATAATAATAATAATAATTAAAAAAAAAATCATAGATAAGTTGAATTAAAACGTTAAACTTGATTGGTTAAGATTTGAAGTCCAAATAATTTTTTTATTAAATAAATGTTAATTTTTTTCTAGATCTTTTTTGTTATTTTCTCTTTTTTTTTTTTTAAACAATGGAATTTTATTGATACTAAGTGAAAATTTACAAAGCCAGCTTGGAGAAGACCTCCAAACTCTAAAGGAACAACAGACCAAAGAAAAACTAGCTTAGTGTGCTACAATAGGCTGCAATAGATATCTACTCCGTAGCTATTCTATAACTAATAACAAGTTGTGGGAAGAAGCTAGCAAACAAGGGATGAAGCTAAAAAAAGGAAACCATCAATCAAGGAAGACTTGGTAGAGTAGACAATGTTGTCCCCCATTTCGTCAAGCTCTGACCCTTAATGTGAACATGTAGTGCCACCTCTCTACATACTCGTTCAATGTCGTGGTGGCATGTCTCAAAGCGTAGATCATTTATTTCCCTCCATATAATATTCACGACTATAGCAAACACATTGCAAATGATAGCTTCTTTGGCAGAACTAGTCCCATCCCACCTATTTGTGCACTGGAGCTCCTCATCCCAGGTCCCTATAGTATGTTGTACATTCAACCACTTCAGAAGTCTAGCTCATAGTTCATTAGTTACAGCATATTCAAAAAATAGATGGTCAAAGGTCTCCTCTGAGGTGGAGCAAAAGATGCAATCTTTAGGAACCTGGATACCAAACATCTGAAGCCTATCAACTGTGGCCAGTCTTCTCCAAGCAGCTAGCCATAGAGTGAATTTATATCGTGGATATATGCTAGGCTGTAGTATAATTTGTTACCAAGGGACCTTTTGGTATTGGGGAAGAAGTAGGCAGTACATCTTGTGAAATGAGAATTTACCATGAACTATCACTAACATGAGTCTTGTAGTCAGGTCACTCTGCAGCTGTGGTGACTGTAAAATGTATCGCCTTGCCTCCAAAATCTTTTGATATTTTCTCTGTCATTCTTCTTTTACTATTATTGTTTTAGGATAAGAAAATAAAAAAAAATAGTATAAAAGTAAGTGTCAACAATAAATCCCATTTAGATTTTTTTAACATAAAGGTGGTTAAGGGCCTTTATTAATAATAATCTACTTATATTTATATATTATTAAAAATGTGAAGGAACTTATAATGTGATTTGAACTTTTTTTCTTTTATTAAAAGACTCCATAATATACAAAATTATCTTTTCACTTTTTTTCTCCAATTATTATTTAATTGTCGTTGTAATATTTTCAATTAAAGAGTCTTAAACTATATAATAAGTTTTATTAATTAAAAAAATCCTAAAATATATGATAAAAATTATTAGGAGAACTAATAATTAAGAGTATCAAAATATACGGTAAGAGGAGGAGGAAAATATAATTAACGCGCGTGACACAAAAAATAGTCAATGACTTAAATGCAAAGTTGTGATCCTCATAGTTTCCAAGTATCCTAGGGAGACTATGAGATAGTGAGGTTTCATGGCTTAGCGCCTCATTAGGTTGAGCATTTGGTACATGAATGCTTTAGTCCTTAGGCTATCCGTCTCATACGCCCCAAGAATGCCCATACACACTCTTATCCCAGTTGTTTTTCTTTAAGTATTTAATCTTAATTTTATATAATATATTGTTGCTCTATAGTTAATAATTTTGTGAGTTAGAGTATATTGTGTAAATTATTGTTATGCCTAGATAGTTATACCAATTCTCGTACATATATTGCTTATTGCGTTCGAACTTTAATACAAATTTTAATGTTTTTCTGCAAGTTCTATATTTTAATCTATTTTGAAACTTTATTCTAATATTTTTTGGGCTTATGCACTCTTCATGATGGGCATAGGTGTTAGGATTTGCCCTAAATTTTCTATTTTACTTGATTTTCTACCATAATTAGACCTTTCTTGAGGAAAAAGTTTCCTTGTTGAAAAGATCTCTTCCATATTTGATTTATTCTTTCTTGGAGGAAACATTTTGAACTTCTATAAATTGCTACAACTAGCAGCCCCTTTACTAGGTTGGGAAAATGCTAGCACAAGATTTGTTCTTTTCAACCATAACACAATAACATTTACAATATAGTCATTAAAGAGTTTTGTTTAGGGGAAATTTCTCTCAATAATTTTTATGCTTTTTAATATTAGTTTTCATAATATGTAGGTTACTTGACCAAACCATATCAATAATATATTTTTTAGTATATTTTTCTTTGTCATTTGATTTATCGCCGCCAAAGTTTGCAATTATTAACTTTCGCATAACGCCCCATCAAATTTCGATCCCAACATAAAGTACCCTGCCCTGCATCTCAAATCTTTTAAAAGAAAAATAGCTAGAAGTTTTTGATGTATGTTGTCTTAGCTGTAGAGTGCATCTGGACTACTCTAGTCTATAGGCATAAATGTAACTTTCTATGCAGTTGTGTTCACTAGCTTTCATATTGCAGCCTGTAGCATTGTATCATGGTACTGATATTAGTGGACACAAAATATGAATTTGGAGTCTTCAGCATCAATAAGTTTAATATCCACAATCTCCTCAAGAATCTGAGCCCAACAGATGATCCAAGCAGATGTGATATCTATGAAGCCTATTTTTGTATCTCCAAAAAAGAGTTTCGTATC
Organism: Jaltomata sinuosa; assembly: GCA_003996215.1. NCBI lineage: Eukaryota > Viridiplantae > Streptophyta > Magnoliopsida > Solanales > Solanaceae > Jaltomata > Jaltomata sinuosa. Next base: position 147,420 of record QJPP01001582.1, on the reverse strand, counting down.
AAAAATTTTCACAACCCAGTTGGGCCGTGAGTGGCACCCACACTAACCTTCCGGTAGTGTAACGACCCTCCAAGTCGTTTCGTGAATTTTTACTTGTTTTCCCGTGTTAACCCTCCTCATAGTCTTTATATGTGATTTATAATTTTTGGGGATGGATAGTACGAGCCCTGAGGTGTTCGGGAGCGACTTAAGTCATTGGTTGGAATCTTGAATTTTAAGAAAGTTAAGTTTGATCACGGCCAATCTTCAGTTAAGACGACCTCGAATTGGTGTTCTAGTGTTTCCAATAGGTCCGGAATGTGCTTTTTAAACAATTTACATACTTGATTTATTTTTGTGGGATTCCGAACAAATATTGAGAGTTTATTTAAAATTTTGGGTATTTTAAATAATTAATTTAATTGATGATTAATGGGTCAAACCTATAATTTATTTATTCTTGTGATCCATATACAAATAATAATAAAAGAGAATTAAAGTTAATAGGTTTTAAACCTTGAGATCATTAAGAAATTAAGATAATATTTTTGACGGGGCGTTGAGATATTGCGGCGTGGGGAGACTGGGTAATCCAGGTGAGAACTCTGACTTCTGTGCTTTATTTTCTTGCTGAGATACATATCTCTTAGCTTAAATTTCCATGGTATTATAGGTAGTGTGACGATGCTTTGAAAGGAAAAGAAAAGAATGAAAAATGATAAGGTGATGATGACCTAATGATGACAAAGAGGTGATGATGAGCAATCATTGGGAAATTAATGATGGGATGGGTAGAAGTGCATAATTTCTAGTATTTGTTTGGTACCTTTGCAGCTATCTTTCACGCACAACTTTTCCTTTTTAAAAGGATCTGTTTTGGTGTCACGACGCTTAACGTTGGGTATTAGATTTGATGATGCAACTTTGAGATTTTTTTAACAGTGGCCAGTTTAACCGCAGGGGTAGATTTTGCACACACTTATTTCATAACCAGTTCATATATATAATTGTTTTCGTCTTTAACTTCAGGCTTCGAGAGTTCTTAGATGGTCGTCAACTACAATTTTGATTTATTTAGGTTTAGATCTAGAGTTCTTAGAGTTAGAATTCTTGATTTGGGGGGTAGAATAACAATCTGTTTTAGCTGAAACTTGAGGTGCTAGTTATATGTGTTTGAACAGATTTTGACCATTTGAAAACATTCCGTAAGGGCAAGTTTATTACTTGAAACTTGGGCTTCGATTTGAGGCAAGTAGAGATTTCGATTTCTTTTTGAAGTGTTAGTTTTATTGTATTAAATGAACTTAAGGGTAATGGGTAATGAGGGGGTCCCGTATAAATGAGATAACGAGCATTTATATGGGCACCGGTGCTATGCTATAGGAAAATTCTTATAGAAATTATTATCGGTTGATAGAATCTCATAAGTTGTGATACAATTGAACTGTTGAGACTCATGAATTATGTGAACTTGATTGTGGTTGATAAACTCATTTATTGTACTTGATTATATAGATTCATTCATACCAGACTTATTGTTGCATGATAATTATTGGTTGATATTGTCCACTGAGTTGTTTAAAAAATTCATATTCTTATTAAGCCGATGGGAAATGGTTCCGGCAAGTGACATGTATTGACCCTTCCGGTCATTTATGCGTTTTCACCTTTCTTGTACTATTAGAGCTTGCTTGTAGTGACTCCAAGTCATTTATAGCTTACTGGGACCGATAGTTCGGTGCCGAGGCCGTTTGTTTGGTCTTTTTGGCCGTTCCTTGTTTTAGAGCTTTAAGCTTTTGAAATCGTTGACTTCAGTCAACATTCTTGGTGAACGTGCTCGAAATCAAATTTTGATAGTCCTGTTAGCTCCGTAGCGTGGACTTTGGTCTAGAGGAACCTTTGGTCGGGGTCTGGGAGCTTTTCAGCTTGGAATTCTCTCTCATTCTGTGTTTTCAGGCCATTTGGGCTTGCTTGGTTGACTTTGGTCAACATTTGGAGAAGACGGCCTCGGATGAAAATTCCGTCAGCGCTATTAGCTCAAGAATGTCGAGTTTAGGCTAGGGGGACCATTGGTTTGGGTCCCGAAGCTTCCAGACTTATTTTCGGCCATTGGGTTCCGTTTTGAAAATAGTTGGCCAAAGGTTGATTTTGAGAGTGGGGACCACTTTTCATTAAATCGACCTCCGATGGGATTTTGATCAATTCCATTGGATCCGGAACGCCGTTTCTAGTCGAATAGCTCTAGTCGTTTGTGTTCGCGGGATCCCAGATGCGTTCCCGGGGATTTTAAGTGTGAAAATCTGCCCTTGACAGTTGGTTGCTGTCATGGGCCTTTTTGTTCATCGCGTTCGCGGAGGGGTGGCCGCGTTCGCGAAGAGCAATTTCCAGCCACCCCATCTTTGTTTTTCGCGTTCGCGGAGGGCTAGCCGCGTTCGCGAAGGCCATTTATCCATCCACCCTTTTTGCTCTTCGCGAAGGCGACGTTTTGGTCGCGTTCGCGAAGGGTAATTTCCAAGCAGCTATTTAAGCTGAGCCCTTCATGTTTCCAGCCACTTTTTCTCAACTCCCACACATCTAAGTCACTTAAAGCTCTCCCAAAACTGCTCCAAATCATTCCTCAACCTCGGGAAATCGTTGTTCTTCGGTAATCCGTGGTTCCTCGACAATTGGTAAGTCTTCTTCCCCGACCCTTTTCTTCTCTTGTTTTCTTAAAAGTCCACCATTGTTGTTGGTTCTTAAAGCTTGGAATTCCTTGTAGAATCTTCCCTATTGAGCCCTGCATGATCAAGGATTCAGAGTTCTCGCTTCCTTAGATCTACTTCTCGTGGTGGTAAGTCTCTTTGATTAATTTCCGAAATTAATTCTTAAAATTCCATCCTTAATTCTTGTTTTGATGTATAGATTATTGTGTTGATAGTGGTTTCACGATTTTGAGTTTCTCGGAGTAGTTCGAGCCTGGACAATGCCATTCCCGTAGCTATTCGTTGGACGATATGTAGGTTATGGCTTTCCCTATCTAGACTCTGCGTTATAGGCTATAACTGCATTAATTAGCATCCTTGGGTGGGTTGTTATAGGTTGATACCCCAGACCTTGTCCGCTTTTTCTGTCCATTTATTTCATACATTGTTTGTAGTATTCTCTTGGCATTGTATATTACCCTTGTGGTCCCGTGTGGCCTTGTATTGACTCTGGAACATAGATGGTGGGTTATTTGGGAATGTCCGCAAGTCTCAGACATAGAAATATCCTTCTAGGCTGGTTATGTCTGCTGAGTAGCTGTAGGGCCTGTGCAGGGCTGATAGAAAATGTTTGTGAGCCGTTTGGCTAATTTATATATGTGTGCGAGCATATCATCCATGAAAAAGGTTTTTCCCTGCATGTTTTACTTTGATTTTGGCTGGGAGTCACTATTGTCGGTTTTTCCTAAAACTTGCATGGCCCCGGGGGCCCCTTTTTGGTATACTTGATGATGAAAATGGGATTTTGGATGATTTCACACTGGGTTTTCCTACCGTTACTAGGCTCTGCTGGACATAACACCAGACTTGATTTTGTTACTGATTTAGACCCGGATACGCTCTGGGCACCCGTGGAGTGGGGTTATTGAGATATTTATCACTGATTTAGATCGGAGTGTACATCGGGCACCCTTTAAGAGAGTCTTTGAGATTACTACCACTATTTTAGACCCGGGTCGAAGCTGGGCATGTACTACGAGATTCTGAGTATTGAGCTACACTTGAGATTGCACGGTTTTGTATGTGGTTGAGGGGTAGATCTCCATGGACCTTCCGTTCCTGGGCAACTGGCTATGGGTCGACGCACGCGCCAGGAATAGGGGTGTACGACGGAGTAGAGGTACACAGGTAGAGTCCTTTTATGGGTCCCGCCTCTATATGGGCCCGTGAGGTACCTGAGGGGGAACATACCAGTTACATCACATCATATCATTATTATGCATTTGGCACGCCGATTCCACCCTTGTTTACTATGTGTTCAGTGTATGCTCTGGTGGTATGGGCGGCCGGAGGGTTTGCTTTCACTTGATTGCATTCCTCGATTGTATGGGCGGTCGTTGGGACTGTAGGTAGATTATTACTTCTGTCATTTTATAAAGCTTGTCGTGGTCCTTGGTTTTGGGTGGATTGGTAAGTTTTAGCATGTTGAAGCTCCGAGTTTGGGCTTGAGTTTTGAGGGGCTAGAGAGTCCTATATCTTGAGGCGTTATTGTGTGGCCTTCTGAGCAGCTTGTGGGTTTCGGTTCCTTTTCTATATCTTTATTTGAGTAGAGACTCTTGGTTCTTGTGGCTTAGTTATTCCATTCTAGGTTATGAATTGTGAGGTTGGTCCCGATTTATGCTTATCTTAAGAGTTTGTGGTTTTTAGTATGATTCTGTTATTGTATGGTTTCTAGTTGATTATGTTGGCCTACTTCCTTTCTGTCCCTTTTACTTGAGGTTACCTTTATACCGCCATTGTTCTCAACTCTCTCTCCCTATTTACTTATATTGTTGTGCAAGGACTCCAGGTGCGTTCTTCTTTCCTTCACCTGTGATTCTGTGTGTTTATATCTTCTGTGCTAGCATTGTTTGCTTATAACTCTTGGTTGTCTATTCTCAGTGTTAGTTCCTTGTGCTTTCTCTATTGCTTTCGTGACTGCTTTCTTTCTATCTGCTACTTACTATTTTTATATCTTATATGAGCTCAGTCAGCCGATGATGCCTACTGAGTACCCGTTGTCTTGGTGCTCATACTTTACTTCTGCATCTTTCTGGTGCAGATATTAGTTGAGCTTTTTCCATTGATCGTGTTGGAGACTCGTGCAACTTTTGGTACATTCGAGACTAGGGTGAGCGCCTAACGATCGGGATTGACCACATCTCATCTTTTGCACAAATACTCTTGTATATTCGGAGATAGATTTATATTGTAATTCGTTACTTCTAGCACTAGTATTCTATTAGAAGCTTCTGTACTATCGATACCAAGTCTTGGGGTTGGTGTAGTTTTCTTTATATATATATTCGGGTTTTGCTTCCGCTTTGTCTACTTTTATATTCTGCTTCTGCTTATTTCTTCTTATTGTGCATTTTGGTTAGGTAGTAGCCCATTACTAACCGTTTTGGGCTACGGAGATTGGTTCGCCTACTGGGAGGTTGTAGGTGCTATCATAACCTGAGAAATCGGGTCGTGATAGCTAGGTATCAGAGCTCTAGGTTCACCGGTATTGTGGTATAGAAGCAAGTGTCTAAGTAGAGTCTCGCAGATCGGTACGTTGACGTCCGTATCCTATCTGCGGGAGGCTACAGGGCGTTGTTAGGAAAAGTTTCATCTTTTTGGCTCCTTGTCATGCATTCCTGGCTCTATTGACTTCTAAACTTTGGTTGTTTTATTCCTTCTAAGATGCCTAAGATGAGTTTGACAGCGGTTGGTGTCGAGACTTCTGTGCCCATTGCTTCTGTGCTTCCATTAGCGCCAGGACTTCAGAGTGAGGGTTTATCGCACCAGATAGGGGGTGTGGGGTCAACCCAGCCTACAATTGGATTTATAGCTACACCAGTTCTTCAGCAGGGTTGTCTGTCGGTATTGGAGTATGAGGCGAGATTTCATAAGATGGTTAAGCGTACTGCTAGGACTGTGCCTTCAGAGTTTGATAGGGTTAAGAGTTTTATCGGAGGTTTGATTTCACCGCTCCGCTTGGCGACCGAGCATTTGGTTACGATTTGGACTACCTTCCTTCAGGTAGTGGATCATGCTTGGGATATCAAGGGTTAATGCCGTGAGGCTTATGGAGGTAGTGCTAAGAAACGTCGTCGCCAGGACAATTCTCAAGGTTCTCAGACTCGAGGTAAGGGATTCTCCACCAGAGATAGGTTCCATTGTTTCTTATCTACCGGGCCAGCTTCAGTTGCTCAATGGGTTCCAGAGAGTGGTTGTGTAGGGCAGGTTGAGCAGAGTAGACAGGTTTCAGATCATATCCTTCGGGGTTTTCCTTCAGAGTATGTAGGCCGTGGTGGCCAGTCAGGTCCAGTGAGATCTTCCTATCAGATTTCCTCTGGTAGAGGCTATTTTCGATATGGTGAGCGTGGGTATTTTGCTCAGAATTGCCCCACGATTCTGTATCTTGGTCAGCCTGGTTGTTATGATTGTGGGGGAGTTGGTCACCTTTATAGAGCTTGTCCCCGATGAGGGATGGCAAAGCTTTCAACTTTGACTACTCAGTCCAGAGTTAGACCCCGTCAGTCCGATGCCCCTCTTGGTGGGACTGAGGTAGAGGTTCCTGATATCATTGCTCCACGTTAGGCTTTTGCTACCTTCGACTTGGGATAGTCCTTCTCGCATTGTGATTCTATCCCTTCTACCATTTATTAGCTTATATGCCTACCTGCTACTTGTTTAGTTGTTTGATTACTTGAGTTGTAGTATCTATGCGTTGTTTTATTGGTAGTTTATTCTTTAGTAGTGGATGGGGTGAGATGGCCTTGAGAGGTGTTTTCTCGAGGTTTTAGCTTGTGGGTAGGTTTTTTAGGACTCACTTTCTGTTCGTCGTGGCTTATAGGCTTGCTTGGGTCTTTCTTTCTAGCGGTCCTAGATGGTTGTTGCCTAGGCCGTTATCTAGCGTGGCTAGAGGTCCGTGTGTTGGTTTGATGTGATACCGGTGGTTGTGATGGAGTCTGAGGCCCTGTTTTAAGTTGAATGGTATTGGTTATGTTGGTGAGCAGTGGTTAGTTTTTCTTATCTCGGGTGGTTTGAATCGACCCTCCTTAGTTGTTTTGTTTGGTAAGTTAGCAGGTATGGGTTGCTTTTGTGTTTCCTCCTGTTTTATGTCTAGTTGGGTTGCTTTCTTGCTATCCCCTGCTCCGGTTGATATGGGTTGAGTTTGGTTGTGGCACCATGATTGAGTGTTTGGCTATAGAAGTTTTGGGTAAGTGTTGACCGTAGCCTCGTGGTCGAGTTGTATTCATAGCATATTGAGTGATATCGGGCATCTGGTCTATTTTCTCCTGCCTTGTTAAGATTCGTCAATGTAAGTATGGGAGCTAAGAGGATGGTCCCAGATTTTTATTTGAGAAGGGATTTGTAAGGTTCGGTATATGCCAAGGAAGGGTTTTGTTTGGTCGAAAGAGGAGGGAAATGACTCCTTGTTCATGTTTGTGTATTCTAGTAGTTGACTGGGGTGACGACTGAGAGATTGCTTTGGGTTATGGGTTGGTGACTTGATTCGACCATCTATAGATTGCAATAGCTTTTCCTTCGATTGGTTCAAGCTTCAGTAGCATTTACGGATTGGGCAAATTGTGTATTCATGGCCTAGTTGGCTTCGATTCCTAAGGGTTCATTGGCAGCGTACTGGTTTGACATAGGCTTTGGTTGGCAATTTCAAAGTTGGGTTTCAGAATCGTGGGCTAGCAAACTACTCCGGATGGTTCGTGGTTGGTTCTTTTCAGTTGCAGCTTCTTGGGTTGGAAGGCTGGGGTTTGGGCGACTTAGTTTCCCCATTTATGTTGTGGAGTGGCAGTTGGCCTTGGACACCTAGTCCTTGGCTAACCTTTGAGTTAGGCTGGACATTCCAGAATGCGGCGGTGTTCTAGATAATACGAGGTTCCTTCTACCATGGTTAGACAAACTCAACAGCGTGAGTTCGAGATTCAACAGTGGTGTATGCTATATGTGATCAGGTTGTGCGGGTTGGGGCTAGCGAGGATATTTTTAGTTCTATTGATACTTAGAGACTGGTGGTCACTGTTCGTTTGCCGAGAGTTTGAATGCTTATCTAGTTGGGTCTTCTGGGGATGTCTTTTATGTGGGGTTCCAGTGTTTGTTAAACTCGGCCATTGTGGACTAGAAGTTCGGTGTGTTATATGTTTCATAGATGGTGGTTTGTTTGCTGATACGGTAGAGCGGTTGATTCGAACCAAAGGGGTGAGTTGAGGGTATATGCAGAAATTCTATATATAGATGGCGACATTGAATGCCAGGCGCCCCTTTCCTTTGCCTATAGGGTGCCCTGACTTGATATTCGTGGTATGGTAGACTCCTTCCCGAGTTGAGATTTGTAAAGCAATCTCATGTCCGAATGGTGTTCAAGTATTCAGAGTAGCAGCAGGTACTTCTTAGGGTTTGGAGCGTAGTGACAGTTACAAGCTTCGTGGTAGGCTTACCACACTCCTCGCATGGTTTTGGTTTTGGTTTAGGTCTGTTTGGGCAGGTTGTCCTATTTCATTCGCTTCCAGTTGGCTCAGACTCGGCATGGTGCAACAGTTGGGTTCGTTCTACAGTTTGGAAGTTTCTTCGTCAACACAGGGTGTTCCTACATGGCTTTCCTTACCCTGGTGTGCAACTTCAGTCAGGTTCAGATGGGTTGTTCAGTTGGGTTCAATTACTGAGTTTGATGTTAGCAAAGTGTCCGTTCATTGGTTGATGGTCAGTCGGGGCAGGCAACTCTAGTTCTCGATGATATGCTTCGGATTGCTATCTTGGATGGTAGAGGCTAGTAGGCTATAGCTTGTTTTGGAATGGGTTTGAGCAAAAAAGGATGACTTTGTTCGTAGTAGAGTATAAGCGAGAACTACGGATCTCTGGTGTGTCAGTTGATGCTTCGAGGGTGGTTGAGTGTTCGACTTGTATGCAACTTCCTGTTATGGTGCAAAAGGATTTAGTTCAGAATAAAAGAGCTTGGATGAACAACGGGTTCATGAGTTAGAGTTTTAGTTTGATGGCTTTCTGGTAAACTTGGTTGTGGTTTTGAAGGTTTGATTTATGTGTGTTGATCGCCTTGCTTCCTTGGTTTTGGTGTTGTGTCGGTGTTTTCCGGTTGAGATTCTTGAGGTTCAGTTTGGGTCGGCAGATCTTTGGAGTTTTGGAGTTGAGTTTGGAACCTAACTTGGCTAGTAATGAGTTCAGGCTTGGTTGCGTTCGTTGGATTTGTTGGGTGCCGTCCGGTCGAGGAGGCTACCCGGGTTGTCCGAGAGAGTAGTGCAGGCTTGGTGTCCGCTGTTCTGTTAATCTCTAGTCCTTCCTTTCTTCCTGACTTTCAGGGATGAAAGTGTTTTTAGTAGTGGATAATGTAATGACCCTTCCGGTCATTTACGCATTTTTACCTTTCTTGTACCATTATAGCTTGCCTGTAGAGGCCCCAAGTCATTTATGGCTTGCTGGGACCGATAGTTGGGTGCCCAGGCCGTTTGTTTGGTCATTTTGGTCGTTCTTTGGTTTAAAGCTTTAAGCTTTTGAAATCGTTGACTTCAGTCAATATTCTTGGTGAACGTGCTCGGAATCAAATTCCGACAGTCCGTTAGCTCCGAAGCGTGGACTTTGGTCTAGAGGGACCTTTGGTTGGGGTCTGAGAGCTTTTCAACTTGAAATTCTCTCTCGTTCTGTGTTTTTAAGACAGTTGGGCTTGCTTAGTTGACTTTGGTCAACATTTGGAGAAGACAGCCTTGAATGGAAATTCTGTCATCGCTGTTAGCTCCGGAATGTCGAGTTTAGGCTAGGGGGCCATTAGTTCGGGTCCCGAGGCTTTCGGACTTATTTTTGGCTATTAGGTTCCGTTTTGGAAATAGTTGGCCAAAGGTTGATTTTGGGAGTGGGGCCCACTTTTTGTTAAATCGACCTCCGATGGGATTTTCGTTGATTTTATTGAATCCAGAATGCCGTTTCTAGTCAAATAGCTCTGGTCGTTTGTGTTCGCGGGAACCCGGATGCGTTCCCGGGGACCCAAAGTGTGAAAATCTGCCCTTGACAGTTGGTTGCTGTCACGGGCCTTTTTGTTCATCGCGTTTGCGGAGGGGTGGCCGCGTTCGCGATGAGCAATTTTCAGCCACCCCATCTTTGTTCTTCGCGTTCGCGGAGGGCTGACCGCGTTCGCGAAGGTCATTTGTCCAGCCACCCTTTTTGCTCTTCGCGAAGGCGACGCTTTGGCCGCGTTCGCGAAAGGTAATTTCCAGCAGCTATTTAAGCTGAGCCTTTCGTCTTTCCAGCCACTTTTTCTCAACTCCCACACCTCTAAGTCATTTAAAGCTCTCCCAAAACTGCTCCAAATCATTCCTCAACCTCGAGAAATTGTTGTTCCTCGGTAATCCATGGTTCCTCGATAATTGGTATGTCTTCTTTCCCGACCCTTTTCTTCTCTTGTTTTCTTAAAAATCCACCATTGTTGTTGGTTCTTAAAGCTTGGAATTCCTTGTAGAATCTGCCCTATTGAGCCTTGCATGATCAAGGATTCAATGTTCTCGCTTCCTTAGCTCGACTTCTCGTGGTGGTAAGTCTCTTTGATTAATTTCCAGAATTAATTCTTGAAATTCCATCCTTAATTCTTGACTTGAGCGGGCTGTGTTGAGCCCCAATTGTTGTCCGTTTTCACTCAATTTTTGAGCATGTACTCCCGGGATTATAAGGATCACGTGTGCATTTTTAGTTTCCGATTTTGGGTTGCGGGGCCCATGGGCCCATTTGTGACTCGAATTTTGACCCGGCTATTATTATAGCAATATAGGTATCATTAGTCTTGTTTTGACGTACATATTATTGTGTTGATAGTGGTTTCATGATTGGGAGTTTCTCGGAGCAGTTTGAGCCTGGATGACGCCATCCCCACAGCTATTGTCGGACGACAGGTAGGTTATGGCTTTCCCTATCTAGACTCTGTGTATATAGGCACAAGTTCCATGGACAGGTTCTACGGTCCGTGGATGCTTCAACGGCGGCTCCTAGATCTTCATAGGTCAAAAGTTATGTCAAAATTGTTCTTATGGGATATTCATAGGTGTAGAAAAAAAATCTCAAATAAAATAACTGAGTCCAAAAAATAAATTGGGAAACCAAACTCAATTAATTTGTGCTTGCCGCGTCGCGTTAAATATTTGCTGCCTCGCTGCTTCTTAATCTCGTCTTCATTTGACAACACATGGCATGTCTTCCAATTGAATTGAAATTCAATTTCCCAAAAGGCAGCATATGTATATATATATATATATATATATATATATATATATATATATATATATATATATACATTATTTTATTCATTTCAATCTATTAAGCTGCTTGCTTGATTTCCTTACATGATTTCTTGTTTTTACTTCATTTTTGCTCCAATCTCTTTCTTTACACACTATTTTAATTCTACAAATAAAAATATCGAATATAAGAATAATTATAAAATCAATGCTCAAAAACAATAACAAAAAGACTAAATATGAGGTAAATAATTATTAAATATATGTACTTTTGACCTCACATTACCACCCTACACTTAGACTTTTGTTCGTCCTCGAGCAAACATTAAAGTTCATCTAATAAATCAAACTAGGGATACCACCACTTTGATTGATACAAATAATTAGGTCATGATGCAGAATGAAGAACATCTAGGAGCTGGTTGATAATAGAAATGAAGAGAGTTGTACCTTCTACTACAGCTGTGGTACAAGTTAGTTAATTTAGTTGATAAAAGATCTTTTCTGTAGTAGTTACATTATAGTCCCTTATGTTTAGGTTGTATCTTTCTTTTGTTGCACATTAGCCCCAATAGTTAATAGAGGGGTCTATATCTAGTCCATTTCAGAATCTGTTAGTACTGTACTACCTTATTTTTTTGTTGAGAAAGGTTTTGCTGAGTCACCTAGGGTTTTCTTGATTCCTATATCTTGTAATGTTCTTCCCATTTGTGGTTTATCTACCAAAAACTATCTTAGCCATAACTTAGCTAGAATATCTTTGTTTCTTCTTCTTTATTCCTAAATTCTTTTTTTACTGTTCATTTACTGTTCTATTGAAACACAGTTCCTCTGTTTCTGTATCAATTGGTATTAGAGCAATTCTTGAGCTTTGCGGGTAATACAATGGAAGATATTAATGAGATAAAGTCTCTGTGTGAAAGAATGACAGTGGAGATTGCTAACTTCTGTATGAGGCAGACTCATATGGAAAACCAACATGAGAAAACTTTTGCTCAGCTCAAAGACTCTATAGATGAAGTAAGAAGGTTTGATTGAGGGAAAATCAGGGATTCTATAGATGAAGTAAGGAGGTTTGATAGAGGGAAAACCAGGGATTCTCTAGATGTGGGAGGAGGAAATAGGGATATATACACCCCATCTGGTAACCCTATGTCCTGGTTACCTTATACTGCAGGGATTCCAACTATGGGTCAATATTCCCCATTGAGATATACCATGGGGGTTAGTCCTGTACTACCCTTGTCAGTTCAGGATGACACCATACCCACTCATGCTCCTCTGGGGTCACAACCTAATAACTGCACCTATTTTAAGTTTGCCTAACAACAATCAGCAATTCATAGTGGAAATTGATGCATGTGATCTAGGGGTGGGGGATGTATTAATGCAAAAAAGGGCATCCTTTATCTTATCTAAGTAAAGGGTTATCTATAAGACATCAAGATTTATTAGTATATGATAGTGAGCTCTTATCTCTAGTGCTAACAGTAACAAAATGGTCACAGTACTTACTGGGGAGACACTTTGTGGTCAACACAGACCAAAAGTATCCCAAGTTTCTTTTAGAACAAAAGATGCATACTGGTTCTCAAATGAAATAGATAGCCAAACTCATGCAGTTTGATTTCCACATAGAGTACAAGAAAGGAAGAGAAAATAGAGTTGCTGATGCTCTTTCTAGATTGCCTACTACTGAATTGTGTAAGATCTTAGTAATTCCCATTGACTTTTCCCTCCTATAAAGGATCAAGCTCAGTTGGGAAACAAATCCTGAAGTTAAGGAAGTCATCAGAAGGGTTCAAGAGAAAGATGATAAGATGAAAGATTTCATATTCTTCAACCAGCAACTCAGGAGAAAGAGAAAACTAGTGGTGGGAAGAGATGATCAGATCAGGCGGGAGATTTTGCAGCATTGGCACAATAGTCCTAATAGAGGTCACTCAAGAGTGAAAGGTACTCATAGAAGGATATCTGCATTATTCTATTGGAAGAGGTTAAGGGAAGACGTCAATGCTTATATTAGGAAGTGTTTAGTATGCCAGAGAAGCAAGTATGATGCAGTTGCATATCCTGGCTTATTGCAGCCTCTCTATATTTCTAATTCAGCTTGGTCCAACATCAGTATGGACTTCATTGATAGGTTGCATAAATCCGAAGGTAAAACTACAATTTTGGTCATAGTGGATAGGCTTACAAAGAGTGGTCATTTCATAGCTCTTAGACATCCCTACACAGCTTCTTCTGTAGCTCAAGTTTTCCTTTATCAAATCTATAAGCTCCGTGGGATGTCTGAGAGCATTGTGAGTGATAGAGATCCAATCTTTATCAAAATGTTCTGGCAGGATCTATTCTCTGTTCATGGAGTAACACTCAACATATCTATAGCATACCATCCACAGTCAGATGGGCAAACAGAAGTCTTAAACAGGACTCTAGAAACCTACTTGAGGTGTTATTGTTCTGATAATCAAACTGACTGGTTCTTGCATTTACATTTGGCTGAATGGTGGTACAACACCACTTTTCATTCTGTAATACAGACCACTCCTTATGAAGCTTTATATAGGCAAACCCCACCTCTTCACTTGCCCTACATAGCTCATGAAGCTGCTGATGAAGAGGTAGATAGGAGCATGTTGACTAGAGAACACAAATCTCAGCTTCTCAGGTTCTATTTGCACAGAGCTCAACAAAGGATGATTAGTTTGGATAACAAGGGAAGAAGTGATAGGCAATTACTGGTAGGAGATTAGGCTTACCTAAAGTTGCAGCCTTACAGATAAATCTCAGCATCTGATTAGCCCTATTCAAAGCTTTCAGCTAAGTTTTATGGCCCTTATCATGTGATTCAAAAGGTGGGACCAGTAGCTTACAATATTAACTTTCCACCCCATGTGGCAATTCATCCAACATTTCATGTATTACAATTGAAACTTTGCCATGAGGTTCTTGAAAACATAACTCACCCTCCAATGGTTGATGTTTCCAGCCCCTACTGTGTGGAGCCTCATGCTATTTTAGAGAGAAGAATGATTAAGAAAGAAAATAAAGCAGTGTCTTAGTTGCTTATTCAATGGAAAGATATGTCAGAGGAACAAGCTACTTGGGAAGATTATGCAAAGATGAAGATCAGGTTTCCTGCATTTTTCCTTGGGGACAAGGAAGTTGTTAAGGAGGGAGAAATGATGCAGAATGAAGAACATCTAGGAGCTGGTTGAGAATAGAAATGAGGAGAGTTATACCTTTTGCTACAGCTGTGGTACAAGTTAGTTAATTTAGTTGATAAAAGATCTTTTTTGTAGTAGTTAGATTATAGTCCCTTATGCTTAGGTTGTATCTTTCTTTTGTTGCACATTAGCCCCAATAGGTAATAGAGGGGTCTCTATCTAGTCCATGTCAGAATCTGTTAGTACTATACTACCTTATCTTCTTGTTGAGGAAGGGTTTTGCTGAGTCACCTAGGGTTTTATTGATTCCTATATCTTGTAATATTCTTACCATTTATGGGTTTATCTACCAAAAACTATCTTAGCCATAACTTAGCTAAGAATATCTTAGCTTCTTCTTCTTTATTCCTAAATTCAGTTTTTACTGTTCATTTACTGTTCAATTGGAACACAGTTCCTCTGTTTCTGCATCACGTTATGTAACAAATCACAACATCTAGCGACTTTAATTCCCTCCTAAAAATAAAATAAAAAACTTGTTGCATCCTAACGCACACGCAAGTGTACGCAGTCATACAACACGTGGAAGGTCTTCCAATAAAACAAAAAAATCTAGCGACTTTAATTCCCTCAAGACGGTCGTCATCCATACATCGTAGGAAAAGTCTCTACCTATTACTAAAGAAAATAACTACTAAAAAATAAAAAGTTACTCAGTTCACTCGGTTCAAAGGGTCCCCCCTCGGAAAAGAACTGAGGCCATAAGAAAAATCAAGGGGTAGATGAGATATGCCACTTAAAAACTAAAATAATAAATTAAAAAATAATAAAAATCATTTTATTTTTATTTTTTTATATATATATTTTTGTAATTCTTTTTTAACCTAAATAAAATAAAATACTATGGCATACTCACCCTAAATTCATAATTATTAGAAGATTCTCCACTCCACACTTAAAATCATGCTTTGTCCCCAAAGCAATTTATAGAAAAAGATCGATGAAGAAGAAGGGTAAGAGATACTCTCTGAGGCCCTCTAGGCCCTAGCTAACAACATGTTTTCTCAATTTTCATCAAGGGTCGCATCACCCCACAATTAAGCCCAACCATGCTCCTTAGCATCAAATTCGGGTACTCAAACTTCCCCAAACTGCAAAAATAAAACACAAAGAAAAAAATGTAACACAAAAAAATAATTTTTTTATCTATACAAAAAAAATATATATATACAAAAACTCAAATAAATTAAAATAAAAAGTGTAACTTAGATAAACAAGTAATTTCTAACTCTCCGGTAAAGGCATCATAAACTTGTTGCGTTCTAACGCACACGCAAGTGTACGCAATCGTACAAGTAATATAGGTTTTTTGAAGTTCAGATATCGTACCCACATGGACTTGCCGATTAACAATTTTACTAAATTAAACTAGTTTTAATTATTTATTAAAGCGTAAAAATCCAAAGATATATTTATTAACTAAAGTAAAAAAAAGAAGTTAACTAATGAACAATTAACCAAACGAAGAGGAGATTCTTACACAATCTATATGGTGAAATCGATCTAGTATTATGGATTCACTAAAAATCATGTTGAGTAATTAATTTAATCGACTTGCTTGATTATCTAGTTGTTGATTCCTGGGTTAATTATATGATTAGAGAATGGTCATCCTCTTATCGCCTATTCAAACCAGCCTCACAACTACATCGTTGAGCGGGGATGTGAGAATCTAATTCAAATTCATTAACAGTATCATCTCATTTGCAACCAGATAAGGCAAATTAGGTATATCGCTATCCTAACCGCAAATCAACCCTAACATCAAGCCAGGGATGATCTTATCCCTCATGTTCTTCATCTTATTCTTATGTTCCCTTGGTCCGTTCACGTGAGAACTACTCATTTATTCTAATGTTGGCCAAACATTAAAATAGTATGCACAAGAACATAAGAACAACTAATATGATAAACAAACTTAGTCGAATAAATTGTCTACTAAACAATCATGTAGTTAGCTACCATAATCCTAGAACGAGAAGTTTAACTCCACATAGACATGGAGCAATTACAACAAATAATCCAAAAAATAACGTAAAAAATAATAAAGGAGAAGAAAAGATAAAACCAATTCTCTCCGGCCTCCACGACGGCTCCTAGCTCTTTATAGGTCAAAAGTTATGTAAAAATTGTTCTTATGAGATATTTATAGGTGTAAAATTTTTTTTAAAATAAAATAACTGAGTCCAAAATGAATTGGGAACCAAAAACCAATTAATTTGTTCTTGTTGCGTCGCGTTAAATATTTGCCGCCTCGCTGCTTCTTAATCTCGTCATCATTTTCCAACACGTGGCGGTCTTCCAATTGAATTGAAATTCAATTGCCCAAAAGGCAGCATATGTATATTTATTATATTTTATTCATTTCAATCCATAGCAGGAGTTAACGTCGGTCAGCACCGCTATAACGGGTGGCTCTTCTATGATGGTACCTCTATAGCGGAGCGTGGATCTTTATAGCATAGCGTGATGGAATTTAATGTAGAAACTTCCCCAAAACAGTCAATTTTCATCAAATATGTTTTGGGAGAAGGGCAAGGCAATTTTAGGCAATTTTCCTCCATTTTCCATCATTTTTCGTCCCAAAGGTAAGGATTCTACTCCCTTAACTTTATGTTACCTTTCCTATGGAGTAGAATTGCTAGTTAGGTACTTGGGGAAAGGTTTTTAATGACCTAGGAATGGTAGAATCCGGAAAAAAAGGGATTCTAGGGTGCTAGAGTTCTTGGGTCTTGTTTTTATTGATAGATTATGATCATATGGCCTTAATTATCTAAAATGTATCCACAAAAATGGAAGTCTTAGGTGAATTAATGGTGGGAAAGCCCAGAAATAGGTGGGATGATCATAGTTTGGTCTGGGGATTGGGAACTTTGCATAATCCGAGTATTTAGGCCAGTGAATTGACTATAGTTCTTGTATAATTGTTTCTAGACCAAGAACAAGCAAGAGATCCTGAAAAGGGGAAAGCTCCAGTCCAATAGAGCTTTGAGTAATTCGAGGTAGGTGATGGTTATTGATTTCCTGTATGTATTGTATGTTCATGTGCTTTCGCTTAAGTATTGTATGAGCTGCATGCTTAGGAATAGTTATGAATGTCTAAATGTCTGGATAGCAGTCTGGTAAAATGAACTAGGTGTTATTGCTTGTTGGTTTACAAGTGTGTTTTGTTTATTATTTGTGACTGTTGGTTTTCTGTGTGACATTCGGTTAGCTCGGTACCATGCCTGGCACGGGATAACAAACAGTTGGCTCGGGTACCATGCCTGGTACGGGATAACAAATTATTAGCTTGGGTACCACGCCTGGTATGAGAATTATAAATGGTTGGCTCGGGTACCATGCCTGGTACGGGTTTGTTTATTGAATTGTTGTATTCTCTTGATGGTTCCATGAGTGGATAAGGTTGTGTTTCTTGAACTGTGACATTTGCATATGGTCCATGAGGGGTCGGGTCATTATATTGATATGTGTTTGGTCTTGGAGTAGACCGGATTGCATGTGTAATGCTTAGGTATTGTTAGGGTGATCCTGGAGTTGGTCCGGACTATGTAAAAAGAGATATATGTAAGTTATTGTCATTGAATATTGTCAATGGTTGTGAAGTGGATTACATGTGAGGGATAAACTAGGGAGAGACTTGTAGACTAAAAATATTTGTTGGCTTGTTCACATGTTTCCTGTGCATTACTTGGCTTTAGTTACTGTTCATACTCTGCTTATTTGGAACTGGCTGATGATCCTACCAGTACATGATGGTTGTGTACTGATTCTGCACTTGAATTTCTTTTTGTGATTATAGGAAATCTTCCTGCGGTTGATACGCGACCTCACTTGTAGTCCCAGCGCTTCCAGATATCAAGGGTGAGCTGTTTCGGTTGAGCTACCTTGGTCTCTTTCTTTTAGTTATAGCCCACTTGTTTTGGGCTTAGACTCTTGTTTATTTGGGGTTGCATCCCCGCATTCTAGACATCGGTAGATTGTTTTGGTACGATGACATTCATGTTTTAAGGTTGAATTTCCGCAGGTTTTTATTTTATAATAGTATTTTTAGACTTGAATGCTAGTTTACCTTATGCACTGGTTTTAAGCTGCTAGATTATAGTAAGTGTTGGTTTATTATGGTTCGCTCATTCGAGGGTCGTGTGGGTGCCACTCATGGTGGGGTTGGGTCATGACAAAGATGGTATCAGAGCCCTAGGTTTGTTGATCTTGTCGTACCAAAATGAATCTAGTAGAGTCTTGCAGAATGGTACGGAGACATCTGTACTTTTCTTCGAGAGGCTATAGGACTTTAGGAAACTATCTCTTCTTCCTTCCTTCGTGAAATAACTTGATTCCAATTGGTATCTGGTGATACAAATTGGTATTTAACTCTTTCACTCTTCTGTCCGCAGATGGTTAATACGATGAAGAATGGAGCAAGACTAGCAGTCCCAGTAGTGGGCCCGGCTGTCAGAGGGAGAGGAAGGGGCAGGGGCAGGGGCCAAGGTAGAGTAACACCCGTCAGGGGTGGAGCTCAGGCAGCTACAGGAGCACGAGAGGCAACCCTCCCCTACCCTAGGATCAGGTTGAAGAGGAAGTCGAGGTTGTTGTTGAGGAGGGTGTGGAGCAGGCGGAGATGGCACCAGCTGGAGGTGCAGGCCTTCCCCCTATCACGCTCGAAGCATTTTCAGTAGGTATGGAGCTTTTTGAGTGGGAAGGTTGGTGCTGGGCCCAATTCCACAGGTATGGAAGATCAGGTTCTGGGTGCTCAGCCAACAGCTACTACAACTCCTAGAATGGATGCATCGTCCAGCATAGACGACTTTTTCTGACCACTGCTGGGTTCAGTTATGACAGGGAATAAGAATGAGATGCTGACTAAGTTTCTCAAGATGAAACCTCCTATGTTTTAGGGTACTAAGAAGGAAGATGCCTATGAGTTCATATTGGATTGTTATGAGAGGCTGCACAAGCTGGACATTGTGCAACAACATGTGGTTGAGTTTGTCACTTTTCAGCAGCAGGGTGATGCTAAGCAATGGTGGAGGTCTCATGTGGAATATCGGCCATCAACCTTGCCTCCACTGACTTGGGAGCAGTTTCATGCTCTCTTCCTGGAGAAGTATGTACCTCGTACTTTGAGAGATCACAAGAAAGATGAGTTCCTGGCTCTTGAACAGGGTAGCATGTCGGTCTCCGCTTGTTAGGCTAAGTTTCATGTCTTGTCTCATTTTGCAACACAGTTGTTGAGTACCGAAGATGAGAGGGTTTGATTGTTTTTGAAGGGTCTGAACACTAATTTGCAGGTGTTATCTGTGCACATGACTTCAGTAGGGAAAAGCTTCAATGAGGTCACCGATTATGTGAAGAAATTAGAAGGGGTCAAGCAAGTTGGGCATGCTAAAGTGTTAGCCAAGAAGCCCTAGAATGATGAAAATTTCAGTGGTTCATACTCCAGGGGCCATAATCAGCAGGTATACTCAGCCCATCCTATTTAGTCAGCTCTGCCAACTGCCACAGTTGGTCGTCCAGGAGCTAATCAACAGTTCTCAGCTCCTAGAGGCCAGGGAGCTTCTTACACATCTGTCAGCACGACTACACTTGATCGCAGTTTTTTCCATTGGGGTGACCTGGGCCACTTTAAGAGGGAGTACCCTTACAGATAGACTAGTAATCAGTCTCAGTAGCAGTCCAAGGCTGTGGTTCAAGCAGGTAGAGGTAGTCATGCTAGAGGTCGTCCACATGGTAGGCGAGGCAACTTTCAGGGAGGTTAGAAAGACAGAGGTAATTGCGGCATGGGCAGGGGTGCAGTGCAGCCAGCCAATAAAGTTACCCCAATTGATGATCGGGCTTATTGCTATACGTTTCTAGGGAGATCTGAGGTGGAAGCATTAGATTCAATGATCACAGGTACAATTCTTGTCTGTGATAGGATGGTTTCTTTAGTTTTTGACCCAGGTTCTACATACTCTTATATGTATGTGAACTTTGCTTTGGGTATGGATTTGATATGTGATGATGTCCTCCATTCCCCTATCCATGTGTCTACCCCGGTTGAAGAGTCGGTGATTGTGACTCATGTTTATCGTACTTGTTCAGTGATGTTTATGGGGTTGCAGACTTAGGTAGACTTGATAATTCTGGATATGGTAGACTTTGATGTTATTTTGGACATGACCTGGTTGTCTCCTTATTATGATGTGTTGAATTGTAATATTAAGACCGTGGCTCTATAGATTCCGGGTAAGGATAGACTAGAGTGGGAGGGTGTGCACAGGACTAAGCTGGCTAAGATCATATCGTTTGTTCGGACTAGGAAACTAGTGGGAAGAGAGTGTTTGGAATTTTTGGATTATCTCTGAGATGATAGTGTGGAGTCCCCATCTATTGAGTCGGTTCAAGTTATTTCAGGGTTTCAGGAGGTATTTCTGGTGGATTTTCCTAGTATGCCTCTGAACAAGGATATCGATTTTTTATTGACTTGGAGCTGGGCAGTCATCTAATTTCCATTCCTCCCTATCGCATGGCTCTGGCAGAGTTGAGGAAAGTTAAGACTTAGCTTCAGGAACTCTTAGACAAGGGTTTTATCCATCCCAGTGCTTTGCCTTGGGGTGCTTCGATAATGTTTGTGAAAAATAAGGACGGTAGTATGCGGATTTGAATACTCTACAGGCAGTTAAACAAGGTTACCATTCGAAATAAGTACCCTTTACCTTGTATAGATGATCTTTTTGACCAGTTACAAGGTGCATCTGTGTTTTCAAAAATTGAGTTAAGATCAGGGTATCATCAGTTAAAGATTAGGCCTGAGGACATTCCTAAGACTGCTTTTCAGACTCGGTATAGGCATTACGAGTTTCTAGTGATGTCGTTTGGGTTGACCAATGCCTCGACAACATTTATTAGCTTGATGAATGGGGTGTTTAAGTCTTATTTGGATTTGTTCATCATCATTTTTATAGATGACATTTTGATCTACTCTAAGAGTAGGGTGGAGCATGCTGAACATGTCCATATCATGTTGAAGATATTGAGGCACCAGAAGCTTTATGTGAAGTTCTCCAAGTGTGAATTTTGGTTGACTTTGGTAGCCTTCTTAGGGCATATGGTGTCAGAAAAGAGGGTGATGGTAGATCCCCAAAAGATCGTGGTAGTCAAGAGTTGGGTCCGACCTAGCTCTGTGACTGAGGTGAGGTGTTTTGTGGGGCTTGCAGGTTACTACCGTAGGTTTGTCAAGAATTTTGTATCCATTGCTACTCACTTGACAAGGTTGACTCAGAAAGAGGTATCATTCGTAGGTTCGACAAGTGTGACGAGAGATTCCAAAAGCTAAAGACACTTCTCACCACGGCTCCCATTCTATCCTTGCCAATTGAAGGTAAAGATTTTATTGTGTATTGTGATGCTTCACATTCGGGTTTTGGTGTTGTGTTAATGCAGGAAAGGAATGTGATTGCCTAAGCTTCTAGGAAGTTGAAGGTTCATGAGAGAAATTATCCAACCCATGACTTAGAGTTGGCAGCGGTGGTATTTGCACTCAAAATTGGAGACACTATCTCTATGGTGTCAAGTGTGAGGTATTCACCGATTATCGTAGTCTGCATCATGTATTTACTCAGAAGGACTTGAATCTGAGGCAGAGGAGGTTGATAGAGTTATTAAAGGACTATGATGTGACTATCCAGTACCATTCGGGTAAGGCTAATGTGGTGGCATATGGATTGAGCCGGAAGACAGTCAGCATGGGCAGTTTGGCTTGTTTGGAGGTGTCCAAACGACCATTGGCAATGGAGATTCAGGCTTTGGAATCTAAGTTCATGCACTTGGGTATCTCAGAACGGGGTGGATTATTATCCAGCTTTGAGGTCAAGTCCACATTTATAGAAGACATAAATGCCAAGCAATTTCATGATGCACAATTGAACAAGCTTTGGGGCAAGGTAATATCCGGAGAGTCTCGAGAGGCCATGTTAGGCGCTGATGGGGTAATGAGCTTCAGGGGGAGGATATGTGTTCCTCGGATTGATGACATAATTCAGAAGGTGTTGACAGAGGCTCATGGTTCGCGGTACTCAATTCATCCAGGCGTAACAAAGATGTATAGGAATTTGAGGCAACTTTATTGGTAGCTTGGGATGAAAAGGGATATAGCTGATTTCGTGTCTAAATGTAAGAACTATCAGTAGTTCAAATATGAGCACCAAAGGCCTGCATGACTACTTCAAAGAATACCCATTCCCGAGTAGAAGTGGGAGAGGATAGTCATGGATTTCGTGGTGGGTCTTCCCAAGACTTTGGGGAAATATGACTCTATTTGGGACATTATAGACAGACTGACCATGTCAGCTCATTTCATTCTGGTCAGGGTGGACTATAACTCACAGCAGTTGGCTAAATTGTATGTCAAGGAGATTGTGAGACTGCACATGGTGCCACTCTCAATCATTTCAGACAGGGGTACGCAATTTACCTCTAAATTCTGGGGTAAGTTACATGAATAGTTGAGCACTCAAATCACTTTCAATACAACTTTTAATCCTTGAACTGACGGTCAGTCAGAGAGGATAATCCAAGTGTTGGAAGATATGCTGAGAGTATGTGTGATTGAATTTGGGGGTCATTAGGACCAGTTTCTGTCGTTGTGTGAGTTCTCATACAATAACAACTACCACTCCAGTATCGACATAGCACCATTTGAGGAACTGTATTGGAGGGGTTGTAGATCACCTATAGGGTGGTTTGAGGTAGGTGATGTGAAGTATCTAGGCATAGACTTTGTTAGGGAAGTGCAGGAAAAAGTAAGGGGCATTCAGACTAAGTTGCTAGCGGCCTAGAGTAGGCAGAAAGAATATGCAGACCGCAAGGTAAGAGACATGGAGTTTCAGGTTGGTGAGCAGGTACTATTGAAAGTGGCACCACTGAAGGGAGTTATGCATTTTGGCAAGAAGGGAAAGCTCAGCCCTCAGTTTATCGGTCCATTTGAGGTTCTTGAAATAGTAGGTCCAGTGGCTTATAGGTTAGCACTGCCGCCCAGTCTATCCGGTGTCCATCCAGTATTCCATGTATCCATGTCGAAGTGGTACCATGGGGATTGAGATTACACTATCAAATAGGAAGAGGTGTTACTAGACAAGGATTTTCAGCATAAAGAGGAACAGGTTGTTATTCTTGATCGAGATGTCCGAAAGTTGAGGATAAAGGAGATCAAGTCTGTGAAAGCTTAGTGGAAGCACCGTCTGATTGAGGAAGTCACTTGGGAAATCAAGAAGGATATGAGTGACAAGTACCCTCACTTGTTTAAGGATTTAGGTGCTACACTTCTCTCTTTTATTCTCCATATTTTTGAGTTTGATTATTCAGGGATGAACAATGGGTAAATTGATATCTGTTGTAACGACCGAATTTATTTTTACGGGTAAAAATTTTGTGCCAAGTTTTGAGTTAGAAAACTTCTGGGTTTGGAGTTGAAAATTCTGGGCTAGGCTAGTCTCGGCCATTTTTGGAGCGAGGTATGTTCTTGGGCTATCCGAGTGAGGATTGGGTAATGTGTCTTGTTTTGAGCTAGGTTTCCTTGTATCTAAGACATAAGGGAGTCCGGAGGACTTTTCGGAATTGAATTCGGGTAAGTAGAACTCCTGGTACAAAGGTTGACGTGAAGGGGTTATTTCGGAATGTTAGGAAATTAAATGTGTTGTAAAATGGACCCTTTTGAGGAAATTAACGACTTTCTGTCTTGTGTCAACCGCAATAGAAATTGACACACTGCTACGGCGACCTCCGCTATAGTAAAAGTCAACATCGATCAGCATTCGCTATAGCAGACGATTCTGCTACGGTGGTACCACTATAGCAGAGCAGACTCCTATAGTAGACTGAGTCAGGATTTAATGCAGAAAACTTCCCCAAGACATTCAGTTTCATCAAGAACATTTTGGGAGAATGGCAAGGCAATTTTAGGCAATTTTCCTCCATTTTGCATCATTTTTCATCCCAAAGGTAAGGATTCTACTCCCCTAACCTAGTATTTTAATTTCTACAAAGTCGAATTACTAGTTGTTGACTTGGGGGAAGGTTTGGAATGACCTAGGAATGAGAGAATCCATGGAAAAAAGGGACTCTAGGGTGCTAGAGTTCTTGGGTCTTGTTTATTATTGATGGGTGATGATCACTTAGCCATAATTCTACAAATGTATCCATAAAATAATGAACTTATGTGAATTTATGGTGGGAAAGCCCGGGAGTGGGTGGAATGATCATAGTTTGGCCTGGGGATTGGGATTTTGCATAATCTGGGTATTTTAGGCCAGTAAATTAACTATAATTCCTGTATATTTGTTTCTAAACCAAGAACAATCAAGGGATCCTAAAAAGGGGAAAGCTCCGGTTCAATAGAGCTTTGAGTAATTCAAGGTAGGTGATGGTTATTTATTCCTAATATGCATTATGTGTTCACATACTATTGCTTAGTAGTGTATGAGTTGCATGCTTAGGGAATGAATTGTGAATGTTTAGTTGTCCGGCTATGAGTCTTGTGAAATGAACTTGTTTGTTTGCTTATTAGTTTACAAGTATGTTTTGTTCATTATTTGTGATTGATTAGACTTGGTGTGATATTCGGTTGGCTCAGGTACCATGCTTGGTACAGGATACTTATTCGTTGGCTCGGGTACCACGCCTGGTACGGGATATTATTCAGTTGGCTTGGGTACCATGCTTGGTACAGGTTTGATAAAGGTTGGCTCAGGTACCACGCTTGGTACGGGTTATTTTATTGCATTGTTGTATTCTTTCGATGGTTGCAAGAGTGAACTAGGTTGTATATATTTGAGTTGTGATTGTATCTGTATGTGAGGATGGTCTTGGTGTAGATCGGGGTTGTATGTTGAACACTTAGGTGTGGCTAGGGGGATCCTTGGTGGGTCCGACTCTGTGAACAGGTTATATATGTTCTTGTCTTTGAGTGTGTCAATGGTTATTATTTGAATTCACGTGGTTGATAAGCTAAGGAAAGACTTGCAGTCAGGTTATATTATGGCTTGTTACATGTTTGTTGTACCTTACTATGTTATGGTCGACTGTTCATAATCTGTTTATTTGGACCTGACTGATGATCCTAACAGTACACAATGGTTATGTACTGATTCTGCACTTGCGTTTCTTTTTGTCAGTACAGGAAATCTTCCGACGGCTGACCCGCAACCTCACTTGTAGTCCCAGCGTTTCAAGATATCAAGGGTGAGCTTCAGATTCTAGCGCAGGTTGTTTAGTTGATTTGATATTGAAATGATAGTTTATTTATTGCACACTGGTTTTTGATCTGTTAGACTATGCTAAGTGTTGGGTTCTGTTGGTTTGCTTATCTAGGGGTTGGATGGGTGCCACTCACAATGGTCTGGGTCGTGAAACACTTTTTTCTTCCTTCGTGCTATAACTCGATTCCAACTGGAATATGGTGATACAAATTGGTATCTAAATCCTTTCACTCTTTTGTCCACAGATGGTTAACACGAGAAATAATAGAGCGAGAGCAACGGTGCTAGCACCGGGCCCAATGGTCAGAGGGAGAGGAAGGGGTAGGGATAAGGGACGAGGCAGGGTAACACCCGCCAGGGGTGGAGCTCAGGCAGCTACAGGTGTAAAGGTGGCAACCCCCCACATGATCCGATTGAGGAGAAAGTTGAAGTTGTTGTTGAGGAGGGCGCGGAGCAGGTGGAGGCGGCACTGGCTGGAGGTGCCGGCCTTCCCCCTATATCACCTGAGGCATTTCAACAGGTTTGGACTTTTCTGAGTGGACTGGTTGGGGCTGGATCCATCCCCACAGATACTATAGAATAGGTTCTGGGCACCTATCCAGTGGTTGTAATGGCTCCTAGGATGGATGTGATGTCGGGTACTAATGACTTTTTCTGTCCAATGCTAGGTTAAGTTATGACCGAGAATGAGCATGAGATGTGCCTAAGTTTTTGAAGATGAAACATCCTACGTTTCAGGGTACTGAGAAAGAGGATGCCTATGAGTTTATTCTTGACTGTTATGAGAGGCTGCATAAGCTGGACATTATGCAACAACATGGTTGTCACGCCCCGAGGCTACCCCTACATGTAACATGGGACCCGGGACTCGGGACCACAAGTGGACCAAGTTAACCCTTGGCTAAAGCATGACTTAAAAAAGCATAGATAAACTTAACAGAAGCATCAAACTGAAGAGATAAGTAGAATGAGTCATCAACAACTCAAACATAACATAAAAAAAATCTGAAACCGAAATACAGAATCTCTACTAGGTCTGAAAGCCTCTAAGTTGAATAATAAGTTGCTGGGACAAGACCCCAGCTAATTCTAAATACTAACCAGAAACCATAAAGACAGACAACTGATACTAGTCCTCGGAGTATGAGGACTCACCACTCGAAGCTGGGACACCTGCTAATCTCTAGCCATGAATCAGAGGGCCCAAACCAGAATCTGCATCATCAAAGGATGCAATGCGTGAATATGCGTCAGTACTATAGGATGTACTGAGTATGTGAGATATGCAAAGTCTGAAGTAAACATGCTAGATATGCTATAAAACTGATGTCATGTTATAACGGTAAAACTGTAATATAAATGACAGTGCAATAGCATAAGTTAAAAACATAATCATAAGTAGTAAGTCTAAAATCTTAGCAAGAGTCAAATACATTTTAAAAATCAAAATTGTTTATTTGGGATGTTTTCTTAACCGACATAGACCATGTGAGCTACATGAAACCCGATGTATCCGCTCCATCGAGAGGACCCAATATTCCTTGCCATGGTATAAAGTCATAGCTATGGCATGATCACTAATTCTAATGCCCAACAGGGGGGACTTATGAACCTACGGGGGTACCTAGTTCTGGGACTCAGGGTACTCTCACCCCATCCAACTCGATGCTAAATACTACTCCCAAAAATATACATATAGCTCATATAATACTGGGGCTCATATGATGCAAAAACTGATCATAATTGATGACACATCTGATATCAAAACTGTTCATTGCTTAGGTAGACATATCTAGATGTCAAATCTTTCATAAAACGTAGGGATATATCTGATGTCCAAATCTGTTGAAAAAGTATAAGGACATATCTGATGTCATGCAACTTCAAATCATAAGTCTTAAAACGTAGCATAATAATAATTCAAAATATACTTTTCTTTCTAAATTCATAACTTGAAGAATTAGGCATGCAATTTTATAAATACATGAGGCCATGTTATCTAAACATGCCAATTTTCACTTGAAATTATGCAATTCAATGAAATCATGCTAGAAATCATCTTTAATTCATGGGCTTTTGAAATCAATTAAGGAACCTCAAATAAATCATAGATAAGTAATGAGAAACCATGAATTGATTCTTTAAAACTGAACCCATAAGTTTTCCCCAAATTGGGTAAGAACCCTAATTTCACAAATCCATAAATCAAAGTAAAACTTGAGAGTTTTGGGCATAAGGGTGAAAGAATTCCCTTATTGAATACCCACATACCTTATTGAAGCTTGATTGATCTTAAGATTAAAAGATATGGAGGCTTGAACTTGGAGTTTGAGACTTGGAGCTTGAAGGAGTTCTTTTCCTCTTTTGGTAAATGAATGAGGAATAATGAAAGACTTAGGCTAATAAGAGTAGAAACCCTACTAAAAGTGGCCGAAACGACCTCACTTAAGAGTTAAAAGGATGGGTAATTCTAGAAATACCCCTGGGATTTAATTAGAGAAAAGCTGTTAAAAAGACTCGACTTCAGAGACCACGTGTCAGTCTATGGACCGTCAACTGAAATGACAAATCGTCAACTAATCCGTGGTTTCAGGTGCCCTTTCTGGGAGCCTACTCGAACTCAACTCAATGAGTCACTCTACGGTCCGTGATTCAGAATGACGGACCATCCTGTTGAATCATGGTCCTGACTTAGGGGTATGAGGATCCCCTGATCCTCAGGGATTACGGATGGAAGGACAACCCGTGGTTCAAAAGGGTGGATCGTCAACCAACTCGTCATTTCCAAGACCCTTCATGGGGGGGAGGGTCCTCTGTAACTCAAACCACGAGTTCACAGGACAGGCCGTTGTTCCAAACCACCTGCCGTCGAGTGACTCATAGACTGAGGGAAGAACATAACCATGGAGCAGACCACGGATTAGACTATGGATCATGGTCCAGGACTACGGTCCGTGATCTATGGAACTTTACAATTTCACATAAATCAGGTTTAACAGCTAAATTGAATTTTGGGGTGTTACAATATCTCCCCCTTGGGATCATTCGTCCTTGAATGAAGACTAAACAAGGAAAAACTAGAGAGAAAGTATTCCAACCAACAACAAAACTTGAAAGATGAAGGATAAACATGAAACTGAGCTTTTCAACTTATAACATGATAGAACTAACTTCAAAAAACATGAATGCATGCTAGGATCATGAGGGAAACTGATGGAATAGAATCGGAGGGATATACTAAGGAGGAAACTATTACCTCAAGCTGAGACTGGATCAAGAGGAAAGAGATGAGGGTACTTGGCTTTCATGGATGCTTCTTCTTCCCAAGTAGCTCCCTCAAATAACTGATTTCTCCAAAGGACCTTCACCGAAGTGACTTCTTTGTTTCTCAACCTCCGAATCTGACGATCAAGAATCTCCGCAAGAACTTCCTCATAAGTAAGGCTATCCTTCACACTCACATCTTCCAAAGGAACAATCAAGGTTGGATCACCAACACACTTCTTCAACAAAGAAACATGGAAGACCGGATGAACCGCTTCTAAATCTGTTGGCAAATCCAACTCATAAGCAACACTACCAACTCTCCTCAGAATCCGATAAGGACCTACATAGCAGGGACTAAGCTTATCTTAATTACCAAATCTCATTACACCCTTCATGGGTGACACCTTCAGAAATACCCAATCGTCAACCTCAAACTCCAACTCCCTTTTCCTTACATCTGCATATGATTTCTATTGACTCTGAGTGGTCTTCAACCTCTCCCTAATGATCTAAACCTTCTACATAGTCTCATGAACTGAATCTACACCAATCAAAGCTGCCTCACCTACCTCAAACCAATCAATAAGAGATCTACACCTCCGCCCATAAAGTGCCTCATAAGGAGCCATCTGGATGCTAGAATGGAAATTGTTATTATAGGCAATCTCGATAAGAGGTAAGTTATCATCCCAATTACCTTTGAAATCAATCACACAATCTCTCAACATATCCTCCAAAGTCTGAATAGTACTCTCTGTCTGGCCATCCTTCTGTGGGTGAAAAGTTGTGCTAAGCTTAACCTAAGTACCAAGACCTCTCTAAAATGACTTCCAAAACTGGGATGTAAATTGAGTACCCCTATCAGAGATGATAGACAATGGAACACCATGCAATTAGACTATCTCCTGAATGTAAAGTCTAGCATAATCATCTGCTGAATCCGTAGTCTTAACAGATAAGAAGTGGGATGACTTAGTCATCCGGTCGACAATCACCCAAATAGAATCATGTTGCCTTCGAGTATGAGGCAAACCAGTAATGAAATCCATATTGATCGCTTCCCATTTCAAAATAGGAAGATCAATATCCTGAGTCATACCACCAGGTCGCTGATACTCTACCTTCACTTGTTGATAGTTGGGACACTTAGCCACAAAACCTGCTATGTCCCTTTTTATGCCATTCCACCAATAGAATTCCCGTAGGTCACGGTACATCTTGGTGGCACCAGGGTGAGTATAATACTTGGAGCTATGAGCCTCTGTCAAAATCCATTGTCTCAACCCATATATGTCAGGAACACACAATCGACCCTGATATCGAAACACACCATCTCCTCCTTAGGAGAAAACCTCTACCCTTTGCTGATGGACTGCACCCTTCAGCTGGCGAAAAATAGGATCACTATCTTGCTTTTCTTTCACTTCAGCTACCAAGGAAGATTCAGAACTATTCTGAACAATAACCCCACCTTCTGTCTAATCTATAAAGTGAACTCCTAATCAAGGAAGTCGATGAATATCCTTGGCCAATTCCTTCTTCCTGTCCTCAACCGAAGACACACTACCCATAGACAACCTACTAAGTGCATCCGCCATGACATTTGCCTTACCCGAATGGTAAAGCACACTCATATCATAATCCTTAAGAAGCTCATGCCATCTCTTTTGACGAAGATTCAATTCCTTTTGAGTGAACACATACTGAAGACTCTTATGATCGGTGAATACATTCACATGAACACCATACAAGTAGTGTCTCCAAATCTTTAATGCAAAAACTATGGCCGCCAACTCAAGATCATGAGTAGGGTAGTTCTTCTCATGAGTCCTAAGCTGTCTAGAAGCATAAGCAATCACCTTACCACGCTGCATCAAGACACAATCCAAACCAATCCTAGAAGCATCACAATACATAACAAAGTCATCTAGGCCCTCGGTTAGAGCCAATACTGGAGCTGTGGTCAACCTAGTCTTCAATTCCTGAAAGTTCTTCTTACATAGATCAGACCACTGAAATTTCACCTTTTTTTGAGTCAACCGAGTCAAAGGGGCAGCAATGGAAGAAAACCCTTCCACAAATCTCCTGTAGTAACCAGCCAAACCCAAAAAGCTCCTAATATCAGACGGGGAAGTGGGTCTAGGCCAGTTCTTTACTGCCTCAATCTTTTGAGAATCAACTCAAATACCATCTCTAGTCACAACATGACCCAGGAAAGCAACATAATGCATCCAAAACTTACACTTGCCAAACTTAGAAAATAACTGTCGATCCTTGAGAGTTTGCAACAGAACTCTCAAATAGTCTGCATGCTCCTCCTCACTCCGAGAATAAATAAGAATATCATTAATGAAAACAATCACAAACATATCAAAATATTGCTTGAACACACGGTTCATCAAATCGATAAAAGCTGCAGAAGCATTCGTTAGTTCAAAAGACAGTAACCATAAATTCATAATGACCATACCGAGTTTTGAAGTCTACCTTCGGAATGTCACACTTCCAAACACGAAGCTGATAATAAGCGGATCTATGGTCGATCTGTGAGAAGTAACTGGCACCCTGGAGCTGATCGAACAAGTCATCAATCGTAGGAATGGGATACTTATTCTTGATTGTGACCTTGTTCAACTTACGGTAGTCGATACACATTCTGAGGGAACCATCTTTCTTTCGCACGAATAAGACTGGAGAACCCCATGGAGAGATGCTGGGTTGAATAAAAACCTTATCAAGGAGGACTTTCCACTGATCTTTTAATTGCTTAAGCTCCACAGGAGCCATTCTATATGGAGAAATAGAGATAGGATTCGCATCGGGAATAAGATCTATTCCAAAGTCGATATCCCGCTCGGGAGGGACTCTGGGCATATCTTCAGGAAACACTTCTAGAAACTCATTCACAACAGGAACTGACTAAAGAGATGGGATTTCAGACTCTATGTCCACCACCCAAACTATGTGATAAACATAACCATTAGAAATCATCTTCCTAGCTTCAAGATAAGATATGAAACGACCCTTCGAGGATGGAGGACTACCTTGCCACTCTAAGATAGATTCATTTGGAAACTTGAAACTGACAACTCGAGTACAACAATTAACCGAGGAATAACAAGCATACAACCAATCCACACCAAGAATAACATCAAAATTAGTCATCTTCAACTCTACTAGATCCGCTAAATTGACTCTATGAAGGAATGATATAGAGCAATTTAGGTAGATTCTTTTGTCTAGGACTGACTCACCAACAGGAGTAGAAACATAAAAGAGTTCTAAGAGCTTATCAGGACTAATTTCGAACTTCGAGCAACATAAGGAGTCACAAAAGATAAGGAGGCACCGGGTTCAAATAAGGCATACACATAGAGAGAGAAGACTTTCAACATACCAGTAACAACGTCCAATGAACTCTCCTGGTCTTAGTGAGAGGACGTGGCATAAAGGCAGTTCTAGTGCTGACCACCAGAACTAGAAGTAGTGCCCTGATTGGTCGGTCGACCTTCGGGGGCTGCTGGAGTAGACTGAGTCCTAATACCTCCATAACCCTTCTTAGCTGAAGGGAAATCCTTAATCCTGTGTCCAACCTGACCACACCCAAAACATCCATCTCTACCAGTCAAACACTCGCCGAGGTGACTTTTACCACATTTGTTGCTAGAAAGGTAAGGAGTCCCATTTGCAACACTCCCCTGCAAATAAGAACCATATCCTCTACCAGTATGATCATGATGAGGCCTGGGGGCCTGGGGGCTTAGGTAGGAGCACTAGCTGAAGAATGAACGGGCCCTAGTGATTTCTTCTGAAATGAAGAGTGATGTCAGCCTCCAGACCTATGATGGCCAAAACCTGAACCCTCTGATCTAACCATCTTGTTCTCCCTTGCCATCTCCCTCAACTTGTCTTTCTTGATCTGATGGGCATGAGTCATAAGTCGAGAAATATCCATGTCGCCCAAAAGCATCACAGACCTACACTCCTTCTTTACCAAATATAATACTCCGTAAACATACTTACTCATCTCATCCCACGGGTTAGCCACCATAGAAGGAACATACCTAGAAAGCTAGGTGAACTTCAACCCGTACTCTTGAATCGTCATGGAACCTTTCCTCAAATTCACGAATTCTTTGGCCTTAGCTTGCCTCAATTCCCTCGGGAAGAACCGGTCAAGAAAAGCCTTATCAAAACACTCCCAAGTCATAGGGACCACGTCCCTAGCTCTAACATCTTTCCATTGAGTAAACCAAATATGAGCCACATCCTTGAGTTGATAGGAGGCTAGCTCAACACCCTCTACACCAAAAACTTGCATTACCCTAAAGATCTTCTTTATCTCATCAAAGAAATTTTGCTGATCCTCACCAAATTTCGAACCCCAGAACTCAGGTGGGTTCATGCGAATGTAGTCTCGGACTCGGGCCGCAACTCCACCTTGAAGATGGACAAGGATAGGAGCCTACTGATTATCCTGAGCATCCATAGTCTGAGCTAGCATATGAATAGCATTTTTGAACTCCGTATTTGTGACCTCAGGGTCTGGAATCTGAGGATTAGCATTTTGGGCATTGGCTCGGCTAGGCATACCACGATGAGAAGGCATAATCTGAAATGCATAAAGAATAGATTAAAGGGTTAATAGAGTTAAACTCTATCGCACGATCTTGAAGTGAAGTTTTTCCTAAGACACCTCATAACTTCTCTCTCATAAGTGTGGCACACTTCACACACATGAAAGAGACTCTATTCGATGCAGCTTTCAGACACCCTAGGACTCTTAAACCTGAGGCTTTGTTACCAAGTTTGTCACACCTCGAGGCTACCCTCTACATGTAACATGGGACCACAAGTTCCCTAAGTTAACCCTTGGATAAAGCATAACTTAAACAAGCATAGATAAACTTAACGGAAGCATCAAACTGAAGAGATAAATAGACTAAGTCATCAACATCTCAAACATAACATAACAGAACTGAAACCCAAATACAGAATCTCTACTAGGTCTGAAAGCCTCTAAACTGAATAATAATTTGCTGGGACAAGACCCCAACTAACTCTAAATACTAAGCAGAAACCATAAAGATAGACAACTGATACTAGTCCTCAAAGTATGAGGACTCACCACTCAAAGCAGGGGCACTTGCTAATCTCTAGCCACGAATTTGAGGGCCCAAACCTGAATCTGCATCATCAAAAGATGTAGCGCGAGAATATGCATCAGTACTATAGGATGTACTAAGTATGTAAGATGTACAAAGTCTGAAGTAAACATGCTAGATATGCTATAAAACTGATGTCATGCTATAATGGTAAAGTTGTAATGTAAATGACTCAGTGCAATATCATAAGTTAAAAACATAATTATAAGTAGTAAGTCTGAAATCTGAGCAAGAGTCAAATATATTTTAAAAACTGAAACTTTTTATGTGGGAGGTTCTCTTAACCGACTTAGACCATGTGAGCTATATGGAATCCAATATATCCGCCCCATTGAGAGTACCAAATATACCTTGTCAGGGTATAAAGGCATAACTATTGCATGATCACTAATTCTAGTGCCCAACAGAGAGGACTTATAAGCCTATGGGGGCACGTAGTTCTGGGACTCAGGGTACTCTCACCCCATCCAACTTGGTGCTAAATACTACTCCCAAAAATATACATATAGCTCATATAATACTGGGGCATATTTGATGCCAAAACTGATCATAACTTATGACATATCTGATGTCAAAACCTCTTATATCTTAGGTAGACATATCTAGATGCCAAACCTTTCATAAAACGTAGGGACATATCTGATGTCCAAATCTATTGGAAAAGCATAATGACATATCTGATGTCATGCAAATTCAATTCATAAGTCTTAAAATGTAGCATAGCCATAATTCAAAATATACTTTTCTTTCTAAATTCATAGCTTGAAGAATTAGGCATGCAATTTCATAAATACATAAGGCCATGTTATCTAAACATGCCAATTTTCACTTGAAATCATGCACTTCAATGGAATCATGCTATAAATCATCTTTAATGCATGGGCTTTTGAAATAAATTAAGGAACCTCAAATAAATCATAGATAAGTAATGAGAAACCATGAATTAATGCTTTAAAACTGAACCCATAAGTTTTTCCCAAATTGGGTAAGAACCCTAATTTCACAAATCCATAAATCAAAGTAAAACTTGAGGGTTTTGGGCATAAGGTGAAAGGATTCCCTTATTGAATACCCACATACCTTATTGAAGCTTGCTTGATCTTAGGATGAAAAGAAATGGAGGCTTGAACTTGGAGCTTGAGACTTGGAGCTTGTAGGAGTTGTTTTTCCTCTTTTGGTAGATGAATGAGGAATAATGAAAGACTTAGACTATCCTACTAAAAATGGCCAAAATGACCTCACTTAAGAGTTAAAAATGTGGGTAATTATAGAAATACCCCTGGGATTTGATTAGAGTAAAGTTGTTAAAAAGACTAGGCTTCAGAGATCACGAGTCAGTCTACAGACCGTCAACTGAAATGACGAACCGTCAACTGATCTATGGTTTCAGGTGCCACTTCTGGGAGCTTGCTGGAACTCAACTTCATGAGTCACTCTAAAATCCGTGATTGAGAATGACGGACCATCATGTTCACTCGTGGTCCTTACTTAAGGGCATGAGGACCCTCTGATCCTCAGGGATTATGGATGGAAGGATAACCCGTGGTTTAAAAGGGTGGGTCGTCAACCATCTAGTTATTTCTAGGACCCTTCCTCTAGAACTCGAACCATGAGTCCACAGGAAGGGTCGTGATTCTAAACCACCAGTCATCGAGTGACTCATAGACTGAGGGTAGAACATAACTAAGGAGCAGACCACGGATCAGAGTACGGATCGTGGTCCAAGAATATGGTTCGTGATCTAGTCTGTGATCTCTGGGAACTTTACAATTTAACAGAAATTAAGTTTAACAGCTGAATCAAATTCTGGGGTGTTACAATAGTGTAGAGTTTGTCACCTTCCAGCTGTAGGGTGTTGCTAAGCAGTGGTGGAGGTCTCATATGGAGTGTCGGCTATTATCTTTGCCTCCGCTGACTTGGATAGAGTTCCATGCTCTTTTCCAAGAGAAGTATGTGCCCCACACTTTGAGAGATCGTAAAAAGGATGAGTTTCTGGCTCTGGAGCAGGGTAACATGTCAGTCTCAGCCTATGAGGCCAAATTTCATGTCTTATCCTGCTTGCTACTCAGCTTTTGGGTATAAAAGAGGAGAGGATTCATCTATTTGTGAAGGGCCTAAATACTGAGTTGCAGGTGTTGTATGTGCATATGACTGCAGCGGGAAGAGTTTTAATAAAGTGACGGATTATGTGAAGAAATTGGAGGGCGTCAGGCAGGTTGGGCAGGCTAAGGTGTTAGCCATGAAGTCTCGAAATGAAGGTAACTACAGTGGTTCATACTCCAGGGGTCACAACCACCAGGTATATTCTGCTCGTCCTATTCAATCAGCCTTGCCAGTTTCTACAGGTGGTCATCTAGGATCCAGTCAGCAGCTTTGCTTCTTATACTTCTACTAGCAGGTCTACTCTTGACCACGGATGCTTTCATTATGGTGATCTGGGTCACTTCAAGATGGAGTGCACTCACAAGTAGGCAGGTAATCAGACTCAGTAGTAGTCAAAGGCGGTGTTTTCGGCAGGTAGAGGTAGCTATGCTAGCGGTTATCCACAGAGTAGGAGAGGTAACTTCTAGAGAGGCTGGGTAGACAAAGGAAATAGTGGCGCGGGCAGGGGTGTGCCGTGCCAGCCAGGGAAGTTGCTCGGATTGATGACCGAGCCCATTGTTATACTTTTCCAGGGAATTCTGAGGCTGAGGCGTCAAACGCAGTGATCCCAAGTACAATTCTAGTCTGTGATAGGATGGCTTCTGTACTACTTGACCCAGGTTCTTCTTACTCTTATATTTCTATGAAATTTTCCTTGGGTTTGGATCTAGTTTGTGATATCCTCGATTCCCCTATTCATATTTTTACCCTAGTTGGAGAGTCTGTGATAGTAACCTATGTTTATCGTACTTGTTCTGTGGTGTTTATGGGGTTGGAGACCTGGGTAGATTTGTCTATTCTGGACATGTTGGACTTTGACGTTATTTTGGGTATGACCTGGTTGTCTCTATGTCATGCTGTGTTGAATTGTAATACTAAGACTGTAACTCTAGAGATTCCGGATAAGGATAGGCTAGAGTGGGAAGGTGTATACTGGCCTAAGCTAGCTAAGATCATATCTTTTGTTCGGGCTAGGAAGTAAGTGGGAAGAGGGTGTATGGCCTTCTTAGCTCATCTCCGGGATGATAGTGTGAAGTCCCCATAGATTGAGTCAGTTCTGGTAGTTTTAGAGTTTCAAGAGGTGTTTCCAACGGATTTTCCTAGCATGCCTTCGGATAGAGACATTGAATTTTGTATTGACTTGGAGCCGATCACTCTCCCAATTATTATTCCTCCCTATCGCATGGCTCTGGTAGAGTTGAAGGAACTTAAGACTCAGCTTCAGAAACTCTTAGATAAAGGTTTTATCCATCCCAATGCTTCACCTTGGGGTGCTCTGGTATTATTTGTGAAAACGAAAGATGGTAGTATGAGGATGAGCATAGACTACAGGAAACTGAACAAGGTCACCATCTGAAACAAGTATCTTTTACCCCTCATAGATGACCTCTTTGACCAGTTGTAGGGTGCGTCCGTATTCTCAAAAATTGACTTAAGGTCAGGGTACCATCAGTTAAATATTAGGCCTAAGGGCATCCCTAAGATGGCATTCCAGACTCGATATGGGCATTATAAGTTCCTAGTGATATCGTTTGGGTTGACTAATGCGCCGGCGGTATTCATGAATTTAATGAATGGGATATTTAAATCTTATCTAGATTCGTTCGTCAATGCGTTAATTGATGACATTTTGATTTACTCTATGAGTAGGGAGGAGCATGTTGAGCATCTCCGCATTGTTTTGGATATTTTGAGGCATCAGAAACTTTATGCCATGTTTTCCAAGTGTGAATTTTGGTTGACTTCAATAACATTTTTGGGGAATGTGGTGTCAGAAAAAGGGGTGATGTGGATCCCACAAAAGATTGAGGCAGTTAAGAGTTGGGTCCAGCCTAGCTTTGTGACTGAGGTTAGGAGTTTTGTGGGGCTTACAGGCTACTATCGCAGATTTGTCAAGGATTTGCGTCCATCGCTACTCACTTGACGAGGCTGACTCAGAAGGAGGTACCATTTTTGTGGTCCGACAAGTGTGAGGAGATCTTCCAATAGATCAAGACACTTCTTACCACAACTCCCATCCTAACACTGTCGGTTGAAGGTAAGGATTTTATTGTGTATTGTGATGCTTCACATTTGGGTTTGGGTTCCGTATCGATGCAGGACAAGAATGTTATAGCTTATGCTTCAAGGCAGTTGAAGTCTCATCAGAATAATTACCCAACTCACGACTTAGAGTTGGCAGAGGTGGTCTTTGCACTCAAAATTTGGAGGCACTACATCTACGGTGTCAAGTGTGAAGTGTTCACAAACTATCGCAGCCTGCAATATGTGTTTACTCTGAAGGACTTGAATCTGAGGCAGAGGAGGTGGATGGAGTTGTTGAAAGATTATGATGTGACCATACAGTATCATCCAGGCAAGGCTAATATGGTGGCAGACGCGTTGAGTCGGAAGACAGTTAGCATGGGCAATTTGGCTTGTTTAGGGGTGTCTAAATGAATACTGGCTAAGGAGATTCAGGCTCTAGAATCTAAGTTCATGCAATTCCAAATCTCAGAACAGGGCGGGTTGTTGGCTAGTACTGAGGTCAAATCCACCTTTATAGAAGAAATAAAGGTCAAACAGTTTCAGGATGCATAATTGAACAAGCTTTGGAACAAGGCATTGTCTGGGGAGGCCCCGGAGACCATGCTTGACATGTGTGGGGTGTTGAGTTTCAGAGGAAGGATTTGTGTTCCTCGGGTTGATGATATGATTCAGAAGATGTTGGCAGAGGCTCATGGTTCACGGTACTTAATTCCTCCGGGCGTAACCAAAATGTACCGGGACTTGAGGCAACTTTATTGGTGGCCTGAGATGAAAAGGGACATAGCTGATTATGTGTCCAAGAGTCAGAATTGTCAGCAGGTCAAGTATGAGAACCAAAGGCCTGCGGGATTGCTTCAGAGATGCCTATTCCTGAGTGGAAGTGGGAGAGAATAACCATGTATTTCGTGGTGGGTCTTCCTAAGAACTTGAAAAAGTATGACTCTATCTAGGTCATTGTGGACAGGCTAACCAAGTCAGCTCATTTTATTCCAGTCAGAGTGGACTATAACTCGGAGCAGTTGGATAAGATCTATGTTAAGGAGATTGTGAGACTGCACGGGGTGCCACTCTCAATTATTTCAGATAGGGGTACGCAGTTCACCTCCAAGTTCTGGGGTAAGTTGCATGAAGAGTTGGGCACTCAACTC
Source organism: Jaltomata sinuosa (assembly GCA_003996215.1). Taxonomy (NCBI): domain Eukaryota; kingdom Viridiplantae; phylum Streptophyta; class Magnoliopsida; order Solanales; family Solanaceae; genus Jaltomata; species Jaltomata sinuosa. Next base: position 108,264 of record QJPP01001582.1, on the reverse strand, counting down.
ACTTTTAGCACAACTTTTCATCCTCAGACAGATGGTCAATTAGAAAGGACAATTCAGGTATTGGAAGACATGCTGAAAGCATGTGTGATCGACTTTGGGGGTCATTGGGACCAATGTCTACCGTTGTGTGAGTTCTCATACAACAACAGTTGTTTTATCCCTTTTTGAAATTTATTTCTTGAGTTTAAAAAGAAATAAAATCATTTCAAAACTTTAAAGAAAGTTTCAAAATAATTCTAAAACAAATAGAGTCGCCACTTAATTTTTATAAAGAAAATTAAAAATACTTAAAGAATTTCAAAGACTTAAAATACAGAAATAAATCTTCAAAATTTAGAGAAAATGGGTAAGGGTTCAAGTAACATCTTAAGAAGGGTTTTAAGGCACTTAAGAACATCCGTTTAAAAAATGGTTGACCAAAATAATTTTTACTAACTCAGAAATGACTAATTTCAAAGAGTTGGATTTGTACGAAAATGTTAAGAAATTTATGATTAAAGAAAATGCCATTACTCATTCCAAGGCCAAAAACAACTTATTTTAGCTAAAAGAAAATTTATTTGTAAAGAAGAGATTTGAACGACCTTTTTGTTCTCTTTCCACTAAAGAGAGAAAATAAAGGGTTGTAAATTATTTTTTAAAACAACTATTATTCATTCAAAGAAAGGAGTTGTTAAAATTCAAGTGAAAAATCTCTTTTTAAACAAAAGGATTTAAAAGACTCATTTATTTATTGATGCAACTATGAAAGTTGAAAGAAAATGAAGCCTATTTTTAGAAGAAAGATTCATTCTTTAACTAATTTGAAAAAATTAATAATCAAAGAAACTTTAAACTTATTTGAAAAATTGATCAACGATGGAAAAATATATTATTTACGATATTCAAGAAATTATTGAGCCTAAGTGAGACTAATAGCACATGAATGTGAAAAAAACATTCTATTCGAAAAATCCATTTTTTTAGGCAAGTCAACATAAAGTCTAATTTTTTTTTCTCATTTTTAACCAAGCTAAATTAAGTTACGATATTTTGGACAAACAAATTACAAAAATTAAACAGAGATAAAATTAAAAATAACAACACATTAGGGGATCTATTTAGATTAATTAAATTAAGTTAGTATAACTAATCAAGATTAATTACAAAGTAATTAAATAAGAGAAGGGAGAAAGAGGAAATGGGCTCCTTAGCCCATTTCAAATCTGTCCAGATTTGGACTTTAATTTCAGGAAATTACATGGAGTGTCCTCAAAAGTGAGTGGTCTTCAATTTATGCCCCTCATAAGAAAAGTCTTTAAAAATACCCTTTCTTTCTTTTTATGTATAAAACATATACATTTTTGCCCCTCTACACCATAACTCTCCATGTTCATTTGTCTCTCAACTTTTAATTTTAATTTTTCTTTTTTCTTTTATCTTTTTAATTTTTTATCTTTTTTTTTTCTTTTTTCTCAATTTTGTTTTTAATTCTCGTTTTCTTTTTTCTCAACCTTTATTTTCTTTTTTTTTCTTTTTTTCTCTTAACTTTTTTTTTGTTCTTTTTTTTTCTCAACCTTTTTTTTTTTTTTTTTTTTTTTTTTTTTTTTTTTTTTTTTTTTTTTTTTTTTTTTTTTTTTTTTTTTTTTTTTTTTTTTTTTTTTTTCTTTTTTTTTTTTTTTTTTTTTTTTTTTTTTTTTCTTTTTTTTTTCCTTTTCTCTTTTTTTCTTCTCTTTTTTTCTTTTTTCTTAACCTCTATTATTTTTTGCTAAAGAACAAAAAGTTGGATAATCTGCAAAGAAGATCTTCTTTCTTTGAAATCGAAGTAAACTTAAGAGCGTGCTTTGTTGTTTGAAAGTCCTTTGGAACAAGTTTTGCTTCTAAGACAAATGTTATAGAACATCTCATAAATCAAGACACAATGAGATAGTGTCAAGCCTTGCTCGTGGGGAATAACTTGTTGTTTGAAAAATTCTTGAGCTAAGTCTTACCTCTAAGGCAAGAGTTATAGAGCATCTCATAAATTAAGACACAATGAAATAGTGTTAACTCTTGCCCATGGGGCATAACTTATTTTTTGGGAGGCCCTTGGGCTAAGTCTTGCCTCTAAGGCAAACGTTATAGAGCATCTCATGATCAAGACATAATGTGCTAGTGTCAACTCTTGCCAATGAGGCGTAACTTGTTGTTTGAAAGTCTTTGAGCTAAGTTTTGCCTCTAAGGCAAGAGTTATAGAGCATCGCATAAATCAAGACACAATGTGGTAGTGTCAACTCTTGCCCATGGGGCGTAATTTGTTATTTGGAAGTCCTTGGCTAAGTCTTGCCTCTTAGGCAAGCGTTATAGAGCATCCCATAAATCAAGCACAATATGATAGTGTCAACTCTTGCCCATGGGGCGTAACTTGTTGTTTGAAAGTCTTTGGGCTAAGTCTTGTCTCTAAGGCAAGAGTTATAGAATGTCTCATAAATCAAGACACAATGAGGTAGTGTCAAGTCTTGCTCGTGGGGCATAACTTGTTGTTTGAAAATCCTTGAGCTAAGTCTTGCCTCTAAGGCAAGAGTTATAGAGTATCTCATAAATTTAGACATAATGAAGTAGTGTGAACTCTTGCCCATGGAGCGTAACTTGTATTTTTTGAGAGGTCCTTGGGCTAAGTCTTGCCTCTGAGGCAAGTGTTATAAAACATCTCATAAATCAAGACACAATATACTAGTGTCAAGTCTTGCTCATGGGCGTAATTTGTTGTTTGGAAGTCTTTGGGCTAAGTCTTGCCTCTAAAGCAAGAATTATAGAACATCTCATAAAAAAAATAAAGGTCGAAAAAATTGATTAAAAAAAAGAGAAAAGAAAAATTAAAAACCAAAGAAAAAATAAAAAAATAGAAGTTGAGAGAAAAAAATAAATATTGAGAAAAAAAGAAAAAAACGAGAAAAAAAAGACAACAAAAAATAAAGGTTGAGAAAAATAAAAAAAATAAAAAAATAAAAAATAAAAGGAGAAAAAAATAGAATTGAGAGGAGAAAAAAAAAAAGATTGAGAAAAAAGAAAAAACGTAGAAGAAAGAATAAAACAAAAAATAAAAGAAAAATAAAGGTTGAGAAAAAAAGAAAAAAAAAGAAATAAAAAATAGAAATAAAAAAAGAAAAGAAAAAAGAGAAAAAGAAAAAAGAGAAAAAGAGAAAAAGAAATATATATAAAAGTTGAGAGACAAATGAGCATTGAGAGTTATTTAAAAATATTTGAGGTGTAGAGGGGCAAAAAGGTAGTTGCTCTATACATGAAAAACAAGGAAGGCTATTTTTGTAAGACCATTTTTATGGGGGCAAAAATGCAAAGCCACTCCCTTTAAAGGGCATTTGTGTAGTTGTCCCCTTTAATTTTGCTGGACTTTGTGTCCATTTTCCTTTGTATATCAGCTATATATACTGGCTGTATACCAACCGTATCCTTTATACTTCGGCCTCAACACCTGTATATTAGCTTTCTTTGATGCATGCCAATGTATATCTGCTGCTTTTCCCCTTCATATCTTTCGTATACTAGTATACCATCCCCCTTAGGTTCGATGCTATTGTCTATCACTAATATACTGATGTATATCAGTGTATATCATCTCATTTTGGACTTGGTTACGGTTTGACTCTAGAAGAATGAGGCTTAGCCCCAACGAAGATGCGGGGTAAGAGTCCGAAGGGACTCGAATGGGTGTTCATGCATAAAAACGAAAAGTAAAGGATTAGTATTTGCACAAGAAAACATTAAATCCATGAAAACGTAAGGAAGGAAAAGTAACCACAAGCAGTGTGTAAGAAACTATCAAAACTTGATCATACAATAATTTTCTAACCGTTCAAAATTCTTTCAAATTAATACTTATAGTCTATGATACGAGGAAAATATATATGTATGCTAACAAGGTCACTGTTAATCCCTCTAATTGACCGTAACAGCCTTTGCAAAACTACACTTAATGCTCAAAATAAGAAAATCCAAGATAACTCATAGACGGGAGTATAGAATGATATCTCAAGTAAAGAAGGATCATGTAACTAGGTAAAACAGAGCATTTAATTTCAAATACATATTTATTGTACTCCTAAGCAAGTTTTATCTTGTTGAAAGCAAAGATGGTGGCTTGTTCAAAACAAGGGGAAGCAAAAACATGATAAAGGGAAGTACATGCTTGAACGCCATTCCCCTGCCTCAGTCATCTAGATCATTCAAGCATACAAAAATTCACAGGAAAGGAGAGAAGAAACTGGATAGGTAGGGAGTAAATTTCATACTTCACACTTGTGTTTCTCATTCTTTGAGCTACTCATAACACTCTTAAATAGACATATTCACAACCATGACAAGGGGATTCAAATACGTTTAAATCAACTGAAATTAAGATGAATAGACATGTAGTATGGTAATCTTCATCATACAAATTCTGAAGGTATATTTAAACCTCTCTAACTAGTAGACGCCATGAAGAAACATTTCTAAACAACACAAATCCGAGATAACTACATTCACCATGAAATAAAAATGGATAAGATTCATCTACACATAGCTACATCCTAACAAGCTATTACATAGTTCTAATCCATAGAGCCTTGTATGACCTTCATAACCTTTAGAATGCAGCCTGAAACAGTGTCAACCATCACTTAGATGACTGTTTCAGCCACTAATTTTCACAAAGCAGGAATGGATACATTTACACAAAAAATAAGAAGAAAAGAATGAGCTATCAATAAGGCTTGAAGGGCATGAATTGATCATGGGACTAATACCTAACTGTCGTGACTGAGAAATTATACCTAAACAAATTATATGTAAAAAAACCAACACACTAGCGACTTATTCTTAAACAAACATTCAAAGGGAAAAATTGGGGAGGTTTGGGTCTTTGGGAACATCTAGGAGAAGCAAAACCTTATGGGTTCAAAGATTCTCCCAAAAACTCAACCATTCCCAAATAGCTGAACCCATTTTTCCCTCTATCAAACAAATTAACACCAAACAGCCAAGCTATCAAATGAACTTTTACCCAAGCGAATCAACCACGGCAAACAAACACACGAATAAGACTGAGAAAAAAATAGTAAAGTAAAGAGGTGATTTTACCTTTTTCTGGGCAGCAAAGCTGGGAGCAAAGCGAGTTGAGTTTTCTGATGAATTTCCGGTGAACGAAGGACTTGGGGCCTCTTAGTTTTTAATACAATCAAGGAACAGACCAAAAATCCTTAAGAAAACTTAAAAGAACAGTGTGACTTTCACTTTGAATTTGCCTCGATTTTCCAGGTTTCCCCAAAATCGGAGAAAAGGACTCTCCAAGATTTTGCTACCCAAAAACCACCTCTCCTTAGTGAAGAAGGAGGGGTTTATATAGGGGAAATTTAGGGTCTCCAACGGGTGGAATTGGAGGGAAAATATTTGGAGATTTCGGATAAGAACTTGGGAAATTTGAAAATCAAAAATCTAAAAACCTCCTGATAATTCCATGAATGTACCTTTTGGTACGAATTTGATCATATGCCCATGATTTAGAGAGAAATTCACCGCGATTTTTAGGAAGGAGAATGTTGAGACACCACCTGTGAGCATATCGGTTCTTCTAGAACCTGGATAGCTCATCTTTCGTACAAACAAATGGAGATGAAGGGGAATTAGATGGAGGGATGATGATTTTTGAGGATTTGGTGTCGTTTGACATTGCTGATTTTGTCGTTTGGGTACTGTTTAATGGAGGAGTGAGCTGGGTGTTGTTGTTCGTTGTTGAGGTGAAGAAAGAGAAGAAGATAAGGGTTTGTTTGGTTATCTGCTAGTGAGACAAAGGAAAAATGAGGTATAAGGGTGTAAGGGGTGTGGGCTTGGATCGGGTCTAGGGGTGATTTGGGCTAGGATTTGGTTTTTGGCAGGAAATTACATAGAGTGTCCTCAAAAGTGAGTGGTCTTCAATTTATGCACCTCATAAGAAAAGTCTTTAGAAAATACCCTTCCTTTCTTTTTATGTATAGAACATATACATTTTTGCCCCTCTACACCATAACTCTCCATGTTCATTTGTCTTTCAACTTTTAATTTTCATTTTTCTTTTTTCTTTTATCTTTTTAATTTTTTATCTTTTTTTTTTCTTTTTTCTCAATTTTTTTTTAATTCTCGTTTTGTTTTTTCTCAACCTTTATTTTCTTTTTTTTTCTTTTTTTCTCTTAACTTTTTTTTTTTTTCTTTTTTTTTCTCAACCTTTATTTCTCTTTTTTTCTTTTCTCTTAACTTTTTTTTGTTCTCTTTTTTTTCTCAACCTTTATTTGTTTTTATTCTTTTCTTTTCCTCTTTTTTCTTTTTTTTTCTCTTTTTTCCTTTTTTTTCTCAACTTTTATTTTTATCTTTATTTTTTCCTTTTCTCTTTTATTCTTCTTTTTTATTTCTTTTTTCTTAACCTCTATTATTTTTTGCTAATGAACAAAAAAAGTTGGATAATCCGCAAAGAAGATCTTCTTTCTTTAAAATCGAAGTAAACTTAAGAGCGTGCTTTGTTGTTTGGAAATCCTTTGGAACAAGTCTTGCCTCTAAGACAAATGTTATAGAACATCTCATAAATCAAGACACAATGAGGTAGTGTCAAGCCTTGCTCGTGGGGCATAACTTGTTGTTTGAAAATTTTTTGAGCTAAGTCTTACCTCTAAGGCAAGAGTTATAGAGCATCTCATAAATTAAGACACAATGAAGTAGTGTTAAATCTTGCCCATGGGGCATAACTTGTTTTTTGGGAGGCCCTTGGGCTAAGTCTTGCCTCTAAGGCAAACGTTATAGAGCATCTCATGATCAAGACATAATGTGCTAGTGTCAACTCTTGCCAATGAGGCGTAACTTGTTGTTTGAACGTCTTTGAGCTAAGTTTTGCCTCTAAGGCAAGAGTTATAGAGCATCGCATAAATCAAGACACAATGTGGTAGTGTCAACTCTTGCCCATGGGGCGTAATTTGTTATTTGGAAGTCCTTGGGGTAAGTCTTGCCTCTTAGGCAAGCGTTATAGAGCATCCCATAAATCAAGCACAATATGATAGTGTCAACTCTTGCCCATGGGGCGTAACTTGTTGTTTGGAAAGTCTTTGGGCTAAGTCTTGTCTCTAAGGCAAGAGTTATAGAATGTCTCATAAGTCAAGACACAATGAGGTAGTGTCAAGTCTTGCTCGTGGGGCATAACTTGTTGTTTGAAAATCCTTGAGCTAAGTCTTGCCTCTAAGGCAAGAGTTGTAGAGTATCTCATAAATTTAGACATAATGAAGTAGTGTCAACTCTTGCCTATGGAGCGTAACTTGTATTTTTTGAGAGGTCCTTGGGCTAAGTCTTGCCTCTGAGGCAAGTGTTATAAAACATCTCATAAATCAAGACACAATATACTAGTGTCAAGTCTTGCTCATGGGCGTAATTTGTTGTTTGGAGGTCTTTGGGCTAAGTCTTGCCTCTAAAGCAAGAGTTATAGAACATCTCATAAAAAAAATAAAGGTAAAAAAAATGATTAAAAAAAAAGAGAAGAGAAAAATTAAAACCCAAAGAAAAAATAAAAAAATAGAAGTTGAGAGAAAAAAATAAAAATTGAGAAAAAAAGAAAAAAACGAAGAAAAAAAAGACAACAAAAAATAAAGGTTGAGAAAAAAAAAGGAGAAAAAATAGAATTGAGAGGAGAAAGGAAAAAAAATAAAGATTGAGAAAAAAGAAAAAAACGTAGAAGAAAGAATAAAACAAAAAATAAAAGAAAAATAAAGGTTGAGAAAAAAAGAAAAAAAAAAGAAAAAAGAAAAAATAGAAATAAAAAAAAGTAAAAAGAAAAAAGAAAAAATAAAAATTAAAAAAAGAGAAGAAAAAAGAGAAAAAGAAATATATATAAAAGTTGAGAGATAAATGAGCATTGAGAGTTATTTAAAAATATTTGAGGTGTAGAGGGGCAAAAAGGTAGTTGCTCTATACATGAAAAAAAGGAAGACTATTTTTGTAAGACCATTTTTATGGGGGGCAAAAATGCAAAGCCACTCCCTTTAAAGGACATTTGTGTAGTTGTCCCAGTTTTTGGGCCAAATGTTTTGGCTGAAAACAAAGAGGGTTAGGAGAGGGGAAATTAGTTTAAGAAATGAAATGTGGCCGAATATAACTTAAAGGACAACCAAATTGAGAAGGTTTGATAATTCGGCCATAATTGAAATAATTTAAGAAATTTAGGCTAAGATTAGAATAGACGAATTTATCCAAATTAAATAATTGACTCCTTTAATTTAAACGAAGTGAAATATTTATTCTGTTTAAAGCATAATTACTTCATTTAAAATTACGAAACTGATTATTCAATTAATCTCCAGTTTTCAATTAATTTGAGAAAAATAAGCATTTTTAATTTAAATAGGATTTTCACATGAAATTACTCTCCAAAATAGTTTCTTAAGTAAACCAATATAATTCCATATAATTAAATACGAAAATATAGATTCTTACTTAAAACTTTTATAAAAATTAATTTGGAAAACATTTTACTTTTACAAAATAATTATTTCAAAATCGTTTAAAATTGAGAAAGCTCAAGATTAATTCGTAACGTGGAGGGTAAAAATTGGGTGTCAACAACAGCTACCACTCCAGTATAGACATGGCACCATTTGAGGCACTGTATGGGAGGGGATGTAGATCACCTAAAGGGTGGTTTGAAGCAGGCGATGTGAAACCTTTGGGCGTGGACTTGGTAAGGGAAGCTTAGGAGAAAGTGAGGGGGATTCAGACCAAGTTGCTAGCAGCCCAAAGCAGACAAAAAAAGTACGCAGATTGCAAGGTAAGAGACATGGATTTTCAGGTTGGTGAGCAAGTGTTATTGAAAGTATCACCAATGAAGGGGGTTATGCGTTTTGGCAAAAAGGGTAAGCTCAGCCCCCGGTACATCGGCCCATTCAAGGTTCTCGAGATTGTAGGTCCAATGGCTTACAAGCTAGCATTTCCGCGCAATTTATCCGGAGTCCATCCAGTCTTCCATGTATCCATGTTGAAGCGATACCATGTGGAAGGAGAATACATCATTAAGTGGGATTCAATTCTGCTAGACAAGGATCTTCAATATGAAGAGGAACCGGTTGCAATTCTTGATCGGGATATCCAAAAGTTGAGGACAAAGGAGATTAAATCTGTGAAAGTTGAATGGAAATATCGTCCGGTTGAGGAAGTCACTTGGGAAATTAAGAAGGACATGCGGGAAAAGTACCCTCACTTGTTTGAGGATTCAGGTACTACACTTTCCCTCCTTTATTTCATTTTTTGGGTTTGATCATTCGGGGATGAACGATAGGTAAATTGTTATCTGTTGTAATGACCGGGTCCATCATTACAGGTAAACCTTTCGTGCCAAATTTTGGGTCACAAAACTTTCGGGGTTGGGAGTGGGAAATTTTGGGCTAGGCTAGTCTCGGTTGGTTTCTGAGCAAGGTATGGTCTAGGGAGATTCGGGTGAGAATTAGGTGATATGTCTTGGGTTGAGCTAGTTTTTTCATTAGCTAAGACATTAAGGAGTCCGGGGTGCTTTTCGAAAATGAATTCGGGTAAGTAGAACTCTCGGTATTTAGGTTGATGTGGAGGGGTTGTTATGGAATGTCAGGATTTAAGGTGTGCTATAAAATAGGCACTTTTGTGGGATTTTCCAAGATTTTCTCCCGTGTCAACCGCTAAGGCCACCACTATAGAAGAGAAATCCTCGCTATAGCAAAAGTCAACGTCAGTCAGCACCGCCATAGCACTCTATTCCGCTACGGCGGTGCTGCTATAGTAGTGCATGGACTGCTATAGCGGACTGAGTCAGGATTAATGCAAAAACTTCTCCAAAACGTTCAGTTTTTCCTCAAGAACATTATGGAGAAGAGCAGAGGTAATTTGCGCAATTTAAACTCCATTTTCACCATTTTTTTCATCCTAAAGGTAAGGATTTCACTCCCCTACACTAGTACTTCAATTCCCAGTTAGTAGAATTGATAATTACAGGCTTGGGGGAAGGTTTGGATTAACCTAGGAATAGTATAATCTTGAGAAAAAGGGGATTCTAGGGTGTTGAGTTCTTGGGTTATGTTGTTTATGGTTCATTCACGCTTTAATAACCATAATTCACTTATTTTATTTGTAAAAATGGTAGTTTAGGATGAATTAGTGATGGGAAATCCCGGGGATGGGTGGAATGATTATAGTTTTGGCCTGGGGATGGGGATTTTGTATAATCCAGGTAGTTTAGGCTATTAGACTAATGTTAGCATATTGTATAATCATTTTTAGACCAAGAACAAGCAAAGGCTTCGGGAAATGAGAAGGTTCCGATCCAGTAGAGCTTTCAAGTTATTCGAGGTAGGTGATGGTTACTTTTCTTCCCAATATGCAATATATGTTCATGTACTATCGCTTAGTATTGTATGAGTCTGCATGCTTAGGGAATGGGATTATGAATGTCTAGCTATCTTGTGTCAATTATATGAAATGAGCTAGGTTAGGTTGCTTGTTGGATTACAAGTGTGATATTGCTCATTATTTATTGACTTGTTTGATTGTGTGTGACATTTGGTTGGCTCAGGTACCACACCTGGTACAGGTTACATATTAGTTGGCTCGGGTACCATGCCTGGTACAGGATACTTATCGATTGACTCGGTGTGCCACGCCTGACACAAGTTCTATAATGGTTGGCTTAGGTACCACGCTTGGTATGAGTTTGTATTACTTGTATTGATTGTATTCTATCGATGTTTCCATGAGTGGACCGGGTCATATTCTTGAATTTTGATTATTGCATAATGGCCCATGAGAGGCCGGGAGATTGTAATTAAATATGGGGTTGGTCTTAGTGTAGACCGGGATTGCATGTTGAACACGTAGGTTTTGTCCTAGGGATCCTTCGTTAGTCCGAGTTATGTGAAAAGGATATATGTTTATTATTACGGTAAATTATTCATGGTTGTTAACTTGTTACATGTGGTTGGTAAGCTAGAGGGAATACTTAGATTCTAGTTGTATTGTTGGCTTGTATTCATGGTTGCCTTACTTTACTCAGCTTTGGTTTATTATTTATTGGAGTTGGCCGATGATCCTACCAGTACACGGTGGTTGTGTACTGATTCCGCACTTGCTTTTCTTTTGTGAGTACAGGACATCTTCCGACGGCTCCTACGCGACCTCAGATTGGCAATTCCAGATTTCAAGGGTGAGCTTCTTCTTCTAGGCTACCTTGTCGTCATCCCGTTTAGTTGTAGCCAATTTGTTTTGGGCTTAAACTCTTATTTTTGTAATGACCAGGTACGTCATTATGGGTGAACCATTCATGCCAATTCTTAGAGTTAGAAAACTCCAGGTTTGGGAGTTTGAAATTCTGGGCTAGGCTAGTCTCGATCGGTTTTGGAGCGAGGTATGGTCTAGGGAAATCTGGGTAAGTATTGGGTTAAATATCTTGATTTGATCTAGTTTTCAATTTATTTAAGACATAAATGAGTTCGAGGGACTTTTCAGAATCAAATTCGAGTAAGTAGAACTCCCGGAATCGAGGTTGACGTGAAGGGGTTATTCTGAGATGTCAGAAAAATAAGTGTGTTGTAAAATGGACCAATTTTGGAGATTTTACAACTTTCTGTCCCGTATCAACCGCCGTAGCGGTTGACACTCCACCATAGCGACCTCCGTCGTAGCTGAGAAAATACCGCTACAACAGAAGTCAACGTCGGTCAGCCTCTGCCATAGCGGACGACTCTGCTACGGCGGTACCGCTGTAGCAGAGAAGACCACTATAGCTGAGCGTGATGGTATTTAATGCAGAAACTTCTCCAAAATAGTTCAGTTTTTCTGAAACATTTTGGGAGAAGAAAGGGGTAATTTTGGGAGATTTTCATCCATTTTCCATCATTTTTCGTCCTAAAGGTAAGGATTCTACTCCCCAAAATCCGTAATATCTTTCCTACGCTATAGAATTGCTAGGGGTGAACTTGGGGAAAGGTTTGGGATAACCTAGGATTGTAGAATCCCGGGAAAAAAAGGAATTCTAGGGTGCTAGAGTTCTTGGGTCTTGTTTATAGTTAATGGATAATGATCACCAAGCTTTAATTCTCTAAATGTATCGGTATAATTGATAATCTTAGGTGAATTAATAGCGGGAAATCCTGAAAAGGGTTGGGATGATCATGATTTAGCCTGGGAATTAGGATTTTGTATAATTCAGGTAATTTAGGCCAGTTAAATAACTATAGCATTTATGTGTTTATTTCTAGACCAAGAACAAGCAAGGGATCCTGAAAAGGGGAAAGCTCTGGCACTGTAGATCTTGATTATTCGAGGTAGGTGATTGTTATTGATTCATGTATGCATTGTATGTTTGTGTACCTTTGTCTAAGTATTTATATGGGTTGCATTGCTTAGGGAATGATTTAGAAATGTCCAAAAGTCATGTTTTCAGTCTTGTGAAATGAACTAGGTGTTATTGCTTGTTGGCTTACAAGTGTTGAATGTTCATTGTTGTGACTGTGGATTTATGTGACATTCGGTTGGCTCGGCTACCATGCCTGGTACGGAAAATACTAACTGGTTGGTTCGGGTATCACGCCTGGTACGGGTTTACTTATTGCATTGTGCATTTGATTTGGTTCTATAAGTGAACCGGGTTGTGTTTATAAATTGTGATATTGCATTTTGGTATTTGAGAGGCCGGGTTGTATATTGATCTGTGAGTTTGGTCTTGGTGTAGATCGGGTTGTATGTTGATCTATGAGTTTTGTCTTGGTGTAGACCGGGTTGTATGTTGACACTTAAGTATTGTCTAGAGGGGATCCAGGATGGGTTCGGGATATGTAATGCAGTATAATTATTGTTTATTGTGAACTGTTGATCATGGTTGTGAAAGTGGATTACATGTAAAGACAAGCTAGGGAGAGACTTGTAGTCTAGAATTACCTGATGACATGTTTACATATTTTTTGTACTATTACTTGACTTTTGTGCTGTTCATACACTGTTTATTTGGAACTGGCTGATGATTCTACCAGTACACGGTGGTTGTGTACTGATACTGCACTTGGTTATCTTTTTGTGTGTACAGGAAATCTTTCGGCGGTTGATGCACGGCCTCACCTATAGGCCTGACACTTCCTGATATCAAGGGTGAGCTGTTCGATCGAGCTGCCTTGATTTATATCTATTTGAGTTGTAGCCCACTTGTTTCAGGCTTAGACTATTCCTTTATTTGGGGTTGCATCCCCGTACTTTAGTTTGGTAGTGTTTTGGTACGGTGACTTTCACATTCTAGGGAGGAATTTTTCGCAGGTTATTTATAATAGAGTTGGCTTATTGATATTGATTGCTAGTTTACTTTTCACACATTGGTTTTGAGCTGTTAGAATGGTTAAGTTCTGGTAATTGATGGTTCGCTCATCTGGGGGGTTGGGTGAGTGCAATCATGCTTGAGCCATTTGACAAGAAGTTCTGAATCAACCTCCAATATGACCCTGCTATACCCATGTTGGATACACCAAGTAATACCAAATATTGCAGCCTGAATTTCAGCTTGATTGTTGGATCCAACACCTAGAGGGGTAACAAAAGCATAAATAAGGTTGCCTTTACTGTCTCTAAGTATGCCTCCTGCTCCAATTCTTCCCGGATTCTCTAGTGCACTACCATCAATATTCAATTTAACCATGGAAGGAGGGGGTTTGTACCAACAGATTTGAATAACCTTCAACTCATGTTGACAGTTTTCAATACAGAGCACCAGATCCCTCCAATTAGTAGGCCAAGTAATGTAAGGATAAGTAACTCACGATGGTCTGGGTCGTGACAAAGATGGTATCAGAGCCCTAGGTTCATTGATCTCGTCGTACCAAAATAGGTCTAGTAGAGTCTTGTGGAATAGTACGGAGACGTCTGTACTTCTCTGCGGGAGGCTATAGGACTTTAGGAAAATATCTATTCTTTCTTCTTTCGTGTTGTAACTTGATTCCAATTGGTATCTGGTGATACAAATTGGTATCTGACTCTTTCACTCTTCTGTCCGCAGATGGTTAACACCAGGAACAATGGATCTAGAGCAGCGCTCCCAGTGGTGGGCTCGGCTGTCAGGGGTAGAGGTAGGGGTAGAGGTCGAAGTAGAGCCACACCCGCTAGGGGTGGAGCTCAAACTGCTGCAAGAGAGAGAAAGAGAGGAAACACCTCCCCTACCTCAGGAGCAGGTTGTCGAAGATATGGAAATTGTTGTGCAGGATGATGGGGCGCAAGAGGAGGCAGCACCGGCTTGAGGTGCAGGCCTTCCCTCTATGATACTTGAAGCATTTCAGCAGGCTTGGAACTTCTTGAGTGGTTTGGTTGGTGCTGGAGCCACCCCCACGGGTGTTGTAAATCAGGCTCTGGGCACTCAGCTAGCAATCACTATGGCTCCTAGGATGGATGCAGCTTCAGGCACAGGTGATTTCTTCAGGCCAATGCTAGTCCCAATAGTGACACGAAGTGAAGATGAGATGCTGACCAAGTTTCTCAAGCTGAAACCTCCCACGTTTCAGGGTACTAATAGGGAAGATACGTATGAGTTCATCTTGGACTGCTATGAAAGGTTACACAAGATAGGTATCGTGTGACAACATAAGTTGGAGTTCATCATATTTCAGCTGCAGGGTGATGCTAAGCAGTGGTGGAGATCTCATATGGAGTGTCGGTCGTCTGTTTTGCCTCCATTGACTTGGGAGGAGTTTCATGCTCTCTTCTTGGAGAAGTACGTACCCCGTACTTTGAGGGACCATAAAAAGGATGAGTTCTTGGATTTGGAACAAGGAAGCATGTCAGTCTCTGCTTATGAGGCAAAATTCCATGCTTTATCTCATTTCGCTACTAAGTTGTTGGGTTCAAAAGAGGAAAGGGTTCGATTGTTTGTGAAGGGTTTGAATACTGAACTGCATATGTTATCCGTGAACATGATTTTGATAGGGAAGGGCTTCAATGAAGTGGCAGATTATGTAAAGAAATTTGAGGGAGTCAAGCAAGCGGGGCAGGCTAAAGTGTTAGCCAAGAAGCCCCGAAATGATGGGAATTATGGTGGCTCGTACTCTAGGGGCCATAATCAACAGGTATACTCTGCCCGTCCTATTAAGTCAGCTCTGCCTGCTGCTTCAGGCGGTCGTTCGGGAGCTAATCAGCAGTTTTCAGCTCCTAGAGGCCAGGGATCTTCCTACACATCTGCCAGCAGGCTTATACTTGATCGTGGTTATTTCTATTGTGGCGATCTTGGTCAGTTTAAGAGGGAGTTCCCTCATAAGCAGACTGGTAACCAGGCTCAGTAGCAGTCTAAGGCTGTGGTCCCGCCAGGTAGAGGTGGTTATGGTAGAGGTCATCCACAGGGTGGGCGAGAAAACTTTAAGGAAGGTCGGGGAGAGAGAAAATGGTGGCGTAGGTAGGGGTATGGTGCATCCAGCCAAGGAAGTAGCTCAGATTGATGTTTGGGCTTAGTGTTATGCATTTCCAGGGAGGACCGAGGCTGAGGCATCAGATGCGGTGATCACAGGTACCATTCTTGTCTGTGATAGAATGGCTTCGGTACTATTTGACCCAAGTTCTACATATTCTTATGTGTCTGTGAGTCTTTATTTGGGTCTGGACTTTATATGTGATATCCTTGATTCCTCTATCTATGTTTCTACCTTGGTTGGAGAGTTCGTGATTGTGACTTATGTTTATCGTAATTATTCTATTGTATTTGTGGGGTTGCATACTTGGGTAGACTTGGTAATTCTGGATATGGTTGACTTTGATATCATTTTGGGAATGACCTGGTTATCCACTTATCATGCTGTGTTGAATTGTAACACCAAATCGGTAGCTCTAGAAATTTTGGGTAAGGACAGGCTAGAGTTGGAAGGAGTGTACAAGGCTAGGCTGGTCAAGGTGATATCGTTCGTTCAGGCTAGGAAGCTAGTGGGGAGAAGGTGTCTAGCCTTTTTGGCTCGATGATAGTGTGGAGTCCCCCTCTATTGAGTCAGTTCCAATCGTTTCAGAGTTCCAAGAGGTGTTTCCAGCGGATTTGCCTGGTATTCCTCCAGACAAGGATATCGATTTTTGTATTGACTTAGAGCCGTGAACTCACCCAATTTCCATCCCTCCTTATCATATGGCTCCGACAGAGTTAAGGGAGCTTAAGTCTCAGCTCCAGGAACTCCTAGATAAGGGATTTATCCATCCCAGTGCTTCGCCTTGGGGTGCTCCGGTCTTGTTTATGCAAAAGAAGGATGGTAGTATGCGGATGTGCATAGATTACAGGCAGCTGAACAAGGTCACCATCCGGAATAAGTACCCTTTACCCCATATTGACGATCTTTTTGACCAGTTACAGGGTGCATCTGTGTTCTCGAAAATTGACTTGAGGTCGAGATATCATCAGTTAAATATTAGGCCTGAGGACATCCCTAAGACTGCATTTCGGGCCCGGTATGGACATTACGAGTTCTCAGTGATGTCATTTGGGTTGACCAATGCACCAGCAGAATTTTATGAGTTTGATGAATGGGGTGATTAAACCTTACTTGGATTCGTTCATCATCATTTTTATTGATGATATTTTGATCTACTCTAAGAGTAGGTAGGAGCATGCTAAACATCTCTGTATAATGTTAGAAATTTTGAGACGTCAAAGGCTTTATGCAAAGTTCTCCAAGTGTGAGTTCTGGTTGACTTCAGTAGCATTCTTGGGGCATGTAGTGTCAGAACAGGGGGTGATGCTAGATCCACAGAAGATAGAGGTAGTCAAGAGTTGGGTCTGGCATAGCTCGGTGACTGAAGTGAGAAGCTTTGTAGGCTTGTAGGCTACTATCGTAGGTTTGTCAAGGATTTTGTATCCATTGCTACCCACTTGACAAGGCTGACACAGAAAGACGTACCATTTGTGTGGTCCGACAAGTGCGAGGAGAGCTTTCAAAAGCTCAAGACACTTTTTACCACGGCTCCTATTTTGTATTTGTTGGTTGAAGGTAAGGACTTTACTGTTTATTGTGATGCTTCACATTCTGGTTTGGGTGGTGTGTTGATGCAGGATAGGAATGTGATATCCTATGCTTATAGGCAATTGAAGATGCATGAGAGAAACTATCCGGCTCACGATTTGGAGTTGGCAGCGGTGGTGTTTGCATTCAAGATTTGGAGACACTATCTTTATGGTGTCAAGTGTGAGGTGTTCACTGACCATCGTAGTCTGCAACATGTCTTCACTCAGAAAGACTTGAACCTAAGGCAGAGAAGGTGGATGGAGTTGTTAAAGGACTATGATTTGACTATTCAGTACCATCCGGGTAAGGCTAATGTGGTGACAGACGCATTGAGCCGGAAGACAGTTAGCATGGGCAGTTTCGCTTGTTTGGGGGTGTCCAAACGACCACTTGCTAAGGAGATTTAGACATTGGAATCTAAGTTCATGCACTTGGGTATTTCAGAACAAGGTGAGATATTGGTAGGTATTGAGGTCAAATCCACATTCATAGAGGAGTTAAGGGCCAAACAGTTTCAGGATTCGCAGTTGAGCAGGCAATATTTGGAGAGTCCGGGGATGCCACATTGGATTCTGGCGGTATGTTAAATTTCAAAGGAAGGGTTTGTGTTCCTTGGGTTGATGACATGATTCATAAGGTGTTGGCAGAGGCTCATGGTTTGCGGTATTCGATTCATCCGGGTCTAACCAAAGATGTACAGAAATTTGAGGCAACTTTATTGGTGGCCTGGGATTAAAAGGGACAACGGATTTTTTGTCCAAGTGTCATAATTGCGAGCATGTCAAGTATGAACACCAAAGACCTGCAGGACTACTTCAGAGAATGCCCATTCCAGAGTAGAAGTGGGAGAGAATAGTCATGGATTTCGTGGTAGGTCTTCCCAAGACTTTGGGAAAATATGAGTCTATTTGGGTCATCATTGACAAGCTGACCAAGTCAACTCATTTTATTCTGGTCAGGGTAGATTACAATTTGCAGCAATTGGCTAAGATCTACGTGAAAGAGATTGTGAGATTGCATGGGGTGCCACTGTCCATTATTTTAGACAGGGGTACGCAGTTTACCTCTATGTTTTGGGGTAAGTTACATAAAGAGTTGGGTACACAACTCACCTTTTGTACAACCTTCCATCCCCAGACTGATGGTCAATGGGAGAGGACGATTTAGGTATTGGAGGACATGCTGAGAGCATGTGCGATTGACTTCAGGGGTCATTGGGACCAGTTTCTACCATCGTGTGAGTTCTCATACAACAATAGCTACCACTCCAGTATCGACATGGCACTGTTCGAGGCTCTGTATGGGAGGAGTTATAGGTCACCTATAGGGTGTTTTGATGAAGGCGATGTAAAGCCTTTGGGTGTAGACTTGGTAAGAGAAGCACAAGAAAAGGTAAGAGGCATTCAAACCAAGTTGCTAGCTCCCCAAAGAAGGCAGAAGGAATATGCGGATCGCAAGGTAAGGGATATGGACTTTCAAATTGGTGAGCGGGTATTGTTGAAAGTGTCACCAATGAAGGGAGTTATGCATTTCGGTAAGAAGGACAAGCTCAGCCCTCAGTTCATTGGACCATTTGAAATTCTTAAGATCGTAGGGCCAGTGGCTTACAGATTAGCACTGCCTCCCAGTCTGTCGGGCGTCCATCCGGTATTCTATGTATCTATGCTGAAGTAATACCATGGGGATGGGGACTACATCATCAAATGGGATGAGGTGTTATTTGATAAGGATCTTGGCTATGAAGAGGAATCGGTTTTGATTCTTGATCGGGATGTCAGAAAAGTGAGGACAAAGGTGATCAGTATAGTAAAGGTTCAATGGAAGCATCATCCGGTTGAGGAATCCATTTGGGTAACCAAGAAGGACATGCGGGACAAGTACCCTCACCTGTTTGAGGATACAGTTACTACTATTTTCTCTATTTACTTTTCATATTTTTGGGTTTGATCATTCGGGGATGAAAAATGGGTAAATTGGTATCTATAGTAATGAACGGATTTGTTTTTATGGGTGAACTATTCATGCCAATTCTTAGAGTTAGAAAACTCCGGATTTAGGAGTTTGAAATTCTGGGCTAGGCTAGTCTTGACCGGTTTTGGAGCGAGGTATGGCCTAGGGCAATCCGATAAGGATTGTGTTAAATGTCTTGATTTGAGCTAGTTTTCCATTTAGCTAAGACATAAAGGATTCCAGGGGACTTTTAAGAATCAAATTCGAGTAAGTAGAACTCCCAAAATCGAGGTTGACGTAAAGGGGTTATTCTGGGACGTTGGGAAAATAAGTGTGTTGTAAAATGGACTAATTTTGAAGATTTTATGACTTTCTGTCCCGTGTCAACCATCGTAGCGGTTGACACTCCACCATAGCAACCTCCACCATAGTGGAGAAAATACCACTACAGCGGAAGTCAACGCTGGTCAGCCTTCGACATAGTGGATGAATCCGCTGTGGCGGTACCTCTATAGCGGAGCGTGACAGCATTTAATGCAGAAACTTCCCCAAAATAGTTCAGTTTTTCTTGAAATAATTTAAGAGAAGAGGGGGCGATTTAGGGCGATTTTCATCTATTTTCCACCATTTTTCATCCTAAAGGTAAGGATTCTACTCCCCAAACTCCATAATATCTTTCCTACGCTATAAAATTGCTAGGGGTGGACTTGGAAAAAGGTTTGGGATAACCTAGGATTGTAGAATCTTGGGAAAAAGGGGAATTCTAAGGTGCTAGAGTTCTTGGGTATTATTTATAGTCAATGGGTAATGATCACCAAACTTTAATTCTCTAAATGTATAGGTAAAAATAATAATCTTAGGTGAATTAATGGCGGGGAAGCCTGGAAAGGGTTGGGATGATCATAATTTGGCCTGGGAATTAGGATTTTGTATAATTTGGGTAATTTAGACCAGTTAATTAACTATAGTGTTTATGTGTTTGTTTCTAGACCAAGAACAAGAAAGGGATCCTGAAAAAGGGAAAGCTCCGGCACTGTAGAGCTTGATTATTTGAGGTAAGTGGTGGTTATTGATTCCTGTCTGCATTGTATGTTTGTGTACCTTTGTCTAAGTATTTGTATGGTTTGCATTACTTAGGAAATGATTTAGGAATGTCCAAAAGTCCTATTTTCAGTCTTGTGAAATGAACTAGGTGTCATTGCTTGTTGGTTTACAAGTGTTGATTGTTCATTGTTGTGGTTGTGGATTTATGTGATATTCGATTGGATCGGGTACCACGCTTGGTACGAAAAATACTAACTGGTTGACTCGGGTACCACGCTTGGTATGGGAAATACTAACTGGTTGGCTCGGGTACCACGCCTGGTACAAGTTTACTTATTGCATTGTGCATTTGCTTTGGTTCCATGAGTGAAAGGGGCTGTGTTTATAAATTATGATATTGCATTTTGGTCCTTGAGAGGCCAGGTTCTATATTGATCTGTGAGTTTGGTCTTGGTGTAGACCGTGTAGTATGTTGATCTGTGAGTTTGGTCTTGGTGTAGACCGGGTTGTATGTTGACACTTAGGTGTTGTCTAAAGGGGATCTAGGGTGGTTCCAGGATATGTAATGCAGTATAATTATTGTTTATTGTGAAATGTTAATCATGGTTGTAAAAGTGGATTACATGTAGGGACAAGCTAGGGAGAGACTTGTACTCTAGAATTACCTGATGACTTGTTTACATGTTTCCTGTACTATTACTTGATTTTTGTGCTGTTCATACACTGTTTATTTGGAACTGGCTGATTATCCTACTAGTAGACAGTGGTTATGTACTGATACTGCACTTGCTTGTCTTTTTGTGAGTACAAAAAATCTTTCGGCGATTGACGCAGGACCTCACCTGCAAGCCTGACACTTCCAGATATTAAGGGTG
The DNA here is from genome assembly GCA_003996215.1 of Jaltomata sinuosa. Taxonomy (NCBI): domain Eukaryota; kingdom Viridiplantae; phylum Streptophyta; class Magnoliopsida; order Solanales; family Solanaceae; genus Jaltomata; species Jaltomata sinuosa. Next base: position 87,401 of record QJPP01001582.1, on the reverse strand, counting down.
AGCTGTTCGATTGAGGTGCCTTGATTTTTATCTGTTTCAGTTGTAGCCCACTTATTTCGGGCTTAGACTATTTCTTTATTTGGGGTTGCATCCCCGTACTCTAGTTTTGTAGTGTTTTAGTACATTGATTTTCAGATTCTAGGGAGGAATTTTCTGCAGGTTATTTATAATAGAGTTGGCTTATTGATATTTATTGCTAGTTTACTTTTCGCACATTGGTTTTGAGCTATTAGAATGGTTAAGTTATGGGAAGTGATGGTTCACTCATCCGGGGGGTTGAGTGAGTGTCACTCACAGCGGTCTGGGTCGTGACAATTTTATTGGGGTTGCATCCCCATTCTAGACTTTTGGTAGATGTTTTGGTACGGTGAGTTTTAGATTCTAGGGGTATTTTTCGCAGATTATGATGTTAGTGTTTGTTTTTAGCTATGGATGATAGGTTATTTAAATACATCTGGTTTTGAGCTGTTATACTCGTTAAGTTTTGGGTCGATATTGATTCGCTCATCCGGGGTTTTTGGGTGGGTGCCACTCACGACGGATTGGGTTGTGACACTATCATACTAAACCTTTTTAATATATATTGTCTTCTGTAGTTTAAGCTATTCATCTATCGGACAACCCCAAAATCACATAAGTCCTCAAACAACATGGTTTGTGGACCATACTTTTACTTAAGAAACCTTCTTCAAACTCAATTGTCGCACCAGTCTATTATCAATAGATATCGAACCTTTCTCATAAGCCAAAACATTAATCTAGTTCCACTTCCTCAATCTGAACTTTTATGATCATCATCATGAACATATCATCTAATCACAGACACATGGAAAAAAATGAACAACAAACAATCTAGGAGGTAAAGCAAGTCTTTATGATACCAAACAAGTTCGATGCTATTCTCATACGGACCAACATACTTTTAAGCTTAGTTCAGTTTTCTTATTGCATTTCATAACTCCCTGCATGAGGCCAAAATAAATCTTTTCACCTTTCATAATCTTCATATCACTAACTCCCTTATCTCCATAAGACTTTTATTTGCTTTAAGTAGTTCGGAGTAATTTTATTATCAATTAGATTTTTTTTTCAAAGCTTGTTGGGACTCTGAACACAATAATTATTACTCACCAAGATCAAACCACTAACTAGTGACCGACACCGACATCTATATAAAGCCTCAAATAAAAAAATTTGCATACCAAGTTAGTAACAAATATGAGATACAACCTCTATCAAAAGCAACTAATCACCAACCACTCAATATGTTATATTCATTCGACTAGTGTTGATATTGGATACTGATACTCTCTTATTTTCTCCGTTTGTAAGAACACAAGTGCCACAATCACAGTCCAATAGTTGAACACATAATCCATACTTACATACAGTAGTGTTAGACTACACCCAATTATTTCTACATAATACTCTCACGTAAAATAGCATTGGAGCACATTCTTATGCCTCTAAATCTCGATCATACGTACGATAGTACTGAAAAACATTCTTACATCCCTACTTAGCACTCTCATGTACAACAGTGTTGAAACACATCCAAATATTCCTACATAAGACTCTCATGTACGGTGGTGTTGGAACATGTGCATCCATATACCCCTAAATAACACTCATGTATGGAAGCGCTGGAACATATCCATACACTCCTACATAAATATTCCATGCACTCTTACTCTCGTCACACATGACAATACACGTTTTTTTTAACTTCCTCTCGAAGATAACCATGTTTACAAAATTTTCTTTTTGATTCTCCAACACTCGTATTTTATATATATAACAGTTCAAACACTAAAGAACAGTATTTGTAATACCATGTATCACTATCTATCAATATTAACTCTCTTAGTTTGATCTCAATGCAATTTTTATGAATCTCAAAAGTACTGAATATCATAAATGTTAAATCTTTTCGATTATAATTCTTCTTAAGTCAACCACCTTCTTAAGTCAATCACTACAAGTGGACATACATTGAACACTCTAAACATAATGCTTCCACTTTATTCACTATAAAAAAAACTATTATTAGACCCCCATTAGGCTAGGACTTTTGAACCGATTAACTTTTTCTACTCCAACAAAGACAACTGTAATGTACACATACTAACACCTTAGTGTGCATAAGATCATAATTTTTCACCTTTTTACTAAATAATTTAATGCTTAAAAACATCTCAACATAAAATTAATGTTCACACTTTTGGTATTATCTCGATGTTCATAAAACCCTCTTCAACAGTTACACATGCTTCTATCAAAAAAAAATCTCATATCTCATAACGAACATAATAACAATCACATGAGCATTCTGAATACTCGATGCATCTAGTCCATGATGATTAGTATTGACTTCGGCTATTCATAAGACGTCACCAGATTTTCATGCTAACTATATCAAGTCCTGATATATGTCTTCAAAATATCCACCCGTTTTTCCTTCTGCTCATTGTATCTATATCACAATTTTATTTTAGAATAGAAAATAACACCATTTAACTGAAGGAATAAATCATGTAATTATGAAAAAATAAAAAGATATTCGCCCTTCGCAAAGCTCTATGTCATTTGTCTATTATCAATAATCATTGCATAGATATACCATTCTTCCCAGTGAACAAAATTAATCACTTCAAGGCATTATACTTTATATGTTAACCTCTTAATCACAAAGTCCTATAAATTGCATTTTGAGTTCCCTTCGACTTTGCAAAGTCATTCCACAGAAAAAAAAATCAAATTTCTGATAGCATACCAATAGCCAACTCTATCTCCTTATCATGTGTTACATGGTGTAGGATCTCAAAAATGCATAGAAGATTCATTAACCATCGAGATTAACTCAATACCCCATTTCTCAATCCAGTGCACCAAGTTATAATTGATATAATACACACTCTTCCTTTATCATATATAAAACTTTTACGAATGGATAGCTTAGCTTGCAGGGATATATAGTGAATCCTTTTTATTCAATACTAGGCTCAATCATAAAGAAAAATTCAAAAGCTTTTTATGAAAATCAAGTGTAAGAAAAGACGCCTCCAATTCGAACCAAAGATAACCTCAAGGTTACTTATATCAAGTTATAATAGTATGTAAGTGTATCATGATTCTTAACTGAGTCCACACATATTCGATAGACTGGTAAATAATAGCATGCTTCCCCACTTTGGTGGAAACAACAAATGGTACATTCAAGTACTCAAGTTCTCTATTTATCTTCATCTACACTATCACCTCACTAACGTGTTGCTCCTCTTCCAATATCTTGAGTTTAACTGAACACAACATAAGTTAACAAAGTCATGCAAACTGATTAATTTTCTCAGTGATAGCCATGTCATTATTCATTTACTCAAATTACTTCTATTATGGTTCGTTTATTTTCAAGGTATGCGATAGTCTTTATTTTCCACATCTTACTCTTGCTTCAACAACTAATCATGCCACTGTACATTGAGTTTCATAGTGAATCTCTTATCATATTTGTCCATAAAGCCTTATGCTTAACTATATTCTCGCTAACAAACTGGGATTTACCAATGAACATGTTATGATGTTGTAGCGCTATTATCATCCATATACTCAATGTACTTGAATTATGTATTCTAACATTACTGTTATACTTAAGACATCACTAATAACAGTGAAACACCTTAAGAGGCATTAAGCTTAGAACCTTACAAGCACTATCTCAAAATATTTTTCACTACAAGGCCCAACCATTTAAATGTGGGTAAGCTATTACACTCCTTACATTCTTGTTGTATTCCTTTCCTTTACTGATCAGACTCATACCATATAATTATTTCCACAACCTCGAATTTTAATAAGCCACTCTTACACAAAAATCATATCATTTGGTTACTTTTCCATTCACACGAATTTGTGACTTTAAAAGTTTCACCAACTTTTGAACTTCTTAAAAAAAATTGGTAGAGGTTCCATTATAAATAGAGTTATTCCAAAAGTACCTGTCCAATCTCAACTACAATAATACACATATAACTCATATATCAATTTCACTCTCATCTGCACATATATTACAAAATAAACTTCAAGTTAATTGTGTCATCTAGCAGAGGAGTATATGCGTATCCTAACCATCTATGAAAGAAACATCCCAAGATTCAACTTGATTCAACTTAATGCACGAACAAGGAATAAAAGAAAGGAAAACATCCTAGATGTTCAATAGCCTCAAGTTCATAAGAATGACCATCTACATACCCATGAACAAGACTCTACTAAACACTGCTCCATGGACCGGGACCTAAAGCCTAGGCTGTGATACCAACTTTGTCACATCCCAAAATACCCCTAGACGTGACTGGCACCCAGTAACATCACCTGTCAGGAGAACCAAATATCTATTCACTTACACAATTGTATAAGCACTGAGAGAAATTACGTGCAAGTCTACACACATCTATAATAATCAACAAATGAATAATAATGATCCAACAAAATCCATAATCAATCTATTAATTCAAAGATTACTCAAAAACCAGCTCTCTAGCTAAAATCCCGCAATAAGATCATGGAGCATCTAAAAGAGTAACATGAGTTTAACTGTCGGGCATGCAAACCCAAAAAAAAGATATAAGCTAATAGATAGAGCTGAAATAGTAGCCTCCACGAACAATGCGAAGGCTCACCTCAGCAACATAATCTACGCGAACGGAATCATCAGCCACTAATCTCACCATCTTCAATGGTATCTGCATGCACATGCATGTAAGGAGTGAACTATATATAAATATAACCCATTTAGATCCTCGACTCACCACTTTAAATACTCCTCGAACAAGTGTTAGAAAATACAAACACACTACGAGCCAAAAATAACATACAAAGGAATTATATCATAATAGAATATTTAACAAGTTCCTGAAAAATCATTTATCAAGAACTATATCTCAACACAATTTACACTAGTTGGCTTTTCATAAATGACGGTTAATCAATTAATCAACACCACAAGTTCCTGGCAGCATACACAATGCACCAAATATATCAAGGAGCATACACAATACTCGAGGGAGCATACATAATGTCCCGTATTAAATAAAAAAGAATACACAATGCTTAGAGAAGCATACACAATCCCCTAATTTAATCAGGAAGCATACACAATGCCCCTACCTCATAGTACACAGTTGTATCACATCGCAAAACAATCTATAACGAACCTTAGTGTACTTGAAAATAAAATATATGCGGCTAGCCTCAAGGACCAATGATTCTGCCAAGCTCACGCTCGTTCCAACACATGGACCGAGCAGACAAAAATATATTTTCAAAACAAATTTGAAAAATAAGCACTCAAAGCTTAAAGTCTCACTTACCTCGCTCACAACAAGTTCGCCAACCATGCAATGCAAAGAATACCAACCATATAGCCTCCAATGGTTTCAATCTATGCAAGAATATTAATTAACGATATCAATTATGCTATTCAGGGTAAAGTCTCAGTATTCCTAACTTTCAAGCTTAGAGCTAAACTATAATATCTCGCACCTTAATCCACGAATTATCATTAAAAATATTTTAATCTTACTGTTCCAACTTTAGTTAGCGAAAATTCTGTCAAATTGATTAACACTCTATTTCTCGAAACAATGCTCAAACTGAGTACGAATAACTTAAGGTAGAAATCAGAAACAGTGCCGAACCAGTGGCTTCAAGTAAGCAATACAATGGTTTAGACTTTGAAAATTTCTAAAGTATTTGTTAATGCTCACTGAATTCTTTTTTCTCAATTGGCCATAATCATTGCTACACCTTCGTTAATTATTTCCAATCATTAACTACCCTCTCATTATTATCTAATCATCACAAAAGAATGGAAACTACAGAAGGACGATTTTCTTTTTACAAAGCAGATTTTGACATCCCAAATTGTGCATCTTAATCCACTAACCCATCAATCATTATCCTAATCATTAAAAGGGTAAATATTATAATCACTTTCTGCAAATCCGATGCAATATATATACCATTGTAATTAATAATTTGATGCCAATATCTTAAGTTGTTCATATTAAACATGGGTTTAACTGTCACCCATTAAATCCCTTCATGATTCAGTGCTTCTCTATCTAATAACCAATACAAATATACTAAATACATGCTAAGGACAAAGTAGTTTCAATACCTGAATTATGAAATCTCTACTGCACTTCCTCACGCTGTCTGTTATTTCTCAAAGATTTCTCAAGGCTCGATTCTTCTCTTCTAAAACTAAGGAAAACAACTGCCCTAATATTCTACTGATTTTGTAACAACGACAATAATCTGAATAAGAGAATAGGCTTGGCCCACTCCTTTTAATTCTCCCTACTTATTTAATTCTTTATTTTGTTGAAAAAAACTAATTCATATAAAAATACTACAATTTTAGGCTAAATTCTTCATTTTTTAATCATTGTAAAATTCATGTAAGTCATTGATACTATGTGTAAATCATTAAAATCTGGTATGAATCATGTAATAAGTACAAGGCCTGAATTTCATAGAAATCTGCATAATATGGTAAAAACCCTAGTTTCTAAAACCTTTAATTTGGAAATAGAATACTGAGGTTTTGGGCATAAGGGCGAACTGAAACCTTATTGAACACCCACATACCTGAATGTAGAAGAATCTTAAACTTGAACTGAGGTTTGATGATTTGGAGAAGAATGTCTTAGGTTTGTAGCTTGAGAGAGAACTTTCATTTATTTTCTGAAACTTAGTCGATGGAATGAGAGAAATTACTCTAATTCCGACAAAAATCCCATAAAATATATCCAAATCGACTTAGTATAGGATTTAAAAGAGCAAAAAAAGATTAGAAATACCCCGAACTTAAAAATAAAAGTTGCAGAAATTTCTCGTCGGATGGGCTATCCCACGGCCCGTGGAGGGAATCGTCAGGGGAAAACTCGGTTGGTCCTCTGGACCATTCCCACTGTTGAGGCCCACGGCTCGTGGGACCTCCCATGGCGCGTGCCCTTTGGTCGTTGGGCTGACGGATGTTGGCTAAGCCACTGGACCATTCCCATGGTTCACCCTATAGCTCGTGGGACCTTCTACGGCTCGTGGGTTAGCTCTTTGGAGCTGAGAAAATAGGGACGACTCCCATGGACATCTACGAAGTGTTTACTTAACTATCATATTAGTTTATAGAGTCCTTACCTCTTCGTTTGAGGAGTTGTATATTTTCACTTTATATGCACATATGCTTCCATTTGAATGTCTAAATGTTCATTGTGTCATATATGTTCTTAAGTAATGCTGTCACAACCCAAAATTGAGCCTCTACAGAACTTAAATCAGTAAAAATGGAGGCGTTTTATCTTTAAAATCTGAAATCAATAGTAAAATAGTTCAAATCCATTTTAAAACTTTGAAATGCATAGTAATAGTGAAAACCTCCTTTTTAACTCGAAAACCAACCATTCTTTCTTAGCAACCCATTTATGTGCCAAGTCCATGAACGCGGAAAAGGAATGCAAGCAGTACAGTACCCAAGTAAATACAAAAATATACACCAAAAATAAGGCCAAGGCACCCTCCAAACAAGGTACTCACCTGAAACTCCATCCATTCCAAAGCTATGGCCTCGGGCCCATAGTTACACAATTAACGATAAATAACGATGGAAAAATAGAACTATAATACAAAAATAAACCAAGGAACCTACTCTACCTCTCAAACCTCCTAAAATTTCTCTAAGGATTCTAGGCTAACCACAACAAATCTACAAGCCCCTAAACTAAGGATAAACATGATAAAACTATTCTCCAATCCTGGATATGGCCAAAATAAGCAGAAAATAAGATTTAAGCCTAATTCTAGCCTAAAACCTACCCCAACGTTCATGCAACCTATAACATATAGAATCACACTAAACCGAGTCTAAAATAAATAAACCATAATCAACCGCGGGGCCAAACTGCAAACATGAACCATCAATCGTGTGTCATCCCCTTTGGAATAGCCTCAGAATGCTGCCACGCTATCACAAACACAAACTAGACATCAAAACAAAAATAATAACACCTATTTTGCAATACAAAATTTCAGGCTGGTAATCGGGTCCAAAAATGACCCTTGAGGCCCGCTTACGAAACAAAAAATGAAATTTATAAACCTGCTTCCAATGAGGTGTGGGGTGCATACCTAAAATTTGCATGGAAAAGGAAGAGAATTTGGACCTCAAATGCTCTGAAACATGCCACTTTAATTGAAGGATCAACATGCAATTAGAATCAAATTTACGGAAAGAAACACGGAAATAATGCTAGAATAAGTACTAGAACATAGAGGGAAAAGGAATTACCTCAAGAGAATACAGAATCAACGGGAAATGGGGATTTTCCTTCTTAACCAAGCTCTATACAATGGTGGAAAGAGTTAGGAAAATGATTTGAAATAAAGAAGACAACTTCATTTAACTGCCAATGATTGATGCACCTGCGATCAAGTTGACGTAGCTGTGGCTAGACCACCACAGGGGCAGAGGTCAACGGAAAACCCCAGCCCCGTAGGTGCGATACACAAGCCATAGGGGCAGAAAAATGAGAGCAGGGTAGACGCCCTGCTAACATCACCTTGCACCGCAGGTGCACTGCTTGAGCACAGGGGCAGTTGCACAGGTGCGGCCAAGGTACTGCAGCTGCACCTATACCTGAACTAGCAGCACCAACTTCCAAATCATACCCTACTAAAAATAGCATTCTGACTCAACGAAATCAACAAATTTCATAACAAAGATCGTTTTGATAAAAAGTGGTCCCCATGCCTAAAAACCAGCTTTTATCGAAAAGAAACCAAATAGCCCAAAATGAGTCTGGAAGCCTCGGGACTCAAACCAAAGGTTTTACTAGCCAAAAGTCAACATTCTAGAGCTAACAATGCTAACAAAATTTACATCTGAGGCCATCTTCTCCGATTGTTGATCAAAGTTAACTCTCCTAGTTATAAGAGTTTCAAAATAGGGAAATAAGCTTAAAACACAAATGAAGTACCCCGGAACCAAACCATCAGTCTTGGTAAGTCATGAATGACTAGTAGCTACTATGGGAAGTCTCGAAACACAAGAAAATTACCTAGAGGGTCATTAGAACATCCACTACTAAAAGAACGTTCATGAAAGATACCTGAAGGCTCGAAAATGTGAGGATAGTAGGTCTGCATATTGATATCAATCTCCCAAGTTACCTCCTCAACAGAATGATGCCACCACTAAACCTTAACTGATGAAATCTCCTTGGACCTCAAATTCCTAACCTGCCTATTTAAGATAGCAACTAGCTCCTCCTCAAAGGCTAGACACTCATCCAACTGAACCAAATCCCACTAAAGCACGTGAGACTTATTCGGGATATAATGCTACAACATGGAAACATGAAAAATAGGGTGAACAACTAAAGGAGCAGGAGATAAGTCTAGCTCATATGCTACATCTCTAATGCAACGAAGGATCTTAAATGGCCCAATGAATCTAGGACTGAGCTTACCCTTCTGCCCGAACCTCATTACGCCCTTCATGGGTGACACCTGAAGGAATAATCAATCACTAATCATGAACTCTTACTCTCGAACCCCTTGAACAACATAACTCTTCTGCCTACTCTGGGTAGTACAAAGTCTCTCCTGAATAACTCAAACTTTATCCATGGAATCATAAAGTATGTCAGTACCTCACGATGTAACCTCAAAGGCATCAAACCAACCTACTGGAGACCTACACTTCCTACCATATAATGCCTCAAATAGATCCATCTAAATGCTAGAGTAATAGTTATTATTATAAGCGAGCTCTGCTAAGGCTAAGAATTGGTCCCACTGACCTCTGATATCAATAACACAAGCCTGAAACATATCCTCCAGAACCTAAATAGTGTGCTCTGACTGACCATCAGTGTGCAAATGAAAAGCAGTGATAAGCTCTACTCTGGTACCCAACTCTCTTTGAATAGACCTCTAGAAACAAGAAGTAAACTGAGTGCCATGATCAGAAATAATAGAAATAGGCACCTCATGCAAATGAACAACCTCCCACATGTAAATCTGAGCTAGCCTCTCTGAATTGTAAGAAGTTTGAACTGGTAGAAAATAAGCAACTTCATCAACCTATCCATAATCATACATATAGCATCAAACCTCTACAAGGTATGTGGAAAGCCTACTATGAAGTTCATAGCTATCCGCTCTCTTTTCTACTCTAAAATGCTCTAAAATGTGTAGCCTCTGGGTCAAATCACCTAGGCTCTAGTGCTCAAACTTCAGTTGATAATAGTTCAAGCACCTAGATAAGAAATTTGAGATATCCCTCTTCATCCCATACCACCAGTAGTGTTGTTGCAAGTCATGATACATCTTAGCTTCCCTAGGATAAATAGAATACCTCGAGCAATGAGCCTCTTCTAAGATCAACTGGACCAGGTCTCTAACTCTAGGAACATAAATATGACCCTCAATCCTCTAAATGCTCTTAAAATCTAATGTCACCTTCCTAGCCTCGTTGCTCAACACCTTATCATGAATGATCCTCAACCTCATATCATCAATCTATTTTTCTTGAATTTGCTCTAATAAGAAAGATCTAGTATTAACACAAGCAAAAATATGGCCCAGCTCAGAAATATCAAGTCTAACCAACCTGTTATCTAAGGACTGGATGTCCAAAGCTAAAGGTTTCTTATCTGAAGCCAAGAAAGCCAAGCTACCCATACTCACTGCCTTTTGACTCAAGGCATCCGCTACCATGTTTGCCTTGCCCAAATGATAAAATATCGATAGGTCATAGTCCTTCAGTAACTCCAACTACCCGCACTCTCTCAAATTTAGGTCTTTCAAGATGAAAATGTATTGCACACTATGATGGCCGATGAAGATCTCACAATACATGCCATACAGATAATGCCTCTAAGTCTTCAATGCAAAAACTATTGTCGCTAACTCCAAGTTATGAGTGGGGTAATTCTTCTCGTGAACCTTTAGCTATTTGAAAGCATAAGCAATATCTCAGCCATGCTGCATCAATACATACCCTAAACCAACTCTAAAAGTATCACAATACATAGTAAACCATTGACCCTTAATCGAAAGAGTAAGAATCGGAGCTGAAGTCAATAAGGCCTTGAACTTCAGGAAGCTTTCCTCACACTCATCAGACCACCAAATAGGGGTTTGAGTGGGGGACAACCTAGAGGTTAAGGTTAGGAATAAGCTATGGCACTATCTCAGGTCCAGGCTAGGGCACCATCATTAGAGGTTAAGATTGAGATAGAGGACCTACTGCCTCAGTTGAAGGGTCTGGTGCATCCCTGACTCTAGTAGGATTGTGTCCACACTAGTTCTTCAGGACATTATGGGCTGGATCTTGAGTTTTCTAGAGGGTGTGTCATAGGTGGGAACTTTGCTTGGTACCCCAAGTGGTTCTCAAGATAGAGATGAGCCTCAGACTTCAGTATAGGCTGCTGCATAGGGTGTTCAAATTCTAGGGGTGTATCCTACTACTTGGCTCCCTATTTAGTGTTTTTTTGGTGTCGATTATCGCTCAGCCTATTGCAACTAGGCCCGTGATATCAATAGAGAAGTAGAAGATGTTTAGGTGGTTTATTAGATTGAGACCTCCCAGGTTTGTTTATGCTCTAGAGGAGGACACATATGAGTTTCTGGTGAGTTGTCAGGAGAGGTTGCATAACCTTGGGCTAGTTGATTCATATGGGGTTGATTACACCTTGTTTCAAATAGTGCGGCCATCCAAGTAGTAGTAGAGAGCATATATTGAGTGTCGATCAGCTGGATCACCTCCGATGACTTGGGTGTAGTTCATTGAGGCTTTTTTGGGAAGTTTGTGCCTTGCAGCATTATTAAGAGATTGAGAGATTAGTTCATGGATCTACAGAAGGGTGGCTATTCTTGTTAGGAAAGGTTTTCTTATCAGGGTACGTCTAGCAAAGGGTGTTACGAGTGTGGTGAGTTAGGGAATTCTGCTAGAAAGTATTCTATATTCAGGTATAGAAGACAATAGGGTCAGAAGGTTTAATCCCCTAGGGCTCCATTGGTACCAATAAGAGCCAATGCACAAGGTATTAAGGCTGATCCCCAGGGTGCTAAAGGTGGATCTCAGTTAGGTTGGGCGGGTGGTCATGCAAGTGGTCAATTCAAGGGTGGATGTAGACATCTTTATGATTTTTTGAGTAGGCCGGAGGTTGAGGCTTTAATATGGTCATTGCATGTATGATCTCAGTTTGTCATCAGCCAGCTTCTACCTTATTTGATCTGGGGTCTACCTTTTTCTATGTGTCTGATTACTTTGCTACTCATTTGGATTTGTCATATAAGCCTTTACCTGTACCTATGCATGTATCTACTTTTGTATGTTATTCTTTAGTAGTGGATTGAGTGTATCAATCATATGTAGTGACCCTCTTGGGGTATGACACTTGGGTAGATCTTGTTATCCGAGATATGGTTGATTTTGACATGATTCTAGGCATAGATTAATTATATCCTTACCATGCGATATTGGATTGCTTTTCCAAGACTGTTACCTTAGATATGCATGTCATCCCCCAGATATTATAGAGGGTTACTGATAGTCACGTGTCAAGGGGAGTGAATTTTTTTTTTAAAGGTGCGGTGGTTAATAGGATATGAGTGTTTGGCTTATCTAGCGCATGTTAGGATACTAGCACTGACACTCTTTCTCTTGAGTCAATTTCTATGGTTAGTAAGTCTGAAGATGTGTTTTCTCTAGATTTAGCTGGCCTTCTGCCCAACCATGATATTAGTTTTGGTATCGATTTTAAGCTGGTCACCTGACCCATTTCTATTCCTCTATATCAAATAGCACCAGCAGAGTTGATAGAGCTAAAGAAGTTGCATCAGGACCTTTAGAGTAGGGGTTTATTAGGACTAGTGTTTCTCCATAGGGTGCTCTTATTTTATTTGTGAAGAAGAAGTATGGTTCCTTGCATATGTGTATTGACTACCAGCAGCTGAATAAGGTGACTATCAAGAATAAGTATCTGATATCACATATTGATGACTTGTTTGACCAACTCCAAGGTGCGGTAATGTTTTCTAAGAGAGACTTGAGATCAGGCTACCATCTGTTGAGGATTAGGGCAGGAGATATTCCTAAGACTACCTTTAGGACTCGTTATAGACACTATTATTTCTTGGTTAGATCTTTTGGCTTGACCAATTCCATAGTGGCATTTATGGAGTTTATAAATGACATCTTTAGGCCCTATTTAGGCTTATTTATGATAGTGTTCATCAACAATATCTTAGTTTACTCAAGGATTAGGGAGGAGCATGAGGAGCACTTGAGAGTAGTGCTTTAGGCTTTGAAGGATCAATGTTTGTATGCAAAGTTCTCTAAGTGTGAGTTTTGTCTTGAGTCCATGGCATTCTTGGGGCACGTGGTATCCAAGGATGAGATTATGATGGATCTGGTGAAGATTAAGGCAGTGTGTGATTGGGCTAGGCCCACTTTTCCTATCGACGTTTAGAGTTTTATCGGGTTAGTAGGTTACTACAAATAATTTATGGAGGGGATTTCCTTAATTGCACCATCATTGACTAGATTGATTCAAAAAAATGTCCCTTTCCAGTGGTCTGATAAGTGCAAGGCGAGCTTTTTGAAGCTCAAGGCTTTATTGATTTCAGCTCAGATTCTAACTCTTCCCATTGAGGGCTAGGGGATTACTGTGTATTGTGATGCTTTGAAAGTTGGTTTGGGTGGCGTGTTGATGCAGCAGGGTAAAGTTATAGCATATGCCTCTAGGCAATTAAAGTTTTACGAGAAGAACTACCCCACTCATGACTTGGAGTAAGCGATGATAGTCTTTGCATTGAAGATTAGAGGCACTCTCTATATAGGGTCCATTGTGAGATTTTCAGCAATCATCACAGACTACAATATTTCTATAGCTAGAAGGACCTTAATCTGAGACTGTGTAGGTAGTTAGAGTTGCTTAAGGAGTATAATATTCTAATTCTCCATCATCTGTGCAAGGGAAATGTGGTGGTAGACTCTTTGAGCTAAAAGGAAATGAATATGGGGAGTTTGGCTTTTCTTGTAGCTGATGAGCATACTTTGGCTTTGGTATCCAGTCCTTAGCCAATCGGTTAGTGCAACTTGACATTTTTTAGCTTTGGCGGGTTCATGCTTATGTGGAGGCAAGGTCCATGTTATTGGAGTAGATTCGAGCATAATAGTTCAAGGATGAAAAGTTGAGGATGATTCAAGATAAGGTTTTGAGGGGTGAGGCTAGGAAGGCAACTTTAGATTCTGAGGGTGTGTTACAGATTGAGGGTCATATTTGTGTTCCTAGAATTGATGATTTAGTTAGATTGATTGTGGATGAGGCCTATTGTTCTTGATATTCTATCCATCCGGTGTTAGTGAATATGTACTGTGACTTAAGAAAGCATTATTAATAGTGTGGGATGAAGTGAGATATTTCAAAGTTTTTGTATAGGTGCTTAAATTGTTCGTAGGTGAAGTACTAGCACCAGAGGCCAGGTGGTTTCACTCAGAGACTACTCATTCCTGAGTAGAAGTGGGAGCAGAGAGCTATGGACTTTGTGGTAGGCTTTCCATGTACTTTTGGAGTTTTAATGCTATTTATGTCATCGTGGATAGGTTGACCAAGTCTGATCACTTCTTGGCAGTTAAAACTTCTTATTGCTTAGAGAGATTAGCTCAGATCTACATTTAGGATATAGTCCATTTTCATGGGTACTTGGTTCTATCATTTCTTACTGTGGTACTCAGCTTACATCATGTTTTTAAAGGTCAATTTAGAGATAGTTGGGTAACCGAGTTGAGCATAGCACAACTTTCCACCCTCAAACTGATGGTTAGTCTGAGCAGACTATTTAGGTTCTAGAGGACATGCTTCGAGCATGTGTTACTGATTTTAGGGGACAGTGGGACTAGTTCTTGGTTTTGGCAAAGTTCACATATAGTAATAGCTACTATTTGAGTATTCAGATGGCTTCATTTGAGATATTGTATAGTAGGACGTGTAGGTTTCTAGTGGGTTAGTTTGATGCTTTTGAGGTTAGGCCTTGGGGTATTAGTCTACTACATGATTTTATGGATAAGGTGTGGATTTTTCAGGAGAGACTTTTTACAAATTAGAGCACGCAGAAGTGTTATGCCGACCGGAGAGTTTGATATTTAGACTTTATAGTTGGGGATAGAGTGTTTCTTCGGGTGTCACTCATGAAGAGTGTGATGAGGTTTGGGAGGAAAGGCAATCTCAGCCATAGGTTCATCAACCCATTGAGATCTTGCAGTGTGTTGGTGATATAGCTTATGAATTAGCTTTACCTCTAACTCTTTTGGGTGTTCATGCTATGTTCCATGTGTCCATGTTGAGTAGCTGTACATTTTGGATGAGTCTCACGTGCTTCAATGGGATTCGCTTCAGTTAGATAAGACTTTAGCTGTCGAGCAGGAGCCTTTTTCTATTCTAGATAGACAAGTCCAAAAGCTGAGGTTTAAGGAGATTCTATTCTATTAGTGAAGGTTCAGTGGAGGCATCATCAAGTCGAGGAGGCTATCTGGGAGATCAAGCTTGACATGCAAACTAGATATCCTTACCTTTTGTAGCCTTCATGTACTTTCTATCCTTTGACTTTCGAGGACGAAAGTCTTTTTTAGTAGTGGATGATGTAATGACGCTCCTGGTCATTTTTGTGTATTTCTACCATTTTAACCCTTCCCATAACTTCTATATTGTATTTGTGACCTGCGAGGATGGTTTGCACAATTCCCGAGGTGTTTACTTAGGTGTTAGATGAGTTTTTTAGTTTTGAAGCTTTTAACTTGAAAGAGTTTGACTTTGGTGAACATTTTTTGAAAATGGACTCAGATGAGAATTTCGATAGTTTCGTTAAATCTGAAGGGTGAACTTTGGGTTATAGAGACCTTTGGTTTAGGTCTCGCAGCTTCTAGATTCATTTTGGGTGCTTGGGAGGATTTTTAGCTTTTAGATAAATTGTTGACTTTGGTCAATATTTCATTAAGATGACCTCGGTTGATCGTTTCAATAATTCCATAGAGTCTGAAATGCCATTTTTAGTTGGTTAGCATGTTTGGTTTGTGTTCATGGGGTTACGAATGAATCTTGGGGGTTCTTTTGGAACATAGTTAGTTTGTTTGAGCTGCTGACGAAGTTGTTGCTGATGCAGATGCTCTAGTGGATCTTGGCTTGCACCTATGGATCCGCTCCTGCGATGAGCTGGATGCACTAGCAATGGAGGGTGACGTCAAGAGGGAGTCGCTCCTACTGAGGATGCACTACATGTGCACCTGGGTTCACCCCTGTGGACTTTCTCTATTGTTGAGGTCCCTCTCATGTGGGGTTTTCCTCGCTCCTACAAAGCCTGGTTCAGTAGGTGGCTTCCATTCCTGCGAAAGTTTCACTGCGCCTGCAGTAAATCTTTCGCATGTGCGGTGTTCGCTGGTGTTTAAAGACCTTCTTTCTCACTTAAGTCATTTCAATTCTAAAGACATTTGAGAGCTCGATTAAGGAAGATTTCCACGAATTCTTTGAGAATTCATCACTTGGAAAGTTAGATTTCTTCCTCGTTTCATTCTCTTACACGTTCTAGCTCAAATTTTGTCTTTAGTTCGTGATTTAAGTCACTAAATTCTTGATTTCTTCCATGATCAAGTGGACTTTCTCAGACCAATTGAGGTCCAATTTTATTCCTATATTTGCCCAGCATTTGGGCATGCAATTCTTACCCTTGGTGTA
The DNA here is from genome assembly GCA_003996215.1 of Jaltomata sinuosa. NCBI lineage: Eukaryota > Viridiplantae > Streptophyta > Magnoliopsida > Solanales > Solanaceae > Jaltomata > Jaltomata sinuosa. The sequence goes on along the minus strand of QJPP01001582.1, from coordinate 70,602 downwards.
AGATGGTTGTGAAGAAAGATGGTGTTTTTGCTAATGGGCCCCGATGGTCGATTTTATCCGATTTCTGGCCTGAATTGTAGATTATCAATATAGATATCTTTAGTCTCGTATTAATGTATAGATTATATATTTGATAAAGTGTCAGCGATCTGAGGTTTTTCCAAAAAGGAAGGCTTTCATGTGACAGTTCAAGATCGTTGTTCGACCGTAAGGTAGGTTACAGTTTTCTTTTCTTTAAACTTAGCTCGGATAGATAGTATATTGTATAAACTACGTGTTGGGTAAGGATTTTGTGTCCTATAGGTTAGGCTTTTACACACGCAAGTATACCCGGTATGACAAGTAATATAGGACTTGAGAGTTCACATATCGATCCCATAGGAAATTGACGTATTAACAACTAAAATGAATTCCTATTCTAACTTTTCTATGATGTAAACAGGAGAAGACTGTTTAGTCTAGATTACTAACTACTAATTAATATAATTCTAATACTAAAGATGATTTTAAGTTGTTTTGTGATTTTAGAGATTATTAGTGATCCAGGGTTGCAGACTTAGAATAATCCAATTGAGTTACCGATTAACTAGTTTGACTGATTTCCTGAGTTACTGATAACGCTCAAAGTACCACTCAAATTAAGAAGCGTAAGCGATCGTTGTCAAATATAGAACCCAACAAAGGTTGGGGTCGATCCCACAGAGAATATGGTGAAAGTTAAGTCTTTAGTGAATTAATTGACTAATCGTCAATAGTTTCCGGTAAAAAGGGGGGTTTTGTGTGATCAATTCGTGAACCAAAAAAAACAAACAATAATGTATGAGAAATAATCAGTAGGAGAATGAACTAGGGAAGTGTTTACCATGGCGTTGATAACAATGTCGATTCTAAGCTTAACCGGGTTCTTTCTATATGTGTGTCACAATGTGATTTAATTAATGGTATCGTCTAAACGTTTCTCAACCAAATAGACGAATTTACTTTTCAATTCTCTCGAACTTGAAAAGGTGTGCTTTTAGATTTCAATCCTAAACATCAAGTAGATTAATCTAGTTACAGCATTAATCATAAGACGAGAGTTAGTAGTCTCGAATCCTCGTCGTTAATCAAGTTTCCCGGTTTTAATCTCTTTACTCAAGCAAATTTAAACCTAGGCATGTTCTAATGTTTCCAACCACTAGAAAACGTTAAATAATGAATGATTAACAACGTGACAATATATATATATTGAACCCATCACTACCCGGAATCTATATCGCTACTTTAGCCATGGCTCCCACAACCCTAGTTGTGGGAGTTTAGTTAATCATGCTAGAAGAAGAAGAGAAGAACGTCATATTCATAATAAAGAGAAGAGATTCTTACAATATAATGAAAACAATCTTCAATTATCCAAGAACAAGAAAAACCAAGATCCCAAAAACAAATCAAGAACACGAATTCAAGAAGCTTGAAAACGTGTTTCTTGGTCTCCAATTCTCTCCTAAAACTATTGGGTAATGTATTGTTGATGAATTAAAAGTTAATAAAAAGCAATGTGTAAAATAAACCTAACATAGAGTATTTATAGGAGTCTAGGAAACACAATCCCAAACGCATTAGGAATCCGAGAAACCAAATCCCACACACGGTAGGAATCCTAATCGCGGGCTGCCTTGGTGCGACACTGCTTTGGTGTGACGGTTTGGGTGACGGACCGTCACCACCTTGACGGCCCGTCACGGCGGCCGTCACCACTAGGCAGTGGTGCTGCCCCATTTTGACGGCTTGGGCTTGACGGTCCGTCACGAGCTTGACGGTCCGTCACTCGGACCGTCACTCTTATCCAGAACGTCTTTTTGCTCGTTTTTCCTTCTGTTTCCATGTTTGTCTCCATTTCCTGAAAATACACCATAAACATATCAAAAACGACGACGGTTGCTTGAAAACGTACGATTGTTCTTAGTTTAGAGACGTCGAAAGTGCCGTAAAATGGCGGCACATCAACACCCTCAACTTAAAACGTTCGCTTGTCCTCAAGCAACATGACACAAAAACAATATAACGACTCAACTAAGAAAACAACTCGTGTCTCTAGCAACTCATGGTCATTCAAATCGTTCATTAAATCTTAAATCAAGCTCCCTTATAGCACATAAATGTATGAAATGCTAACTTGCAAGGATCCAAACATGTCATTCCGATATGATAGAACATTATGCATACACATGCACAGCTATCCTAACAGTCCATAGACAATACAGAAATCTTGGTGCCCTCACCACAAAGAAGTCCCACACACAAAATTTAGGACTAGGTAAGATGCTCACACTCACAAATGATTTCAAACAATGCACATGCGATACCATAGGCTTGCCCTTACTATTCTATTTTAGTTCTTCAGAAAGCCGCTCAGGATCACTACAGGACTTGTTTTGGCTTGTAATGAGGCTTCAGGTGCAGGTAGGATACATTTAGGGGTTAGTGACTAAGCCCTCCTTGGAACCACCGACGTCTTATTACCACATAACTTTACTTTGTCCATCCTTATTCACCTTTGTATTTCCTTCTTTCTAGCTACAGGTGCGGCCTCTTTATTTTGATAATTCTTTTTATTACTTTTTCGATCTTTTTCATCTCTCCGTTATTTTTTCTCTTCTTAGGCACACACCCAAATTTTCACTCTATTCACAACCAATCTGTTCCGTCCTCTTTTTCTTATCATTCACCTCTACAGTAGCCACCCTCAACTTAGGCTGATTGCCTGAAGTGAGGTGCACGATGTCCTAAGAAGGACCAGGGCCAAGACAGGGTTTACCTCTATAGTAGCCACCCTCAACTTAGGCTGTTTGCCTGGGTTGAGGTGCACGATGTCCAAGGAAGGACCAGGGCCAAAATAGGGATTCAAAGTTAAACAAGAACGGTGACAGGTTATTGAAAGAACAAGGTCAATTATGGCTCAAACAGGGATCAAAGGGATTATTTGCATTTGGAAGGTCTTATAGGTTAAGTGGACTGCATACAAAAAGGGCCTGTGATCCTTTCCTAAGCAACCAAACTTCAAACTTAACAAAATAGACCGGGCAAGTTCTAGATGCATGCACAGAGTAAGAATTTATAACAATACACTCACACACACTTGGCACCAAGAAACCATACCACTACCAACTATCAAAACAACCGCTCGGCTTAAGCATACTCATTCTAATCATAACCACACAATGACATTCAAGGATCCAGACGGTCAGTCGTTTCAACATAAGTACAAAACCAGAATTTTTTTTTTTAAAGGGGCCTCCTTTTAGTAAAAAAAAAACGCCATGCTCATCACCTTCCTATAGACACTAAAAAAAACAAAAATTTAAAATAACAACCTAAACATGCCGGTTCTACTAGATAGCACACCGGAGGGAAAAGAAACACGGCAACAAAAACCCTCGGTGGTGTATGACTCACAGGTATACCAACACCCTCAACTTAGACTCATGCATTGTCCCCAATGCATACATGTGAAAGCTAAAAACTGTGAGAGAAAGGAATACCTGTGAAGTCTATAGGACTCAGATTCTGACATGATGTTGGAGACCGCTAGGGTCTCCAAAGCAGGAGAACTCGATGGAGTGTGTGCACGTGACAACCTCATGTTGCGTTCCAGCTTCCTCTTTTATTTTCTCCACAGCTAGTCGTGACCGCTTCTTCACTCTTTCGTTGCAGGTTCTCTTGCGGTGTTTTCATTTTGATCTATTTACACCGCCTTCCTCTACATGTTTCTCCTCTTGCGATCGCGACCTTACTCTCATAACAACTTGGGTTTCAACACAACCCTTATCCTCAAGATGCACATCCGCAGGAGCTTCCTCAATAACATTGACGACCGCGACCACCGTCATGTCACTTGGCTGCTTCATCAATTTGGACACATCGAACTTGACCACTTCATTGTTTAATCGGAAGGTCAATTCATTTCTCTCCATGTCGACCAATGCTCTTGCCGTGGCTAACAATGGTCGTCCCAAGATTATGGGAACTTCAAAATCTACTTCGCAATCCAAGATCACAAAGTCAGCTGGGTAGATAAGCTTACCGATCTTTACTAGCACATCAGACAATATTCCCACAGGTCGCTTTACTGAACGGTCAGCCATCATCACTCTCATGGACGTTGGTTTAGGAGCTCCCAAACCCAATTGTTTATAGACTGCTAGCGGCATCAAGTTGATGCTAGCACCAAGATCACATAATGCTCTTCCGAAGTTGAGCTTCCCGATAGTGCAGGGGACAGTAAATGCACCTGGGTCTTCCTTCTTTTCCACTAATGATCTTGAAGAAATAGCGCTGCAGTGGTGAAGGTTATCTTCTGGTTCGAAACTTACCGACCTCTTCTTGGTGATCAAGTCCTTCATCAACTTGGCATATCCAGGCATTTGTTCAAGAGCTTCAACCAGTGGGATGTTTATTGATATCTGCTTGAGCATGGTCATGAAGTTCAGGAACTTGCTATCATCCGCTTTCTTCTTCAACCGCTGCGGGAAAGGAGGCGGTGGCCGAGGCATCATAGTTGGAAGCTTTTCGGCTTCCTTGCTTTCCTCCACGAGCTTTTGAGTGACCTCCTCAACCCCCTTGTTGTTGGCGCTATCACCCTCAACTTGAGTCTGAGTTACCGGATGTGGTTCCGGTAATATTTTTCCGCTCCTTGTGGTGATCGCCATACAGCTCGCGTCATTCCTCGGATGAATAGTGTCGCTCGGCAATGTACCTGTCTTCCGTTGGTTTAGAGATGCCGAGATTCGGCCCACTTGCTGCTCCAATTGCTTAATCGAGGTGGAATGCGCCTCTACTATTTGACTCAAGGTCGATAACTCAGTCCTTATCTCTTTTACCCCAGAGTCAGTCGATTCTACCTTCAGCAACATCTTCGCCATCATGTTCTCTAGCTTGGACGTCCCTGCCTCGTTGCTAGCTTTGTCCCGATTACCAGGTGGTACATACAACCCACCTCTATCGGTGTTGTTCCTCCAGTTTACTTGGTCGCGATCTCTGTACCCAGCTTTCTCATAGTGGTTGTCTCTCTGATAGTTCCGACCTTGGTTTCCCTGGCCATTGGCCTGGAAACCCCCCAAATAGTTGGCCTCCTCATCAGATTCCACCTCTGCTGCTCTACCTTGCGAACCCATGGCTTTCACCTTCTCAATACTTCCTGACATCAAGTGCTTGGTCAAGAGGTCCATTTGCGTTTTTAGATGCGCCATGTCTTGGTCGCGCTCCTCCTCTTTTCTGCGCTGCTCAGCTGACACACCAACTGCATAAGTACTGGCTGGTACCTCTGAATCCCGTGTGTGCCAGGCTCTGTTGGTTTTGGTGAGCCTGTCCAAAATAGCTGTGGCATTGGCAAAAGTGCGACCCATAAATGCTCCACCTGCTGCGTTGTCCAACGTCGGCTTGGTAGCCGAATTCAATGCCCTGTAGAAAGTCTGCATCAAAAACTCATCGTTCAACTGATGGTTAGGGCATTGTGTCAGCTTCTTCTTGAATCGCAACCAGGTCTCGTGCAATGCTTCGTGAGGTTGCTGCCTGAAATTACTAATCTCATCCCTCAACTGTATCATCCTTGAGGGAGGAAAGAACCTTTCTAGGAAAGCTCCTTTCAACTCTCCCCAAGTTGCGATAGAGTCGGGGGTCAGCTCTGTCAACCACAATGCTGCCTCATCAGACAGAGACAACGGAAACAACCTGAGCCTGATTGCTGTCTGACTCACTCCAGGCAACTCGAACGACTTGCAGATGCCCACGAAATTCATCAGGTGCTTGTTTGGATCATCACCAGCGGCACCACGAAACACTCCTCTCAAGTTCAACAGCTGGATCATCGTGCTAGTGATGTTGAACTTGGCCCCGGGCGCTAGCGGAGGAAGAACAATGGCGCCTATAGCGCCAACTCCATCCAAGTCGATATCCTCATCATGTAATTCAATACCGTCCTGCAGACCACCAGCGTTCAAATTTTGTTGGGCCTGCAGTTCTGCAGCGAGCCTTGCTGCCTCTTGTTGTGCGGCCATATTCCGCCTTAAAGTTCTAGCAAGCTCGGGATCGTACGGTAATGTTGATTCACCCGAGCTTCGGGTACTTGGCATGCACAACTACGTACCCTGTCAAAACAAAAACAACAAATAAACGTAAAAGCAGGAAAGTATGACTAAGAGTCAAATAAACACACCGGACTTAATAAACAACCGTATTCCCTGGCAACGGTGCCAAAATTTGATAACGCTCAAAGTACCACTCCAATTAAGAAGCGTAAGCGATCGTTGTCAAATATAGAACCCAACAAAGGTTGGGGTCGATCCCACAGAGAATATGGTGAAAGTTAAGTCTTTAGTGAATTAATTGACTAATCGTCGATAGTTTCCGGTAAAAAGGGGGGTTTTGTGTGATCAATTCGTGAACCAAAAAAAAACAAACAATAATGTATGAGAAATAATCAGTAGGAGAATGAACTAGGGAAGTGTTTACCATGGCGTTGATAACAATGTCGATTCTAAGCTTAACCGGGTTCTTTCTATATGTGTGTCACGATGTGATTTAATTAATGGTATCGTCTAAACGTTTCTCAACCAAATAGACGAATTTACTTTTCAATTCTCTCGAACTTGAAAAGGTGTGCTTTTAGATTTCAATCCTAAACATCAAGTAGATTAATCTAGTTACAGCATTAATCATAAGACGAGAGTTGGTAGTCTCGAATCCTCGTCGTTAATCAAGTTTCCCGGTTTTAATCTCTTTACTCAAGCAAATTTAAACCTAGGCATGTTCTAATGTTTGCAACCACTAGAAAATGTTAAATAATGAATGATTAACAACGTGACAACATATATATTGAACCCATCGCTACCCGAAATCTATATCGCTACTTTAGCCATAGCTCCCACAACCCTAGTTGTGGGAGTTTAGTTAATCATGCTAGAAGAAGAAGAGAAGAACGTCATATTCATAATAAAGAGAAGAGATTCTTACAATATAATGAAAACAATCTTCAATTATCCAAGAACAAGAAAAACCAAGATCCCAAGAACAAATCAAGAACACGAATTCAAGAAGCTTGAAAACGTGTTTCTTGGTCTCCAATTCTCTCCTAAAATTATTGTAAAAAAAGTTGATTTGCAATGAATAAAATAAACCTAACATAGGGTATTTATAGGAGTCTAGGAAACACAATCCCAAACGCATTAGGAATCCGAGAAACCAAATCCCACACACGGTAGGAATCCTAATCGCGGGCTGCCTTGGTGCGACACTGCTTTGGTGTGACGGTTTGGGTGACGGACCGTCACCACCTTGACGGCCCGTCACGGCGGCCGTCACCACTGGGCAGTGGTGCTGCCCCATTTTGACGGCTTGGGCTTGACGGTCCGTCACGAGCTTGACGGTCCGTCACTCGGACCGTCACTCTTATCCAGAACGTCTTTTTGCTCGTTTTTCCTTCCGTTTCCATGTTTGTCTCCATTTCCTGAAAATACACCATAAACATATCAAAAACTACGACGGTTGCTTGAAAACGTACGATTGTTCTTAGTTTAGAGACGTCGAAAGTGCCGTAAAATGGCGGCACATCAGTTACTAGTTACGGGTTGATATTTGCGATGTTGAGCATCTTTCCAAAATGCCTCTACACCTACACGATTGTTCGTAAAGCCTATATTCCTATGGTCATCGGTCAATAGTGAAGTGTATGTGATTTCTCTTCCATGTCAACTAAGAAAGGCTAACGGGTATATTCCTATCCACGTTGCGAATTGTTCCCCCCAAAAGGGATCCAGGACCAAGTTCTACTTTTTCTTATTGCAAATAAAAGTTCTGTATTCCTAGTTCAACTTATGAATCATAGATAGTACTCAATAATTGGCAAGAAAATTAAGTAATTAGGATCAAGAAAACAAAGCAACTCAAATAGTGGAAATCCAATTAAACTACTTTAACATCAAACAACAACGTTCATATTGATCCACAACCTTAGAGACTGTGAGTTTAGCTACTCATGAACTAATTACAAACGCTATAATCTATGAATAAGCAAAGATTCAATCGTACAAGTCAAAAGAAAAAAGAAAAACCTAGGTAGATACCCTTGGGTCTCCGTCCAAGTGTGTTTCTCCCCCAAAATTTCCCATGTGTCTTCTTTTATGCTCTTCTATAAATGTTCTCTCTATGTTACCTCTTAAATCTGAAGAAATTTATTATTTATAGGGCTTAGGAGGGTTCCAGGTTGGATCTAGATTAAAAAGACAATTCTTATACGAACTAGGCCAGAAAATGGCATGTAACCTCCAACTGGGCAGCGGTGCGTGTTATTTGGCAGTCCACTTTGAGCTTCTACTCCAGTGAACTACGGGGGTGCCCAGATCCTCTCTGAAGTTCATTTTTTTTCCTTTTTTGTTGTTTTGCCTTTGTTAAGCTCTCATTTTGATCTCTTATCCATGAACATACTCTGAATCAACTTCCTCAGCTCCTACTTAGACTTCAAATCTCCATAATTGCTCTATAATGCTCCAAAGCCATGCCAAATCCTTTACTTTTCAATCTACACATCAAAGCAAGATACGTAAGCATAATTCATAAAAAGTAAGCTCAAAAGCATATTAAAACAAGTAAAATATGAGGTAATATATATATATAATAAAAACACTACTTTTAGTCTCACATATGGACCCTACACTTAAAACCTTGCTCGCCTTCGAGTAAGCTTTACCCTATAACTACAATTCTTTCATTCTTTTCAATCAAAACTAGTTCACTCAATTTATGAACACACCTACTATAAACATCAAGCATCTCTTCACATTGTGCTTTTTCTTTAAGTTAAACTCATGACAACCTACTCAATATATCCTAACCTCAAGAACAAACTTAAGTAAACATGCACGAAAATTTAGAGGAAATCACAACATAGAAGATCAAACGTTTAAGCATATTGTACTAAACATATTCCCTCACATCAAAGAAATGTCCTCTCACTTATAAGATAGTATTAAAACATGGACATACAATGCATCAAGCTCTCATGTTGACAAAGAAAATTCGCATGTGACAAAAGGTTAACCATAAGCTTGCCTTTAGTGTACTTGCTCTACTAATTCAAGAAAGTTCATCTCTAACATTAAGTAGGTCTTTATTTGGTTTTAATTTAGGCTAAGAGATGGTAGAAATATGTTGGATGAAATAGTGACTAATCCTCCCTAGACACTTTTAATACATCACTTCTTTTCACACTTTAGCGCTTTCAACTTCTCTTAGATACTTCTTTCTCTTTTCTTTTGTTCTACCCTTTCTTCTTCTTCCCTTTTTTACTGAGCTTCCTTAATACTTAACACGGATTCTCTTTTGTATTACACTTTTTCTTTATCTTCTTATTTCCCATGCTACACTTTTTTATTTTGCTTACACATTAACTTTTTTTCTTTTCCAAGGTTCATAACTTACAACCTTCTTTCTTCTTTTCTCTAACTTCCTTCAAGCGCTTAACACTAGATCAAGTGCTCTACGGGAGTTCATTGGATCAAATATAGTCTAAGAACCAAAGGGATTAGACTACATATGTGGCTATCAAAGAAATTCAGCTGAAGGATCAAAAGGGCTTACTATGGAAATCATTCAAGGATAGGTACAAGAGAGGATAAAAAGAATGACTAATCAAAGAATCACCTCTATCACTTCCTAAATATGACTAACTTTATTTTGCTTCACAAACCACACAAGGCAAGTTCTACACACCAATTGAACATATAGAATTCAACTAATTCCTCACATCACACATGGCACACATTCAACACAAGTATACTATCACGTAGATTTCTAGTAGATAAACCACCAAAAATTCATATTCAGCACATGCATACAAGTCATACAAATGAGATTAGGTCTCTTAAACAGAGTTATCTTCTTATTTTTGCATAATTTTTCCAAGCAAACAAAGATTATGTTCATAGAGGTGATATCCTAACTTGAGGATCTAGCCGACAAGAGATCATCCTACCTTCTAAAACTAAAAACAAAATCTAATCTACTTACTAAAACTAAAATTACTAAAAAGTTAAAATTTCTCCAATTCAATGGTCACCCTTTCTGGAAAAGAACATACAGGAAGAAAAACTGGAAGCGGAAAGATGTGTCATTCAAAGAATAAAGAAAAACTAAAGAAACTAAAAAAAACTAAGAAAAACTTCTTTTTGTTTTTCTCTAAAACATAATGTCCTATAAACTAACACTATGACACACTTCCCACAACCAAAATAAAAACTAAATCAAAATAAACTTCAACAACAATATCAAATAATAATCCACCAATGTATGAGTAGCAATAATACATCATAAGATAAGAATCAAAAATAGCAAATAAGCACAAGAATCTCACCCCACACTTAAAGATTTGTAGTGTCCTCATGCAACAAATAAATTAAAAAGAAGGGTTTAAAGGACTCCCTCAAGATGTGCCTACTCTAACTCCTCCTTGGAGTTTTCATCTTCATTTGTTGTTCTTTTTGGATACCATGTTTGTGCATCAATGCCATGGAAAATACGCGTAGCTGGTATCAGTTGCCTCATTCACTTGACCTCGTCTTAGCTAGCTTCATTGTTGTCAATTCTCTTCTTCACGCCCTTGGCCAAAAACTTCATGAATTCTTTGTTTCGTGCCAATTTTTCCTTGGTAGTTGCTTTTTTGGAGGTTTCCTCTTTCTTTATGGCCATGACATCAAAAAGTTTCATCGGTGCCTCAAGTTCTCTAACTACACCTTTTATTGTAGGAATGCCGACTCTCTAAGAATGGTGGTTAGCATACTTTGATAGAACAATCAACCTCTATCTTCTCTCAAAAATCTAGCCATATCTCAAAGTATGATCATGCCCATGTTGATTTTTATCTTGCGTATGATGGCAAAGATCAAGCAAATTTTAAATTTGGAGGCATGTAAATCAATGGAGGTTGGGGTGATGAAATTGTTGATGCACCTCAATAATACCTTTGATTCCAAAGAAAATTTATTCCTTGGATAGGATGCATGCCCTCCATTTGCATCACCTGCCCATACCGCATCCAAATATCTACCACATACTTGCATACAAAGCTCTTTGTAGTCCAACTTTTTATAAAAAAAAAATCAAATATCTCATAGTGGTATTCTTTAAACTTTATATATTCATTGATCGTGTGGTAAGATAATGTAACAATCGGGTCCGTCATTACAGGTAAAATTTTCATGCCATGTTTTGGGTTAGAAAACTTTAGGATTTAGGAGTTGAAAATTTTGGGCTAGGCTAGTCTCGGATGGTTTTTGAGCGAGGTATGATCTAGGGTAATCAGGGTGAGGATTGAGTAATGTATATTGTGTTGACTTAGTTTTTCTGTTAGCTAAGACCTTAAGGAGTTCGGGAGACTTTTTGAAAGTGAATTCGAGTGAGTAGAACTCCTGGTATCAAAGTTGACGTGAAGGGGTCGTTTCGGAACATCAGAATTTAAGGTGTGTTGTAAAATGGGAACTTTTTGGTAATTTTCTGAGTTTTTGTCCCATGTAAACTGCTATAGATGTTGACACTGCGCTACAACGGCCACCATAATAGCGGAGAAATTCTTGCTATAGCAGAAGTCAACGTCGGTCAGCACCGCCATAGCGGTCGGTTACGCTACGGCGACACTGCTTAGGGGTATATGGACCGCTATAGCAGACTGATTCGGGATTAATATAGAAACTTCCCCAAATACATTCAGAAATTTGGAAGAACGTTTTGGGGAAGGGCATAGATAAATGAAGGTAATTTTCAGTGAATTTCCACCAAACTCCATCAAAAAGGTAAGGTTTTTGTTCCCCATATTAATATTTCAATTCCCATACCTTACAGACTAAAATCTGGGGTTGTGGGAATGTTTGAAAGAGCCTAGGATGGTATAATCCAGTGGAAAAGGGTTTGGGTTATGCTTATTATCATTTTTGCGTGATTAAAACACCATTATTCGCTAAATGTAACCGTAAAAATGGTAGTTTCTAGGTGAATTGATGGTGGGAACACCCTGGTATGGGTGAAATGATTATAGGTTAGCCTAGGGATTAGGATTTTGCATAATCTGGGTAATTTTAGGCCATTGGACTGATTTTAGTATATTGTGTACTTGTTTTTAGACCAAGAGCAAGCTAAAGCTTTCGGAAATGGGAAGTCTCCGATCCAGTAAAGTTTCAAGCTATTCGAGGTAGGTGATGGTTCTTGTTTTACAAAATGCAATGTATATACATGTAACCATAGCTTAGTAATGTATGTGCTTGCATTCTTAGGGGTTAAAGTTGTGAAAGTCCAAGTATTTGGGGTGTCAATTATGTGAAATGAACTTGACTATTGCTTGTTTGTTTTACAAGTGGGTTTTATTTGCTTAATTATTCATTATTGGCTTGTGTGACATTTGGTTGGCTCGGGTACCATGCTTGGTATGGGATACTAACGGTTGGCTCGGGTACCACGCCTGGTACAGGTTCTATATTGGTTGGCTTGGGTACCATGCCTGGTACAGGTTCTATATTGGTTGGCTCAGGTACCACTGGTACGGGTTTAATTTACATTATTAATTGTGTTTGCTGATGGTTCCATGAGTGGACCAGGTTGATTGTGAAATCTGTGATTGATTATATTGGTCCTTGAGAGGTCGGGTTATTACACTTAAATGTAGGGTTGGTCCAGTGGTGGACCGAACATTGCATGTTAACACTAGGTGTTGGTCTAGGGATCCTTAGTTAGTTTGGGTAATGTAAAGAGGGTAAGTGTCATGATTATTGCTCATTGTTAAATGTATGTTGAACCTGTTTCATGTGGTTGATAAGTTAGAAGGTAGGCTGAGAGCCTGGAATTATATTACTGGTTGTTTCTACATGTTTGTGCTACTTTACTCAGTTTTGGTTTATTGTATATTTATTGTTTATTGGAGCTGGCCGATGATCCTACTAGTACACGGTGGTGGTGTACTAATTCTGCCCTTGTTTTATGAGTACACGACATCTTACGATGGCTTCTACGCGACCTCAGATATAGTCCCAGCGATTCCAGATTTCAAGGGTGAGCTACTTCTGTCGGGCTACCTTGTTTTCTTCCAGTTTAGTTATAGTCCATTTGTTACAGACTTAAACTCTTGTTATTTTTAGGGTTGTAGCCTCGTTTCTAGATATTCCATAGATGTTTTGGTACGATGACTTTCAGTTTCTAGGAGGATTTACACAAGATCTTGTCTTACTAGTATTTTGATGGTGAATGTTGGTTTATTTTAATGCTATTGGTTTTGAGCTGATAGATTCTCTAAGCATTGATTTGGGGTTATTGGTTCGCTCATCTGGGGTTAAGGATGGGTGCCACTTGTGGCGGTTGGGTCATGACAAAGATGGTATCAGAGACCTAGGTTCATTGATCTCTTTATACCAAAATGGGTTCAGTAGAGTCTTGTGGAATGGTACAGAGACGTTTGTACTTTTCTTCGAGAGGCTATAGGACTTTACTAAACTCTCTTCTTTCTTCCTTCGTGCTATTACTCGATTCCAATTGGTATCTGGTGATGCAAATTGGTATCTAACTTCTTTTGCTCTTTTGTCCCCACATGGTTAACACCAGAAATAACAGAGTGAGAGTGGCAGTCCTGGCAGCGGGCCCAACGGTCAGAAGGAGAGTAAGGGGCAGGGGAAGGGGCAGAGGTAGGGCAACACCCACCAGGGGTGGACCTCAGGCAGCTGCAGGTGCAAGGGCGGCGACCCATTCCCCACTTCAGGATCCAGTTGAGGAGGAAGTTGAGGTTGTTGTTGAGGAAGGCGCGGAACAAGAGGAGGCAGCACCGACTGGAGGTGCAGGCCTTCCCCCTATATCACTTGAGGAATTTCAGCAAGTGTGGAATTTTCTAAGTGGGCTAGTAGGCGCTGGAACCACCCCCCCATGGGTACTGCAAATTAAGTTCCAGGCACCCAGCCAGTGGTTGCAGCGGCTCCTAGGATGGATGTAGCGTCAGATACTGATGACTTCTTCCATCCGATTCTAGGTCTTGTTATAACTAGAAATAAACATGAGATGCTGACTATGTTCTTGAAACTGAAACCTCTTATGTTTCAGGATACTGAGAAAGAGAATGCATATGAGTTTATTTTAGACTGCTATGAGAGGCTGCGTAAGCTGGGCATTATGCAGCAACATGGGGTAAATTTTGTCACCTTTCAACTTCAGGGTGATGCCAAGCAGTGGTGGAGGTCTCATGTAGAGTGTCGGTCATCAGCTTTGCCTTTGCTGACTTGGGAGAAATTCTATGCTCTCTTCTTAGAGAAATATTTGCCCCACACCTTGAGGGATTGTAAAAAGAATGAGTTTCTGGCTCTTGAGCAGTGTAACGTGTCAGTTTTAGCCTATGAGGCCAAATTTCATGCCTTGTCCCATTTTGATACTCAGCTTTTGGGTACGGAAGAGGAGAGGATTCGTCTATTTGTGAAGTGCCTGAATACTGAGTTGCAGGTGTTGTCTGTGCATATGACCTTAATAGGAAAAAGTTTTAATGAGGTGATGGATTATGTGAAGAAATTGGAGGGGGTCAGGTAGGTTGGGCAGGCTAAGGTGTTAGCCAAGAAGTACCAGAGTGAAGGTAATTACAGTGGTTCATACTCCAGGGGTAACAACCAGCAGGTGTATTCTGCTTGTACTATTCAGTTAGCTTTGCCAGCTTCTACAGGTGGACATCGGGGAGCCAATCGGTTTTCAGCTCCTAGAGGCCAGGGGCTTCTTATACTTCTACTAGCAGGCCTACTCTTGACCGCGGATGCTTTCATTGTGGTGATCTGGGTCACTTCAAGAGGGAGTGCCCTCACAGGCAGGCAGGTAACCAGACACAGTAACAGTCAAAGGTTGTGGTTCTAGCAGGTAGAGATGGCTACGCTAGAGATCGTCCATAGGGTGGATGAGGTAACTTTTAGGGAGGTTGGAGAGATAGAGGAAATGGTAGCACGGGAAGGGGGTGGCGTAGCCATCCAAGGAAGTTGCTCGGATTGATGATCGGACCCATTGCTATGTATTCCCAGGGAAGTCCGAGGCTGAGGCATCAGATACGGTGATTACAGGTACTATTCTAGTCTGTGATCGGATGGCCTCTGTGATATTTGACCCATGTTCTACTTATTCATATGTTTCTGTGAAATTTTCTTTGAGTCTGGATTTGGTTTGTGATGTCCTTGATTCCCCAATCCATGTTTCTACCCCGGTTGGAGAGTCTGTGATAGTAACCCATGTTTATCATAATTGTCCCATGGTGTTTGTGGGGTTGCAGACTTGGGTAGATTTGGTTATTCTGGACATGTTAGATTTTGATGTTATTTTGGGAATGAACTGGATGTCTCCATATCATGCTGTGTTGAATTATAATACTAAGATCGTGAATCTAGCATTTCTGGGTAAGGATAGGCTAAAGTGGGAAGGTCTGTACAGGCCTAAGCCGGCTAAGATCATATTATTTGTTTGGTCTAGAAAGTTAGTGGGGAGAGGGTGTTTGGCCTTCTTGGCTCATATACTGGATGATAGTGTGGAGTCCCCATCGATTGAGTCAGTTCTAGTAGTTTTAAAAGGTGTTACTGATAGATTTGCCTGACATGCCTCCGGACTGAGACATTGACTTTTGTATAGACTTGGAGCCAGGCACTCGCCCAATTTCTATTTCTCCTTATTGCATGGCTCTGACAGAGTTAAGGAAACTTAAGACTCAGCTTCAGGAACTCCTAGATAAAGGCTTTATCGATCCCAGTACTTCACCTTGGGGTGCTCCGGTGTTATTCGTGAAAAAGGAAGATGGTAGTATGAGGATGTATATAGACTACAGGAAATTGAACAAGGTCACCATCCAAAATAAGTATCCTTTACCTCACATAGATGACCTCTTTGACCAGTTGCAGGGTGCATCTATATTTTCAAAAATTGACTTAAGGTCAGGGTACCATCAGTTATAGATTAGGCCTGAGGACATCCCTAAAATGGCATTCCATACTCGGTATGGGTATTATGAGTTTCTAGTGATGTCGATTGGGTTGATCAATACGCTGGCGACATTCATGAGATTGATGAATAGGGTATTCAAATCGTATATGGATTTGTTCTTCATTGTGTTTACAGATGACATTCTGATTTACTCTAAGAGTTGGGAGGAGAATGCAGAGCATCTTCGTATTTTTTTAAATATTTTTAGGCACCAGAAACTATATGCCAAGTTTTCCAAGTGTGAATTTTGGTTGACTTCAGTCGCCTTCTTAGGGCATGTGGTGTCGGAAAAGGGGGTGATGGTGGATCCCCAGAAGATTGAGGCAGTTAAGAGTTGGGTCCGGCCTAGCTCTGTGACTGAGGTGAGGAGTTTTGTGGGGCTTGAAGGCTACTATGGTAGATTTATCAAGGAATTTGCGTCCATCGCTACTCACTTGACAAGGTTGACTCAAAAAGAGGTACCATTTTTGTGGTCTGACAATTGAGAAGAGATCTTCCAAAAGCTCAAGACACTTCTTACCACAGCTCTCATTCTATCATTATCGGTTGAAGGTAATGATTTCATTGTGTATTATGATGTTTCATATTCGGGTTTGGGTGCTATGTTAATGTAGGATAGGAATGTTATAGCTTATGCTTCAAGTTATTTGAAGCCTCATGAGAAGAATTACCCAACCCATGACTTGGCGTTGGCAGCAGTGGTCTTTGCACTCAAAATTTGGAGGGACTACCTCTATGGTGTCCAATGTGAAGTGTTCATGGACCATCGCATCCTGCAGCATGTGTTTACTTAGAAGGACTTGAATCTGAGGCAGAGGATATGGATGGAGTTGTTAAAGGATTATGATGTGACCATCCAATATCATTCGGGCAAGGCTGATATGATGGCAGAAGCATTGAGCCGGAAGGCGGTTAGCATGGGTAGTTTGGCTTGTTTGGGGGTGTCCAAACAACCATTATCTAAGGAAATTCAGGCTCTAGAATCTAAATTCATGCAATTTGACATCTCAGGACAGGGTGAATTATTGGCCAGTATTGAGGTCAAATCCATATTTATAGAAGAAATAAAGTCCAAAGAGTTTCAGAATACACAGTTGGACAAGCTTCGGAACAAGGTGGTATCCGAAGAGTCAAGGGATGCCACGTTGGATGCTGGCAGGGTGATGAGTTTTAGGGGGATGATTTGTGTTCCTTGGGTTGATGACATAATTCAGGAGGTGTTGGCAGAGGCTCATAGTTTGCAGTATTCAATTCATCTGGGTGTAACCTAAATGTACCAGGACTTAAGGAAACTTTATTGGTGGCCTGGGATGAAAAGGGACATAGTTGATTATGTGTCCAAGTGTCAGAACTGTCAGCAGGTCAAGTATGAGCCCCAAAGGTCTGCAGGATTACTTCAGAGAATGCCCATTCCCCAGTGGAAGTGGGAAAGGATAGCAATGGATTTTGTGGTGGGTCTTCCTAAGACTTTGGGAAAGTATGAATCTATTCGGATCATTATGGATAGGCTGACCAAGTTAGCTCATTTTATTCCGATCAAGGTGGATTATAACTCGCAACAGCTGGATAAGATCTATGTTAAGGAGATTGTGAGACTGCATGGGGTGTCAATTATGTGAAATGAACTTGACTATTGCTTGTTGTGTTTACAAGTGTGTTTTATTCGCTTAATCATTGATTGTTGGCTTGTGTGACATTCAGTTAGCTCGGGTACCACACCTGGTATGGGATACTAACAGTTGGCACGGTTACCATGCCTGGTACATGTTCTATGTTGGTTGGCTCGGGTACCACACATGGTACAGGTTCTATATTGGTTGGCTTGGGTACCACGCCTGGTACAGGTTTAATTTTTATTATTGATTATGTTTGTCAATAGTTCCATGAGTGGACCGGGTTCATTGTTGATTTTGTGATTGATTACATTGGTCCTTGAGATGTCGGGTTGTTATACTTAAATGTGGTATTGATCCCTGGGTGGACCGGGCATTGTATGTTAACACTAGGTATTAGTCTAGGGTTCCTTAGTTGGTCTGGGTAATGTAAATAGGGTAAGTGTCATGATTATTGCTCATTGTTAAATGGCTATTGAACCTGTTTCATGTGGTTGATCAGTTAGAAGGTAGGCTGAGAGCCAGAAATTATATTACTGGTTATTGCTACATATTTGTGCTACTTTACTCAGTTTTAGTTTATTGTATATTTATTTTTTATTGGAGCTGGCCGATGATCCTACCAGTATGATGGTTGTGTACTGATTCTTCACTTATTTTATTTTATGAGTACAGGACACCTTCCGGCGGCTTCTACGCGACCTCCGATATAGTCCTAGTGATTCCAGATTTCAAGGGTGAGATGCTTCTATTGGGCCACCTTGTTTTCTTCAAGTTTAGTTATAGTCCATTTGTTCTGAACTTAAACTCTTGTTATTTTTGGGGTTGCATCCCCGTTTCTAGATATTTGGTAGATATTTTGGTATGATGACTTTCAGTTTCTAGGAGGATTTCCGCAGGATCTTGTCTTACTAGTATTTTGATGGTGAATGTTAGTTTATTTTAATGCTATTGGTTTTGAGCTGATAGATTCTCTAAGCGTTGATTTGGGGTTATTTGTTTGCTCATCCGGGGGTTAAGAGTGGGTGTCACTCACGGCGGTTGGATCATGATAGAGAATTTTATCACTATCCCTCTTACATTTAATTCATATTCTTTGTCATAATCAACTCTTGGCTCCTAATTTGCATAAAATTCTTTCACCATGCACATATTGTCTATGCCACGTGAATTAACTAAGCTTCTGACTCCCAATTGCATTATGTTCTTGTAGAGGAATGAGAACTTATTGTGGAAAGGATTTATGTTGATTTTTGCTTCAGGTATGACCGTAGGAGTCTCCTCAAATTATATGTACCATTGTCTTCCCAAAGGATCAACCGCTTCTAACCCATATGAAATTTTTGATGCTTTGGGTTGTCCCTTTTTTCTTTTCTAGGCCTCTTATCTTTGTTTTGGCTACTAGTTGTAGCATTTTTCTTTACGGTGCTAGTTCTTTTAAGCTTTGAAGACATGGTAGCTTCAAAACAAAAATAGAAGTTAAGTATACAACAACAACATACATACTACAAGAAAATTCTATTATATCCTACAACTAGTAAGTAAAATAGAAAGTCCTAAAAGTTGCTAGTTTTGTTCATAAACTCAAGTGAAATTTTACAAGTATCTTTGCATCTATTAGTGCCAATATCTAATTAAGAGCATGGTATACTAAATTTCATGGTGGGTGTAGCAAATATAAGGTTCAAGTGAGACTTAGAATCACCCCACAATTAGAGCTTTGACATATCCTCATAAAACTCTCTTTCAAGCATTTTATCAAACACTTAGTGTGCATGAATATTATAAGTCTTGCTTCATGGAATCTATTATTCTAATTCACCACCAAATTTAATATTATCAACAACCAATCATTCTAGCAATTATATATTCACAAGTTGGGGAATTCAAGTATGTAACTTCACTTTTCATGGGTCTAAAAAATTACTAGTCTCTAAATTGATCAATTATTCCTTCTTTCCACCATCACAATCCTTTGATTTCGTGCTCCTACAAATTATGAAAATTAAAACGACTTTAATATGATAGTTTATCAAAATTATATACACACGCCTCACATCTACGCTTATATTATCCTCCCAACTCTCACGCACCTCACGCTCTCTCTATTTCCCAGAAAAGAGCGCACAACCTCCAACGACGCGCCTCGTACAAATCGATATACCCACCTCGCCTGTACTTAATCTTCTTCGTCGGTTTCTCACAGAAACCAGACAAAACCCTAACGCCTCAAGATGCAACGACAACAACAGCTCTAACAAATTCCCAAACGACGTCTTCTCTTTGTCAAAATTGAAGCTGGCAAGAACGAGAAGGTTCTAGAAAGAGGACAGGTGTTACCCCAATGTTCTTATCCCCAAAATCGCGGCGAAATTAGCTCGAATTCATACCAAGAAGGTACATGCGTGGCTCAATTTCGTTGGAGATGGGTTTGAATTCGAATTTTTCGAGACGAATTTCAAAAACCCCTTCTGTTTTTCCCCCCATTTTCTACCCTAAGATTTCCTATATAAACCCTCTCCTTTTATTGAGGTAAAGGGGGTGTCGCGCACCATTTTCGGGATTCGGCGTGACAACTCTCTTTTAGGAAAAAGAGAAGAAGAGTCGCCACGTAACGAATTTAAGGTGCGTTAGGGCACCATTCTAACTAACTACGACTAAATTAATTTAAGGTCTACGTCATCAGAAATCGGGTAAGGGTTCAAGTTACCTAAAAAGGAAGGTGTTAAGCACCTTCCGAGGTCCACAAATGTGGGTCCCTGCCGGATTCGTTATTATGTGGAGAACTAAGTGATAAATAAAAGGGTCGATAAATTATTAAACTAAAATGACTAGTATTAAGAAGATAAACTTTATTTAAAAATAAATTATTAAATTAAGCAAAAAATAATTATTATTCAATCAATACGAATCTAGGTGATAAAGTGATTAAACATGAGAAATTTGACAAGTGACACATATGAGGCTAGGAAAGCCACAAATTAGTTGATGAATTTAATTAATCAAAGCATGCTCTCAGAACACCAAATAAAAAAAATACATGTAGTATTAATAATCATGAGAAAGAGAAACTGACCTGGTCGCTTCCAATTAAATATTTAAAGTATTCAGATAACAGATACAAGTACGAAAAACTAGAACAGAGAATATCAGAAGAGTAAAGGAGAGGGAAACTGACCTGATCGCTTCCAAACAAGATGCTCACAACATTCAAGTAGCCACTATATGTATTACTCATACAAAAAAAAAACTAAAATTGCGAAAGATAAGGACTGATCTGTCTTAAATATTGTAGAAATAATAAAAGAAAAATCAGAATGTTGATTCACGATCAAATGAGCCACAACAAAATATTCTAACGAGCTCTTTTAATTTATAGCGTGAGAACAAATTGAGGGCCGATAAATTAATAATCTAGACCAAAAATAAAGTAACGATAAGCTACAAATAATGAGTAAATTTATTAGTAAGATATATGCCACCTTAGTTTTGCTGGTAAATTTATCGTTAAGAATTAAAATAAGTAAATAAATCAACAATAAATAAAGTTAAAGTTGAGAGAGAGAGAGAGATCAGGTACGGCGAGGCTGAAAACGTGCCCAATGCTATGTTACTCCCTCTATTCTATTTTTGTATGATCGACTCTCTTAAACATCTTAAAACAAGACTTTAAAAATTCGTAAAAATATTCCAGAGAACTAACTAAATATTTCAGTATTTCAAAGTCATATAAAGCCTTAAAAAATATTTGGATGTTCAAATTGTAAAAAAAATAGTAATATATATTTAAGATTTTAACACATCAATAAAAAGTTGTCAAGTCTTTGAGATTTTAAAAGAGTGACATACAAAATTAGAAAAGAATAGAGTAACGAGTTGCTTTATTTTTTAATAAAGCTATATATGCTTCATACGAGAAGTCAACTATAGCCTGCCTTTGTCATCATATCCAAACATACCTGATCCCCGCTTGGGGGCGATTACTCCATTTGAACTCGGCTTATCGCGTTGACTTCTTCACTCGACGTGATAGAACTCCAAGTGACGTCATTCCATTGTAGTGTACATATAAAAAAAATATCCGATAGGTGAGAGTATGTCTGTTCTTAAGGTTTAACTAATCGAGCATAACCGTGCATATGATTTGTTAACCAATTAATATTTGACCAAGAATCCCAACCGAACACATGGTAAGATATCTTAAAGAAGCCTAAATTTATGACTAATCAGGTCCTAATATATGCCTATAAATATTAACAATCCCAGACTTGCTTCCAAGACTATCCAATAAATAAAGAACATCAAGTAATAATCACAATATTGAGCATGTCTCCTTTACTCTAAAATAAAAAGTTTCTTACTGCCATGGCATGTTCATGACAAACCAAATAATTAATTAAGTGAAAAAAAAGTAAAGAAAATCTTTAGACCAACTTTAGAAAAAACACCATACCATACTTTACATATATATAGGCAAACAGACTCATTTTGGAACCAAAACATGTCCACGTTCCTCAATGCTTTCCTTAAAAAATAAACATACAATTACCTCTTTCTTAGTTTTTTTTTTTGGCCACTAACTAATGCTTCAATTAATTTGCTCCTAAATTCTGCTCATACAATGGATAGTTCAGACCTATATGAAATGAGCACTCAAGTTCAAAGTACTCACTAGATACGAATTTCTATCTCCAAGTATTCAATTATCAACAATCATTATAGAATAGTCAATGAAATATTAGTTGATATTGTTAATTTGGAGCTGACTTTCGAGATAAATTCCAGAAATATTAGTTGATATTGTTACTGTTTTCACTATTGAATGTGTTTAGAGCAAATACCATTGTGATTATTTGTGTGTGTTCATGAATAACATCCGCTTATGTGAACTGATGAGTCATGGTTTGGGTGTTCGTTTTGGTTTGCTTGAAAGAGACTTGAATCTTTTTTCGATGTTACTAACCTGAATCCTTTGTCGATGTTACTATTTGTGTAAAGATTTTAAATGAGTTTCTCTTTCTTTATGAATTCCCTTGTCGAAATTCAGAACTAGAGACGAGATATATCCCTTTGTGATATGTCATTCATCTCTAAAAGTTCTAGGTTTAAGACCTTCAGACGAGTGTCAATCTCACTATCTTATTTGTGTTTGTGTTCGATATGTAGCGCCTAAAATGCAGGACTAGAACCAACTTAATACGCTAAAATAAGAAGTGTTAATTATGGAAATTTTAAGGCATAGTTGGTTTCTTTTCTTGTTTCCATCTGCTGGTCGTATCCGACAATACGTGTTGTATGATTCTTCCTTTATCTTGTGTGTTTCAATTCATTCCAAACATGAATGTTTTCTCACTATCTCAAAGCATGCTCGATGAATTCAAACCTCTTTCTTTTAAAGATGAATCAAGAACAAAATGGTAAGATCATGTTTTCTATGTTAAGTCCTTCGAAGCACCATCTTGCTTGTTGTTTGCTCAACCTGAATGTTGCCCTCCCACGCTCTTTGAAACATTTTCCTCTCTGTTTTGCTTTTATACTCGAGTTTGGTTTCATAAGGTTTAATCTTCTCCATTCGACGATGAAATCTGTTTTAAACTAAAAGTATGAAGTGTGCATAGTTATGGTTCCGAACTTACTGTAATTTCGTGACTTGCCGTTTGCTATATTCTACATGAGAACTATTCGGTGGCTTATTTGATCAAATCATGCTTCCTGTTTGCCAGCATTTCAAATAAATGAGGAACCCTCATGAGTCTGTTTCGTTCATCCATGTTTGTGATGTCTTTCTATGGAGTTCTTGTTACATTTTGTAGCTTCAAAAGGTTAATGTCTACAATTTGCTTGTCTTGATTATTAATTTGTTCATGGTCCTTTCCCGTATGTCATGTTCTTACTAAGTATAGACGAGATAAATATAAGAATTTCCTTATCAAATACTGTCTAAACTCCAAATTGAAATAGGGTTGGTCATAAATAAAAAAAATGGATTTCTGGTGTTGTTTGGACAAAAACATGAATATTTTCATGTAAGACTCCATTTGTTTTCTTGAACATGAGATGTGTTTTCCTTTGGTACGTTTCCAGAATCGTATGTCTCCTTGGATTTTTTTGAAAGTTGGTGTTGGTATGAATGAATTAATTTGACTCTCGTTGTTCATCTTCGGATTTAACCAATAAGGATACAACTTATATTTTCTTTATACCATGGGTCATATAGGACAATAGAAAATCTTTCCTCTTTATACAGTTTTGGTCTTATGATCGATTGCTAATTATTGTCCTTTATCTTTTATGCATGAAATTCCGAGCGAGTCCATTCTGGACTCCCTAGATCACCCTTGCATTTTCGTTGAGCTAAGGCCCACTGCTTCATCCTTGTCAGATCAGCCCGTAAGATCAGAAGCTAATGTCACAATGGGATAAAAGCCCATAGCAACATGAGCAGCAGCAGCAAGCAGTAGTCTATACGGACTGAAGTTGAAGAAAATGGACTTAGAAGTCCAAGAAAATTATCAGCAAAAGGGCCAAAGCCCAATTAGATTTTAGGACAGGTTGGACCAAGGTCCAAATTGGGGTTAAGCCAAAGGCTTAAATCTTTTCTTCTCCCTTTAGACTCTTTCATTTGTTTAGCACAAAATTATCTTGTATTAATTGTACTCTAACTCTCTAACTTAGTTGATTTTATCCCCAAAAGAATGAACATTTCTTGTTTAAATCTTCTTTAAATCACTTCTTGTTTTCACCATGTTAAAATAGTCAAACATCATGTTATTCCTTTAAATTGTTAACAAGCATGCTTTTCCTCTTTAAAAACAACTCTCTGTTTTCACTTCTAAAATAAGTATCAACTTTCTTTCATTAAGTTACATTTTTCATGTTCTTTCCTAAATAAAAATCAAAACAAGATAATTTCCACAAGATGTATTAAATAAATATCTTTTCAAAAGTTAGTCAAATGAGTTGTTTTCAAACAAGTTCGGATAACCGCAAGTTAGCGGATATCCCGAGTGCCTTTAAAACCTTCTCGGGATATTAATAGGAACCTCTTACCCTCAATCTCTTTATTTTTAAAATCTTTATCTGTTTTAGATTTTGGAAATTTTTAAAGGTTTTCTTAATTTTCTTTTAATTAATTAAGTGGCGACTCTTGCTTTTAAATTGAAAACGTTTTGAAACTTTAATTAGATTTTTCGAAATGATTTTCGATACAAGTCATTTTTTCCCGAAAATAGAAATAGCGACTCTGTTGGGGATAATTCAACTATGTTCTAACCTCATTGTTTGCAACTAACTTATTTGACTAACTATTCGGATTGTAATAATTAGTAACTTTATTGCTTTCCTTAATTGTTTACTTTCCCGCAAAATATAAATTGTTCATGGCATATTCCGCCTCCCTTGGCAAAGCATTAGATTGCATTAGGGGTAAAAAGGTAATTACGCAAGTATTTGCGATCGTTCTTAACAAAACACATAATTTTCAAAACAGACGAGTGAAGTAGTTGACCCGAGGTCGGTTAACGGTCACTTGTTGTTTTAGCCTTGGTTGTCCGCCTGGGTTCCCGGTCAATTTTAAACCTATTCTAGAAACTCAGGATAGAGTAAAACCAAATCCCAAAATAGGCATTGACCTAAGATGTCTTAATGTCCGAGGGATATTAATTCCATTAGTAAGACCACCTTGTGTTCGAAAGGGTCCAGGGCCCGAAAGAACAATCATCCCCTACGTGTTCAATTGAAGGATGTGATGTCGAGTTGTACGAACCATTGTCCCTCGGGATTGGGATATATTTAGATAGTCTTTTATTTTGAAGACTATCGTCCGAAAGGCATTCGGAATTTGCAAGAAGTTCGAGAACAAAGGACCAACCACGATGGCCTAGTTTAGGATTGTACCCCTGCGTGGGACTGATTTTGATGTACATTTATTTTTTTCGCAATTTTGTACCCCCATTTTATTTAATCAATATGTATAAATATATTTTGGGGCAATGGAATGTTTACAAACGACATAAACATCCTTCAATTCGTTAGGCCTACCTTTGGCATAAAAAGGTCACATATCCGTATAAGACGCGTTATGAACTGTTATATGATATAACTACTTTATGTGCTATGTGTATTGCTTGAATCAAGGAAAATTGGTCCATTCCATGCCAAAATTTTCTATAACACAGTCAGCAAAATATAAAGCCCACCGCAAAATTCGATCAAAATCGCCCTTGGAGTTCTTCAAATTTCCCCACAAAAATCCAAAGACTTCTTATAACCCTTTTAAGTCTTGCTCGGAAAATGAACTTGCCTTATCCAAATAACAGAAATTTTCGTTTCCCCACTTCGACGGAGATGCCAAAAAATTCAGAAAAAAAAATACATCAAGTGCTACAGGACAAACATCAGAAGATGAAAACTCGACAAGTCAAATCTTCTGATAGAATCTGCCTACCCCAAAATCGATCTTGTCCTCGAGCTAATAAATACCCGTGGATCAATTTGCCTTGATGAAAAACAACTTTATGTGTTTCTTCTCGGTCGAATATCTTGTATTGTTTATCATTAACAAGATCTAACATATCGGCCTTTGAGTTGTTTTACTTCAACATGTAATAGAAATTGATCTGTGTTGACAAAACTGGCCAAATATCCCTACTTCACTCGCTCAAAGGCACACATAGATTCCGTCTTTAACCCTCGCTTCTATAAGGATAAAATGACTGATAGTGAGGAAGAGAACGCCTTGACCGTGAGAGACAATGTTATCACTGAACAGAGTGAAATGATTGCCGAACTTGCAAGAAAATTGGAAAAGATGCAAGAAGAAGTACAGAAAGTCAAAGATATGGCTAGCTTGTCTATCGCTGCCAACACCCCGACTCTGGGTAACTACCAACCTCCTCTCCAAATCCCTCCGCTCAACTCCCTATTGACTGAAAATCAGCCAAGAGATATCCCTTCCTCCTCCATTCCCGGACCTTCCAACGAACCTCCCTCCGACAATCCTCCTCATATCGGATCCTCATATCAAATTTATACTCCTCCTGTCCAGCACGCTAATCAAAACAACAACCCAAATGTCTATCTCCCACAAAACCTCCCTCTAAATTACCAAAATACGCCACCGAATGCCTACAACTCCCAGAATAACTATCTCAACTATAACCTCACGTACCCAAATGCCATTCCACATGTCCAGCCTCCTCTTGTCCACAACCCACTACCTCTTGCTTTTCATGCTATGATAGAACTGTACACCGCTCTCCCGGAAAGCCCCGAGCTTGACCACTACGAGGATAAAGAGAAAGAGTTGAGGGCCGAGGAGAAGAAGCGTGATCATGACATGGCTCCAATGAAAGAAGAGATAGCCAAGATCAGAGAGTTTCGGGGATCGTCTTATGAGAAAGGCTATGACTACGATGATCTTTGTATCCATCCAGAGATGGACTTGCCAGATGGATTCAAGATTCCCAAGTTCGAGACCTTTAACGGTGTTGGAAATCCCGAGGCCTATTTAAGAAGCTACTGCGACCAAATGGTCGGTGCTCAGAAGAACGATGCTCTAGTAATGAGACTGTTTAGCTGAAGTCTGAGCAGAGAGGCTTTAAAATGGTTCACCTCTCAAGAACTAAAGAAGTGGTCCAAATGGAGTGATCAGGCCCGATACTTTGCTCAAAGGTTTGCATATAACGTGGAAGTTATCCCGGATCGATACTCTCTAGGTCGCATCAGGCAAAAATAAAATGAGGACTTACGAGATTACGCCTATCGGTGGAGAAAAGAAGCAGCGAGAGTTTGGCCTCCTATGACCGAAAAGGAGATAAGCGCGGTGTTTATGCGCTCTCAGGAATCAGAATTCTACAACAAAATGATATCAGCAGTCAAAGCAAAATTCGCCGACCTAGTCAAGATCGGTGAAATTGTTGAAAAAGGTCTTCATAGCGGCAAGATTACCAAGGCCTCGGCATCCGCATGATCGATAGGATTTCCCAAAAAGAAGAGAGAAGAGGTATCTTCAGTATCCTCCAGTCCTAGCCCGAGATCGTGAAAACCCTTCGGAGCCAACTACAAAAAGTCAGTTGTTCCAACAACCCCTCCCCCAGCTCCACAAAGTCCTCAACCAATCTTCTATACTCAGCCCATATACCAAGCTCCACAACCAAACGTGCAGCCCATATACCAAGTTCCACAACCAAATGTGCAACCCATTTACCAAGATCCTCCTCAAAACTTCCAAGTGTATCAAAAGGCTCCCGAGAACCAGAATAATCGCCGGGTTCCTCCTCCCGCCAATGCTAATCTCCCTCGCCCAAATTTGTAAAAGAAATCTCCTCGGACTTTCACCCAATTAGCTGAAACCAGAACTTAGTTATATGAGAGATTGAAGGCTTCCAGATTTATCCAGCCCATTCCATCCAAACCTACAAATCCTGACTCTCATTTCTTCAGGGTTGACCGACATTGTGCTTACCATTCTGGAGGCGCCGGACACAGTACCGAAGATTGCATTAACCTGAGGCACAAAATTTAGGATTTAATTGATCAAAGAGTGGTCACACTACAAACAGCACCGCCAAATGTTAATAATAACCCACTCATAAATCACGGAGGAGCCACTGTTAACATGATAGAGGTCGATGAAAAATGGGTTGTGAGCAAGTCAATAGTTTCGATTATCCCTAAAAAGCAGGAAATTCCAGAAAAATCTATAGCTACTTTGAGTATTGTTGAACTACCCTTTGAAGGGTTAATGCACAACAAGGCCTTGCACGTCACTATCAAATATCAAAAGAAGAAGCAGTCAGGATTGTCAAAGCTGTTACTTTACCTATATCAGTCATTCCCAGTGCGTATTGATTCCTCAAGCGATGGGTTAGAGGATAGAATAAGATATCTGCTTAAGGAATGCGATGCTATCCCCGAAGCAGCCATGATTAGGGATACCAACCCTGGAAAAAAGTTGCAGAATTGGGTCACAACTCCCCTCGTGACTCTCCACTCGGCTGGTAATAATAGCTTAAAACCTGCCATTGTCATGTCATGTCAAGAGCTTAACGAACAAACCAAGCTAGACGATAATGATTTTGAAAGGTATGTTGAAGAAATCATGGCCCTTGAACGAACGACCGAGAAATCCAAGAACTTTGAAGACCAAGAAAGGCCCCACCTAAAAGGGTTTGAGGTGGTCAATCTGGGAAGCAATGGTCAAGTTAAAGAAATCAATGTCAGTGTTCACTTGTCAAAAGTGCAAAAGAAAGAGCTCATCAGTCTGCTCAAGAAATACATCAACATCTTTGACTGGTCCTACAATGATAAGATGAGAATGAGCACAAACATCATCTCTCAAAAGTTATTGGTCAATCCAGAGAATGAACAGTTAATCCTTCCCTCCCACAGGACAAAGGAAAGTTTGCACCAAATTGGCAAGGACTGTACATCATCCAAAAATGCCAGCTGGAGGAGTTTTGATTTTGTTCAAGATGAATGATCAAAGCATGGCCCAAGCCTATAGCAACTCCGATATTGCGAAGAAATACTATGCCTGAAGACAGTTCTTTCTTAATTTTCTTTCCTTGTAATCATACTTTCTAATTGTAATCGTTATTGCACTTAGTAAAAGCTTAAAAATACCCTATCCTCCATCTACGAACTATGTTTGACCTGAATTCTCAAGAATGAGATACGTAGGCGGCCTGTGTCGACTTCGGTCAACCCCTTAGGAAAATATATCTTTTCCCTTCCCCCTCTTGAACTACGTCTGACCTGAATTCTCAAGAATGAGATACGTAGGCGGCCTGTGTCAGCCTCGGTCATTCCTTTAATTATTTCTAATATTTTTCCACTTTGAGTGTGGGAACTGCGTTTGACCTGATTTCTGCCTTAACGGGATACGTAGGTGACATAACGGCTCAGTCATACCGCCCAGGAAATGGAAACTGGGACAGAATTTTTGAGAAAGGAATCTCAAAAATTCAGAAGGCAAAGATCAATCTCCAGGAAGCAAGAATACAGAATATGTCGAAGAGCAAACGAAATAAATATTAAGAAAGAATCTTGTAATCCCCACAGAGTCTCAAGTCCCTTGCCAATTGAATGAGATTCATCGCAAACCTTAACTGGGGCAGAAATTTTGAGAAAGACTTCAAAATTTCCACAAAAGCTTTATTCAAAGAATTCATGAACAAACTCCGAAGAAATTCCCAATGACGGAGAGATCAGAATCTACTCCAAAAATCCTCAACTGTAACAAAGTCCGCAGGAGATTAATCCCCAGTTGTGATGGATTTTCGAAAGAACAATCTCGAGAAGGAATCTCATAACTCTCACAGAGTGTCAAAACTCTCGCCAATGGGACAAGATTCATTATGAAACCTTTAATTGGGGCAGAAATTTTGAGGAAGACCTCAAAATTTCCACTAAGCGTCATTCAAGAGTTTAGAAATTAACTCTGAAGAATTCTCCAACATCGAGAGATCAGAGTCTATTTCAAAATTCCCAGTCCAAGATGGGTGGATCCCCAGCTGTGATAGATTTCTCGAAAAAACATTTTTGAACTCCCCAGCTAGGACGACAAAGGATCTCTAGAGTCATACAGCGGTAAGTCAAAAACATCAAGGCCTCGAGTAAAGGACATTCGTTGAGCTAGCATATGACATGACGGGCAGAGACATTTTCAAACTATCCTTTTTCAAAAGCTTTGTGTTTCAAAGAACTTGATTTAAAACCCTTTTCAAAAGATTAGTTTTACTTCTTTAATTTTGATTTTTGTCTTATGTCTACCATGACCCGGGGAGTCGAGGGCAACGAGCACCCGAGAGTGGAAAGCACCCAGAAAAGACAAAGCAAGGAGCAGAAGATCGAAGGAGGTCAACACAGATCAGTTTCACTAAAAACTAACAATTTTTCTGTGGATGCAGGTTGTCCCTAAAAGTATGTTAGAAAGCAGTCCCTCGTTATCCAACGCGTTCAAAGAAACACAATGAGACCAGATGCCCCAAAATTTGGCGAGAAAAGCCAAAGCAGTGGAAAGAAGCCAAAGATGGCAAAAGTCCCTAGAACAGGCGAATCTTCTTGTAGTTCACATAAACTACCAGAGACTGACAACGTTCTCAAGTCCCCAAACGGATCCAAATATTTTGGTGAGTTTCGAATTGGGACACCAAACAAGAGATCGACGTCATTCTTCGCCAATCCCCGACAAGTCAGAAATTACTACGAACAGACAATGTTCAAAAATGGTATTTATGGCTGTCCCCAGAAATGGACACGACTATTTCATTCACATTTCAAATGAAAGTCTATTTTGATTAGCTTCATAAATGTCTTCTTTAAAGTTTCTCAAAATTTGACTATAGTCGCTAGTAAGAGCGACACCGTGTCTACTAACCGTTTGTCTGAGCACAGGTACCCATAAAGGAGTCGACATGACAAAATACAGACCAGAGGTGATGTTTTCGACGACTTTCCCATGGGCCATTGCATCACATGGCACTATATTGCATCACATTTTGCATTCATATTGCACCATGTCACATTGCCTCATGCTGTATTACACC
Source organism: Jaltomata sinuosa (assembly GCA_003996215.1). NCBI lineage: Eukaryota > Viridiplantae > Streptophyta > Magnoliopsida > Solanales > Solanaceae > Jaltomata > Jaltomata sinuosa. The sequence continues at coordinate 39,437 of QJPP01001582.1, read as the reverse complement.
ACTTTACATCATACTTCATTACATGGCATAAACATTATGTCGCATCATATTATGTCATACCGTATTGCATCATATTATATTATGTTGCATTGTACTGTATGTCATCATATCGCAGGAACCATGTCAAGAGGAACACATCATATTTGCATGTCGAGAGGACCATGACACGAGGGCCATCATATATGCATGTCGAGAGGACCATGCCACGAGGGCCATCATATCTGCATGTCGAGAGGACCATGCCACAAGGGCCATCATATCAACATGTCGAGAGGACCATACCACGAGAGCCATCATATTTGCATGTCGCGAGGACCATGTCAAGAGGACCATCATCATCATTAATACCGCAAATACACTCGCTGTGAGTATTATGTCCCTCTACCGGCCGGTTTCAAAGAGGATGACATTCATAGGCGTACCTAAGTCGTACTTGCTGCGAGGATCGACCCTCAGCATGCTTAGATCTGAGATCGCGTGAGACGGTGGAGTCTAACATTGAGGATATCATTATCATTATTATTATTATCATCAAACATTATGCCAAGTCTGGCACTCAGCATATATTTATATCCGATATCGCGTAAGACGGAGGAGTCTGACGTTGAGGGTATATTTGCTTTTTTATTATGTCAAATATGCATTCAGCGTATTTATAGCTGATATCATGTGAGACGAAGGAGTCTGACGTTGAGGATATTATTATTATTTATTATGCCAACTTTGGCATCCAACATATTTATATCTGATATCGCGTAAGATGGAGGAGTCTGATGTTGAGGGTATATTTCCTCATTTATTATGCCAAGTCTGGCATTCAGCATATTTATATGCAATATCGCGTAAGACGGAGGAGTCTGACGTGGAGGGTATATTTGCTCCTTATTATGCCAAGTCTGGCATGAAGCATATTTGTATCCGATATCGCATAAGACGGAGGAGTCTGACGTCGAGGATATTTATCCACTCTTATTGGAAAGCGTCAATTGCCAGAAAATGTCGCTATATTCGATCGTGTGGCAAAGGCCTTGTCACCCTGATAATCAAATACCGCTTGCCATCAAGGTCAAAAACATAGTCTGAGGGATGTCTGTAATACTCCAACCAAATCGAACGATGAATTGAATTTCCCCAAAATTGAAAGACTAAAGGTCGTCTGTAAGTCACGGCGATATCTGAAACTGGATAGTGTGCAAGATTGCCCAAGACTTGACAAACTAAGAGTTATCTGTAAGACGCAGTGATATCTGGAACCGGATAGTGTGCAAGATCACCCGAGGATTGACAGTTCAAGGGTAATGCATAAGTCGCAATGATATCTGAAATTGGATGAAAGTGCAAGACTACCAAAAAATTGATAGTCCAAGGGTTATCTATAAGCCACGACATATCCACGTTGATATTGTGTAGGACTACCCAAAGGCTATCAATTCAAGGGAAATCTGTAAGTCACATTATATCCAAGATCAGATAAAAGTGCAGGATTACCCAAAAACTGGCAATTCGAAGGACATCTATAAGCCGTCTCTATCCAAAGTCGGATGATGTGCAATATTACTCATAGTTGACAAGGTAAAGGCATCTGTAAGCCGCCTCTATTCAAAGTAGGATGATGTGCTAGATTACCCAAAGCCTGACAATTCAGGGAATATCTGTTAGTCGCGTCGATATAGATGATGTGCAAGATTTACCCTAAAGGCATATGCAAAAGACCACTACCAATAGCCAAGAAGGCTATCACATTTAAGAGAATGCCGCAAACGATCAAGAGGACCGTCACCATCACAACGACTATGAAAGTCATCACATTCAAATATCACCATACTCAACCGCCATAGAATTGAATATTTCAAGCCACAACAACGAAAATGCGCAAATCTAGCACTTATAAGTTGCAACAATGGGAATGCGCAAAGTGTTCAAGTCACAGCAATAGGAATGCACAAATCTAGCACTTATAAGTCGCAACAACGGGAATGCGCAAAATGTCCAAGTCGCAGCAACAGGAATGCAAAAATATAGCACTTATAAGTCACAACAACGGGAATGCGCAAAGTGTTCAAGTTGCAATAATGGGAATGTGCCAATCTAACACTTCTAAGACGCAACAACAGGAATGCGCGAAGTGTTCAAGTCACATCAACGAGAATGTGCACCAGGTACAACACTGCCAAGTCGCGACAAACGGTTACGAGGACTATCACACAAACGACTAAAAAGGTCGTCATACCCAAAAATTGACACACAAGCAATCCTATCTGATAGCCAAGAAGACTATCATGTTTGATTGTCATGGAAGTTGCTATTTCCTAAGACAAAAACAGGAAAAGACATCATCTTCCTCAAGAAACAACAGACACGAAAAAGTGAGGTACAAAGCTATCTCTCCTTATTGAGCTACCTTACTACTAACAATTTTGTTTCAAAATATTGCCGAGAACATCCAAGAGGATGAAAATCTCAAACCAGAACAACATGTACAAAATACGTCAAGACGTCACAACACAGATTTTGAACATAATTCCAAAGATGAGGTATGGCAAAGAAACTACCTCCCCAAATAGAATTATGTTATTACTAACCATTTTGTTTTGAGATGTTGTCGAGAGAATTCGAGAAGGATGAAATTCTCAGAGACAAAACCATAGGTGCGGACTACACCAAAAAGGATGCATCACAATGTGGAACTTTTTCTTAGCAGCGAACTAGGACATAGTTCAAAGAGGGACCAAACTCTTTGAACGCGAGCTGTGGAACGACTACCACCGCCATCAAACCACACCTCTATCAGAAGGCATGTGGGTATTTCCTATCTTTGGGTCTTAGTTTCGCATCCAGGGTATTTTCTGAACTCGCGCTGGAAGCAATATTCCTTCTTTTCAAATTTGGGTGACAATACACCTCGAGCTTTGGAAATTATGTCCACGTAGCTCCTATCTATGGATGTAAGGGCCTCACATTTGTAATGGAGATGATTACAAGCCTCTTTCCCATAACTCAATTGCTTATCACTCATCCCGAGCCAAAGGTTGTCTTAATATAAAGATTACCTTTTCCACCGATTGAGTCAAACTACAAGCAGCCTGATTCCCTGAGTCCCAAAATATGTAGGCGGGCTCTATGATGAAAACTCGGTTGCATTCCTAACTCCTCCCAATCCTCTTACTCCCCAGCTTTTCGGTCTCTCCGTACTCTGAAATTAGGATAGTTTGAAATTCTTTCAAAACCGTGCGTAAAATTAAGCGTCTTGAACTACAAACGGCCCGAGTTCTCATGTAACCTGGGATATGTAGGAAACTCGATAGTGGAGTTCGTCCATGATTCCTTGAAAATTCGTGCTAGAACCAACCGCTTTCTGAAGATAAATATGTGGTCAGATAAAATTGGGGACGTCAATTCCCTTTGCCCAGTGTTCATTACACTCACCCTACCCAAAGGGAGGGGAAACTGTTGACACTAAGGCTGCTCACCGGACCGGAATGGGATGACTGGACCAGAATAGACCTGTACCGGACCGGACCAGTATGACCAGTACCGGAATGGTGACCGGTACCGGAATGGACCGGACCGGTACCACCGGTATGAAAACCGGATCCCATCCCATTCCGGTATAAACCGGTACCGGACCGGAACCAAACCGGAATGGGCCGGACCGAGTTACCGAAATGGAAAAAAAATTTAATTTTTTTTTTTAAAAAAAAAAAACTTAAATTTTGAATTACATTTCGAATTTCAAACTTAATATTCAAGTGATAACTTATAACTTAAAAGTTTTTATAACTTAAAAGTTGTTTAAGTTTTGAAATTTTATTACTTATATAAATTATATTTGAAGTTTATTAGTTTGTAAAAAATTTATTTTTTAGTTTTTCAATTTATAAGCTATGAGTTAAAACTTATAAGTTTTAAGTTTATATATATTTTTAAGTTATATATTTGAAGTGTTTTAGTTTGTTTAAAGTTTTTTATTTTTTATGTTTTCAATTTATAAGTTTATATTTTGAAGTCTACTAGTTTATGTTTTTAAAAATTATTAATAAAAGTATAAAACTATAAAAGTATAAAACAATGATAAAAAAGATAGGCAATGAATAAAAGTATAAAACTATAAAAGTATAAAACAATGATAAAAATTACAAAAAATTAAAAAAAATAATTTGACCGGACGACCGAACCGGACAGGATCGGACCGGACCGGACCGGAACCGGAATGCTACCGGTATTAATCGGTACCGGTTTCCCGGCATGAAACAGTTATACCATTCCGAACCGGTACCCGGTAGAATCCATACCATTCCATTCCGGTATAGACCGGACCGGTACCGGTACCGGTACCGGAATGGTACCGGTTGAAATCGGTCCGGCGGCCAGCCTTAGTTGACACCCAATTTTTACCCTCCACATTACAAATTAATCTTGAGCCTTTTTGAATTTTAAATAATTTTTGAAATAATTGTTTTGTAAAAAAAAGGGATACAACATTTTCCAAATAAGCTTTATAATAGTTCTAAGTAATAATTTATATATTTCATGTTTAATTACGTGAAATTTATATAAGTTTACTTAAAGAACCATTTTAGAGTTTAATTTCATCAGAAAATCCTTTTAAAAATTAAACGCTTGATTTTCCTCCAAATAAATTTGAAATGAGAGATTAATTGAATAAATTAATTTTATAATTGTAAAAGAGGTAATTATGTGTTAAATACAATAATTATTTCAAAATCGTTTAAGTTAATTAAGCTCAAGAGTAATTGTAATTGATTCACTCTTATTCCTATTCTAGCCTATTTCTTTAAAACATTTAAATCCTAGCCGAATTGCATCTAATTTGGCTATTTCTTAAAGATTGAAATGGCCACATTTAATGTGGCCATATTTTAAATGGCCCTTCATTACCTTTTGTTTCAGCCTCATATTGGGCCAGCCGCTCCGCATTTCCCCTAACCCACTCCCATTTCTCCCCAATTAAACCCAAAACCCGGCCCAATTCCTATATACTCCCTCACACCATCAGATATATACACACGCCTCACATATACGCTTATATTCTCTTCCCAACACTCACGCACCTCACACTCTCTCTATTTCCCAGAAAAGAGCGCACAACCTCCAACGACGCGCCTCGTACAAATTGATATACCCACCTTGCATGTACTTCATCTTCATCATCGGTTTCTCACAGAAACCAAACGAAACCCTAACGCCTCAAGCTCTAGCGACAACAACAGCTCCAACAGCTCTAATAAATTCCCAAACGTCGTCTTCTCTCCGTCAAAATTGAAGCTAGCAAGAACCGAGAAGGTTCTAGAAAGAGGACAGGTGTTACCCCAACGTTCTTATCCCCAAAATTACAGCAAAATTAGCTCAAATTCGTACCAAGAAGGTACATGCATGGCTCATTTTCGTTGGAGACGGGTTTGAATTCGAATTTACCCAGACGAATTTCAAAAAACCCTTCTGTTTTTCCCCCCATTTTCTACCCTAAAATTTCCTATATAAACCATCCCATTTCATTGAGGTAAAGGGGGATTTTTGGGGAAAAATTGAGGATTTTGGAGAAGCATTTCTCTAATCCTACGTAACCAAGAATGCCAAAAAGAAAAACACTGTAAAAGTCATTGTGAATACTGGTGGTGAAGTTTCCGACAAAGCTCGAGGCCCCGTTTGCTGCTCCAAAAAAGGTAAACACTTCACCTTTAAGTTCTTCTTCTTTCTTTCTGTATTCGTAGGATATCATGTAGAAATTTGTTGTTGGAAAGGTTGCTGGGCTGGTCTTGTTTGATAATAGTTGTGCTTTACTGTTTTCTCTTGTTAATTTGGAGCTGACTTTCGAGATAAATTCCAGAAATATTAGTTGATATTGTTACTGTTTTCACTATTGAATGTGTTTAGAGCAAATACTATTGTGATTATTTGTGTGTGTTCATGAATAACATCCGCTTACGTGAACTGATGAGTCATGGTTTGGGTGTTCGTTTTGGTTTGCTTGAAAGAGACTTGAATCTTTTTTCGATGTTACTAACCTGAATCCTTTGTCGATGTTACTATTTGTGTAAAGATTTTAAATGAGTTTCTCTTTCTTTATGAATTCCCTTGTCGAAATTCAGAACTAGAGACGAGATATATCCCTTTGTGATATGTCATTCATCTCTAAAAGTTCTAGGTTTAAGACCTTCAGACGAGTGTCAATCTCACTATCTTATTTGTGTTTGTGTTCGATATGTAGCGCCTAAAATGCAGGACTAGAACCAACTTAATATGCTAAAATAAGAAGTGTTAATTATGGAAATTTTAAGGCATAGTTGGTTTCTTTTCTTGTTTCCATTTTCTGGTCGTATCCGACAATACGTGTTGTATGATTCTTCCTTTATCTTGTGTGTTTCAATTCATTCCAAACATGAATGTTTTCTCACTATCTCAAAGCATGCTCGATGAATTCAAACCTCTTTCTTTTAAAGATGAATCAAGAACAAAATGGTAAGATCATGTTTTCTATGTTAAGTCCTTCGAAGCACCATCTTGCTTGTTGTTTGCTCAACCTGAATGTTGCCCTCCCACGCTCTTTGAAATATTTTCCTCTCTGTTTTGCTTTTATACTCGAGTTTGGTTTCATAAGGTTTAATCTTCTCCATTCGACGATGAAATCTGTTTTAAACTCAAAGTATGAAGTGTGCATAGTTATAGTTCCGAACTTACTGTATTTCGTGACTTGCCGTTTTCTATATTCTACATGAGAACTATTCGGTGGCTTATTTGATCAAATCATGCTTCCTGTTTGCCAGCATTTCAAATAAATGAGGAACCCTCATGAGTCTGTTTCGTTCATCCATGTTTGTGATATCTTTCTATGGAGTTCTTGTTACGTTTTGTAGGTTTAAAAGGTTAATGTCTATAATTTGCTTGTCTTGATTATTAATTTGTTCATGGTCCTTCCCTGTATGTCATGTTCTTACTAAGTATAGACGAGATAAATATAAGAATTTTCTTATCAAATACTGTCTAAATTCCAAATTGAAATAGGGTTGGTCATAAATAAGAAAAAATGGATTTCTGGTGTTGTTTGGACAAAAACATGAATATTTTCATGTAATACTCCATTTGTTTTCTTGAACATGAGATGTGTTTTCCTTTGGTACGTTTCCAGAATCGTATGTCTCCTTGGATTTTTCTGAAAGTTGGTGTTGGTATGAATGAACTAATTTGACTCTCGTTGTTCGTCTTCGGATTTAACCAACAAGGATACAACTTATATTTTCTTTATACCATGGGTCATATAGGACAATAGCAAATCTTTCCTCTTTATACAGTTTTGGTCTTATGATCGATTGCTAATTATTGTCCTTTATCTTTTATGCATGAAATTTCGAGCGAGTCCATTCTGGACTCCCCAGATCACCCTTGCATTTTCGTTGAGCTAAGGCCCAACGCTTTGTCCTTGTCAGATCAGCCCGTAAGATCAGAAGCTAATGTCACAATGGGCTTAAAACCCATAGCAACATGAGCAGCAGCAACAAGAAGTAGTCCATACGGACTGAAGTTGAAGAAAATGGACTTAGAAGTCCAAGAAATTATTAGCAAAAGGGCCAAGGCCCAATTAGATTTTAGGACACGTTGGACCAAGGTCCAAATTGGGGTTTAGCCAAAGACTTAAATCTTTTCTTCTCCCTTTAGACTCTTTAATTTGTTTAGCACAAAATTATCTTGAATTAATTGTACTCAACTCTCTAACTTAGTTCATTTATCCCCAAAAGAATGAACATTTCTTGTTTAAATCTTCTTTAAATCACTTTTTGTTTTCACCATGTTAAAATAGTCAAACCTCATGTTATTCCCTTTAAATTGTTAACAAGCATGCTTTTCCTCTTTAAAAACAACTCTCTGTTTTCACTTCTAAAATAAGTATCAACTTTCTTTCATTAAGTTACATTTGCCATGTTCTTTCTAAATAAAAATCAAAACAAGATAATTTCCACAAGATGTATTAAATCAAGATCTTTTAAAAAAGTTAGTCAAATGAGTTATTTTCATACAAGTCCGGATAACCGCAAGTTAGCGGATATTTCGAGTGCCTTTAAAACCTTCTCGGGATATTAATAGGAACCTGTTACCCTCAATCTCTTTATTTTTAAAATCTTTATCTGTTTTAGATTTTGGAAATTTTTAAAGGTTTTCTTAATTTTTATTTAATTAATTAAGTGGCGACTCTTGCTTTTAAATTGAAAACGTTTTGGAACTTTAATTAGATTTTTCGAAATGATTTTCGATACAGGTCATTTTTTCCCGAAAACAATTATTAAGTACTAAGAATAGTGTTCTATCATTGTTTGTCAGATAGAAAGCATGAGTTCCTTCAGAGCTGATCATATATGGATGTATAACAGACTAGTGCCAAGTCGAACAGGAGTCACTGATGAGTTCATAGAAGGTGTGCGGGGATTTATAGAGTTTGCAATAATGCAACCTGAGATATATGTAGCATTTCTTTTTAATTGTGATTTCTTCTTCATCTAGGCCCCGTTTTATTTTTATGTCTTATAATTGTTGATTGTGCATTTGTCATTGATTGAAATCCTAATTTTATCACATATCTTGAGTTTAGCACTTGCCTTCATAACTCCATTGTCATGCTTTCTAACCTCATATTAGTTTGCCTATTAAGCAACCAAACCAAATAATTGATATCTGCGATGTATAACCAGGCTTCTAAACTAAAACTAGGAGATCTGAAGGGAGCACTCTTAGATTTTGACTTTGCAATGCGGGACGGAGAAAACAATGCTAAAGCTCTATTTTATCAGGGGCAGGTTTGTATCTATCAAGGGATTTTGTTTCTTGCAGCAGATTTGATCATCTTAACTATCCAATAACCTGCTTGTTATTTTGGGTTTTGGAATAACAACAATAATATCCAGTGTAATATTCCACAAGTGGAGTCTGAGTAGGGTGGTATGTACACAACCTTACCCCTACCTTGTTAAGGTAGAAAGGTTATTTCTGATAGACCCTCGGTTCAAGTAAGGGGGGTTTTGGAAAAATAGATATAAATTAGATTGCAACCTTTTCTTACTAGTGTTGATTCGAACACTTGGTACTACTCAATTTTGAAAGTAATAGATATATACTTTTTGATATACCTAATAGCTTTACAATTTAACTCTGAGTGAATTTGCTATATCTTGGTAAAAGCTTTCCAGTGGTCAACAAAGTTGAACTACATGGTATTTGTCGGTGATCTGTGTTTTCAACAGATGGTTCTATAACATAGTAGAGTGGTGTAGGGCATGTATATCCTATTCTCTTGACATTAGAAGGTTCATTTATGTGTCGTTCAACAAAAAGTTGGAAGTGGTAAAAGGTGCAGTTATGGGTCGTTCTCATATCCCTCTCCGTCCTTCAAAATCTTCTTCAGATTCTTCTTGTCATTTGTTACTTCAGAGACAATCTTCCAAGAAATCAGTTTAAGATTTATTTGAAGGGCGGCATTTGGAGGGACACCGCCTTCGTCTCCACTGGCCGCCTTACCCGTCTCTCTGAATGCTTCGCCACTAATTTTTCTTCGTAACCTTTTGCCTCCTTAAGTTTTTCTGTCAGTGCCTCTATCTTAGGTTTCAAGTCATCCAACAACTTATTCTTCTGACTATCTTCTTTTCTCAATGCCTCAATCTGAATTTTCAGATTTTCCAACAACTTATTCTTCTCACCATCATCTTTTCTCAATACCTCATTCGCAAGTTTCAGATTTTCTAACATCGTATTCTTATCTCCTTTTCTCAGTGCCTCTTTCACATGTTTCAGATTTTACAACTTATTTTTCTCACCATCTTCTATTCTCAGAGCCTTTGTCTCAAGTTTCAGGTTTTCCAACAATTTGTTCTTCTCGTTGTCTTCTGTTCTTAGTGCCTCTATCTCAAGATACAGGTTTTCCAACAACTTATTCTTCTCATTATCTTCTTCTCGCAGTGCTGCTATCTCATGGTTCAGATCTTCCACCAACTTATTCTTCTTGCAAGAATCACTTTAATTTGTAGTTTCAAGCAAAGATTTCACTCACTAACTCGGCAGAGAGAATTTCCACCTTCTCTGCTTGAATTTCAGAAATCTTTGTGCATCATTAGCATGGCTGAGTGCCTGATTTTTGGCATCAGAAGTCATGGATAATTCTTTCTTGACCCTGAAGTGGCAGATAGGAGAGCATTATTGCATGATTTGATTGATAGTCCCTGTTCACTTTGCTCACCCGGTCCCGAGGAGTTGCTGGTGTTGACTTGTTAGGATTTCCCCCAGAGTGAATCTGATATACAAGTTCAAATAAGCAATAATTAGGTAATTTCCAAAATGCAAGATTGAAAGCAGAAACACAGTATCATTTTCAATGAAATACAAGCAAATTGTGATGGATCCAAGCCAAAAGTGAAAACTTTATATAGAAAAAGGGTAGCTCGATGCACTAAAGCTCCCGCTATGCGCGGGATCTGAGACTTTTTGTGGGATTGGACTGACAAGAATTACTAGACATATTTCATTGTTTCTGATTTAGTGGTGAGAGAAGAATCTCCCTTTACAAAAATAAAACAAGGGAGAATCTCTCTTTACTAAAATATCCTGTACAAATTAAAACACATCAAAGAAGAAAAAATAAGAGATTTTCTAACCATTTCAAGTGTAGCCTTTACCTTCTTCAAGTGAGCTTTATCTTGTGTCTTCAAAGTTAGAGCTTTGTTGAAGAATCTGTGTGAACCTGTCCACATTGATTCAGCAAAAAGTTCGGGAATCCAAATGCATGCTCTATACAAAGCCAGGGAAAACAAACCCCACTGTATAAGCCTTTTCACCTCTACTAGATTCAACTAATTTATAACTATAATCTAGGAAGCCTAGCTGCTAGAAAACTTGATCAGCTCACAGGGACACTAGCACGAAGTTTAATGCCAAGGAGGAAACATGATATGGCTCCTTTGTGATCCCTAGCGAGCAGATTTAATTAACACATCTTACAAGAAACAATCTATAGCGGAAAACCATATTTACAAAAGAATGGCTCAAATGTCATTGACATGTGCTCACATGATAAATACACTCTAACTGAGAAACCCCCATTCGTGAATCCTTGTATCTTGTTCATGTGTTGCATATAGCAGTCTATCTTTTTAAGTCATGGAGTAGTAATGCAATACTACATGGAGTGTTAAGAGTTTTTCATTAGAATTGATGTCTTTATGAAATTATATGTTTTTATTAGAATTCAGTTTTAGTTGGACTTGCATTTGCTAGGATAATTGCTTCTAGATATTCAAAGGGTGAATTTTGTTCCTGATTGAGCCTAAGTCTGATTTTATTTATCTAAAAGCAAAAAAAATTCAAAAATCCCGCCCAAATCGAGTCCAAAAACAAAAGACAAATGCCTAAGCTAAACAGAGAAGGAAAGTTAAGTCTAATGCCTAAATTGAAATCTAGAAAGTTCTCTGATCGGCGGTTTGCTGTGACCATTGAAGTCCTTCGTCTTCCTTTTCACTTCCAGTGAGATGGGCTACCCAGCTTCATCAGAGTTCTGTATCCTCTTGTGTATGCACGATGGTAGTGAGGGTCTCCACTTCTAAGATGCGAGTTTTGCGTCTTCATTTCAGCTTCTTTCTCCTCCCATTGTATTCGATGGTCTTGTGTTCCAGGTATTCGATTCGTGTGCCTTGCCACTTCATTGCTCACTTGTACCCTCTCATTTCTTTTATTTTGTAGCTCTGTCATGCTATTGGGCATCCAAATCTGATATTTCTGTCCAGGAGCATCTTTAATGTATGTGAGAAGCTTGTACTTTCTACTCTCTGTACTATCCATTAACTTGTGCACTGGCATGTTTATACTTGAGAAATCTTGCGTGTTTTGATTCTGATTATCAGGGTTTGAGCCTCGTCTGAATTCAAGATTTTCCTTCCTTTTCAAGGTAAATCTTGAAAGCTGTGGTATTGTATCTGTGTTTCTCTTTGTAAAGTAATGTTGGTGAGATAGTCAGTAAGTTGATTTCCTTCCCTGAATGTATGTGTTATTTCAAACTGTAACTACTACATTATTTTTTGTATGTCCTTTACTTGATGTATTATCTCCCATGGTATCTTCCAACAGTCCATTATGATATTTTTCAGAGCCAGTGAATATGTGTCTATCTTTATATTTTGAATGTTCTGTGTTAGACAATATAGTACTTCTTGTTGAACTGTTGTAGCTTCTCTGTATGTCCTCCACTTGATGTATTATCTCCTGATATTGTATCTACTACCGAGATGACATTAATTTTTACTATGGTAACTGTGTTCATTTTCACACAATAGAAACCACATTAAATCGTACAGGTCATCAACTGCTAAATTTGGTTATGTAACTTGATATGTTTTAGACTTACTCTTTTTTTCACCTTTCTACTGGTATATTTCTTATTAAACTCCTTGTATTTCATTTATGCGTGACTCTTATTCCACCTTAATGGTTTGGATAGGGAGCCTGTATGGTTTCAATAGAACATTTAGGAAAGAAGTTTTTGTATTAGTTCATATGTATATATTTTTCGTTGTATACTTCGTCATATAGAGTAGTCTATTTCTTCAATTAGATAAGTTTATTTTTTTTATTGTCCATTTCTTCCATTACAAAATAATTAAGTACCTTGTTGCACTTTTTGCTTCTTGATAGCTTTGTTATTTTGTGTAATAGTTAATTACTTTATTTTTTCAGCATATATTTACAAACACTATTAAGAAGAAGGTGGGTGAGACTTCAACATTAGAGAATGAAGAAGGTCTTGAAGTAGATAATGGAGATAAGGAAAGAAACAGGACCACAAATGGAGAAGGATGACAAAAAACAAACAAAGATAATGATGTCAATTTATTGAAAACTATACCGGAGAAGCAATTACTCAAAACTTGGATAGAAACAGTTGGTGGAACAAAAAACAACCAGAAATTGTTTGCTGACAGATTCATCGACCGCTAATTGTGTGTTCTCTCATGATCCTAATCCTTCAAATGTTTCTATCCAATAAATTTTTAAAACAATTGAGTTTCAACAACTTCTTAATTGTGTGTTGAAGCAACTGATGGCGAATATGCAGGAACATTTGCAAGTGGGTATTCAAGAACATATGGAAGTTGAAGTAAATATCATGGTTTGTGCTGTTGTGGCTCGAATACTTAGTTTTACTCCTCAACCACCAGCAAATGGCTCTGGTTCTCCCCCAAGCATATCTTAGATAGCCTCTGTTATTGATTTTTAAATTTTGAGACATGTTTTATTTGCCGGTACATATGTACTGCATCATTCAAGGATTAACAGTACTATGATTATATTTATTTTGAAAATTTGAATGGATTTAAGAATTTTATTTCATCTTGCGTCAAATATAGGAAATTATATTTGTATTTCGTTATATACCTAATTTCTAGCAAGATTTAGTCAGGAATTATTCCTAGCTATTTTTAGCTAGTCATTTAGCTAAGGAACCATTCCAGACAAAATTTGAAGAACTGCTAGAGAATTAGCTAGGGCCATTCCTTGCTAAGTCTTAGGAAAATCAATATTGACCAAATAAACTTTGCTTGGAATTTAGCTAGCGGATATTGTAGCAAAACGTTGCTAGGGAAAGGGCCTAGCAGAAATATCCTAGCTAAATTAGCTAAGAATGACAAAATCTTCTAGCTAAACATTAGCTAAGAGCTTATTAGCTATGGAAGTCTGCTAGGGTCATTTTCCTAGCTAAATTGGCGTTAGCTAGAGATTTTATCACTTTAGCTAGGATTTGTGTCCGTTCCTAAATGCCTGTTCTCTTGTAGTTAATTGGTAGAGTACAAAATTATTATTATAACGGTAAATTCAGACTCTTAAAGAGAAAATACAACATTGTGAGATCATATTAATCAGTGGTATACCATAATATTAATTGTGTTAAATCTTGTGATAATCTTGCAGATTCATAGACTAAGGCCTTAGCAAGAAAAAAGGTCTGAAGAACATCGAGGGGGAAAGAATTTAAGCTCAAAAATTTCTAAGTCATATATGAGGAAACCCAACCTGGGGACTAGAGATCCTATAATCAGGTTCAATGAAAAAAAAAGAATAATATGATGACTTATTGTGAAATGCACTATTATTTTATCCCTTCCTATATATGGTGTGAGTGCATTTATCCTGTAATGATTTTTGGAGGTTGAGTTTAAGAACTCTTAATGAAATTTTGTATCTCGTATAAGTGGGGTGTCAGAATTACAGGAGTACCCTTGACAGATTTCACCTATGTAAGTGTGGAAGTAGGCCGCTTCCTATGAGAATTGAGCTTATTCTCAAAAACATTTATGAAAATCGGGATGGCACAAGGCCGTAATATGCTGGTTATTAAAGCTTATGCCAATGCCTTGATTATTGTGGGTAATCAGTAATACTTTATTTTCCTTAAGCAGTTATAGTTCAAGTCTGAGACCACTACTGACTCTGGAGTAAAGGATACTGTTTTATTAAGTGAAGATTCAATGCAGAGCACACCTTCATTATGCATAATAGTCTCCCTTCAACTAAATTGGTGAAGTAACTCTCTTATTTGAATATTAAAATGAGTGGGAGAATGTTGGTGCATTTTAATATTAAAATAAAAATATTAAAGTGCATGATAATTAGTTGGCATAAAGTGGAGAAAGTGGTGTCATTAGTTTCTTGTAACTCATATGGCCATTAGTTTTTTGTAACTCTCATGGTCATTAGTTTCTTGTAACTCATGTAACCACAATGTCATTATCTCCTACTAATTACCCCACTAATCCTCAAATGAATATCCACATTCTTGTCATTTATTTGTGGAAGAAATCCTACCTCCTATATAAAGGAGATCTTTTTCATTGTGTTGGATATATACAAGATGAAAGACTGGAAAAATATGAGAAATATTATATTGTATTTATATTTTGAAGTTAGTGTAGTGAAAGAGAGAGTGGAGACAAAGAAAATATTCTAAGTCTCCAACTATATTCACTATACAAAAGAGAGTAATTATATGTTGAAGAAATTAAAGGTGTTCTAATGGTGGAGCTTTGGACTCTTCAACTAATTCAGAGGTGGTTGAGTTACACGACGTTGTTGGGCTGTGGTATCCTGGAGAGGACAAGTCAAGATTGATACTGCTGGATCAATGTAGATTATGCCGCAGTGAACTTGAATCTTCTTAAAGAGAGCGAGATATCCGCGCCTCAGCCTAAATATTCATTTTTTGTTCATTTTATTCTCAACTATAACTACGTAATTTGTGGTATATTACACCAACAGAAAATATCCTTGAGATTGTTGAAAATTTTATGAAAATTACTTGATAACAAACATAGTAGGAAATTTTCAAAGTTTGAAGTGTGTCAAATACACTGTACTTAAGAATATTTCACCTGGTGTAGGTGTATCTCCCAAGATTCAACAAGCTCTTATAGTATTAAACTACGAGCCAGAATCTAACAAAGATTAAATAAATAAAAAATTCAATATATTAGTATATAAGAGGAAGAATTATACTACAGCTCATAATTTAAATGGAGGACTTGTATTAATGTATAGACAAGAAGAAAGTTGAATACTCTCACTGTTTATGAGTATATTGATGATAATAAATAGGTCAAATAATGACCACAATAAAGAGGCTAAGGGTCAGTACTATTGAGATACGTTGACTAATATTGATACTGTCTAGTAGAGACTTGTTTTAATCTATTTATGTATGTTTTGTTGGGTTCGAAATCGAGAGGGCGTCATGCGGAAGATAATATTTACAAACCTTCAAGGCGATAAATTAGACAACACATAAAACTATACTAAAAAGATATATTATTGATAATATTCGGTCAAACGACCTACATATTATGAAAATAAATATAAAAGAAAATATAAAAACTATAGAGAGAAAGTCTCCCTCTAAACAAAACTCTCAAATCCTAAAGCACTACATTGTGGATGCTATTGTGTTCTGTTTGAGAAGAACATGTCTTCTATTTATAGAATTACAAGACTTCTCTTTCAAAAAAGGATAGATATTGTAGAGTTTTTTTTCACCAAGAAAACTTTTTTCCGTCAAGAAAATCTTTTTGAATTAGAACACAATTGTGTAGAATCCAAATAAGTTGAGAAATTCAGGGCAAATCCTAACAAATCTCCCCTTGGCCTGAATTTTCTGGTAAAAAATCTTGATCTTCATTCTTCACATAATCATCATATATCACTGCTGCTTACCATGATTAAAATTTAATATGGGTTAAAAATTGGAACTCTGTGCGTTAAAGTAAGCACGGGTTAATAATATTGGAGCCCTGTATTAAAAGTGAGCAGGGTTGAAAATTGAAGCCTTGTGCATTAAAAATAAGCACAGGTTAAAAGTGGAGCTCATGCGTTAAAAGTATATATGCATGAGTTGAAAGGAGCCCAAGCGTTAAAAGTTAGCAAGGGTTGAAAGTTGGAGCCCATGCGTTTAAGTAAGAATGGGTTGAAAATTGATTTTGATTTTTAAAGATGGATCAGCAGCAGGGTTGTTGAAATATGATTGATTTTTTTTCTCTCTCCACACGTAGTACTTCAGACTATTTTCTTTTTGTTTTTTGACAAAAAATCTTCATTATCATCAAATTGGTTGCAACTTGATTTGAACCCACCTTGAACCTGTTTTCAATCTCCATGAACTATTGGATCATTGGCTCATTGAATCGTTGAACCCATTGGATCGTCCGGCTCTTGATACCACTTGTTGGGTTCGAAATCGAGAGAGCGTCATGCGAAAGCTAATATTTGCAAACCTTCAAGGCGATAAATCAGACAACACATTAAACTATACTAAAAATACATATTATTGATAATATTCGGTCAAACGACCTACATATTATGAAAACTAATATAAAAGAAAATATTAAAACTATAGAGAGAAAATCTCCACCTAAACAAAACTCTCAAATCCTAAAGGACTACATTGTGGATGCTATTGTGTTCTGTTTGAGAAGAACATGTCTTCTATTTATAGAATTACAAGACTTCTCTTCCAAGAAAAGGATAGATATTGTAGAGTTCTTTTTCACCAAGAAAACCTTTTTCCATCAAGAAAACCTTTTTGAATTAGAACACAATTGTGTAGAATCCAAATAAGTTGGAAAATTCAGGGCAAATCCTAACATGTTTGACTATGATAACCAATTGTTTGAGTATGTGTTAGTTATGTTTTGTGTATCTTTGTCGGTCTTGTTGTTAGCTGATGTCTTAAATTATGGCCTCGTCGGTCTTATGTATTTACATGTGTTTGGATAGTTTTTGTGTCGATTGTCCTATATTGAGACATTTTTGGGGGGTCCCTACCATGTACCTATTTTCTGGTAATAAATTTCGCTTAGCGGAATTAGTCTAATTATTTCTTTTACATTTTCCAGAATATATTCTAGATATACTATATCTTGGGTTTTTTGATACATTTCTATATTTTCTTTTATCAAATTTCCTAGTATGGTTATGTCTACTCTAGTTTCGTACCAGTAATGTAAATATTCGTAATTTATCATCAATCTGAATCTAATTCTAGTTCATTAATATTAAACTTTCCTAATTCTGAGTATAGTTCATGTAATCCTATTTGATACCATTCTTGATTTATTAGTTCTAGATCTTCGTCACTGAATATCTTTTCCCATATCAGTTTTCTTAGTTCTATTATTTCTATATCTTTGAGCACATGTAAGATTAATATCTTATAATCATAAATCATTTCATCATGTAAATAGGTGAAGTAAGTAGGCATAATATTATTATCCATGTTCATATTTTTTATGCTTTGCTTTTTGTCAATTAATTCCCTCATACCATAGCATATCAATAACATTATATTCGATTATTACAGACTAGATTATTTTAAACCATATTCTCTTGTCACTGTTAACACCGTACTTTCAAAGGTACTTTCCCCTCCTAGATAATGCCACTCTGTCTACTCCCCTTACGGCTTCCTCGCCTTGGTTTCAACCTCTGGACATTATTTTTGGATTGTTTCCCCTTTTTCCTCATGTTAACAAACTCGAAATTATGATTCAAATAATTCTAGTAAATAATAACGAATATAAACTTATTTACTCATGCTATGATACTTAGGAATTAACAATTTTAGCTATGCATAATTATGAATAGATATACCTTTCCTGTATCTTCTTGCTCCATATTGCTTAGAAAATTTTATCTTATTTCTGAGAATATTTTTGTTTACAAAGAAGGTTGCTCTCCGTGTAGAAAGTCTTGCCTTCTATCTGCCTCCATTGCTATCTATTTATAAGAGGATGTTTATATGTCCTAATCCTCTTTTCTTTCTTTCACTATCTACTTTACACCTATTCCTACAGCTTTTTACAAAAGTCCAAAGAACTTTACATTCTTTCTTTACAGCTCTACTAATGGACAAACTATTTTACTTTACACTTGTCCCCTATACTATTACTACTTTTATTAGTGGCCGTTCACTTTATTAATGGACGTCCCACTCAACTATTTTTACTTTACAGATTTGCAAATAAACAAAATACTTTTTACAAACAAACAACTTTACATGTTTCTATCTTGGCTCTTATCTCTTTTGTACTATCTTCTTTTTTCTCAGTCCAGCTGTACGTCTGGGATCACATTATCTTCACCTTGGCATCTAGAACATTGGTGATCTGGGTATTTGTGGTTGATTATTTTGCAATATCTCGTCATTAAGTCTGCTGATATAAAATCTCTTCTAATAGCTCTCGTCATAGGTTGTTGTTCCGGTTTTAATAGGCTGAGTGCCCATTGTCTTATTTCATCTATATCTGCTATCCGTTCTTCTCTGCAATTCGAGTAGATCATTGTTTGTTCTCTTGCATAATAGCTCCAAATGGGATTTTTATTGAGATAATTTGATGATAACTCGTTTAAAATTGTAGCTATCCCAATAATTCTTTTTCCCACGTAGAATTCTGGTATCTCAACTCTGGGTATTTCTTTTTGTTCTTCTATCTTGTCTGGGATAATCATATCCCTAGTTAGTCCTATCTTTATAACCTGGATTACTGGTTTGATTTCGTCATATAGTATCTCCGCTGGCGCTGAATAAACTCTTATATAAAATAATGTTCCTTTAGTTATCCTTTTATATTGCATAAAGGCTTTATGTAACTCTGGTAATGTAGCTATCTCTTCTCCTGTTTTTGTATATACGGTATTTAATAATCCATAATTGTAGCAAGTTGCTACTAGATTCGCACTTGTCCTTGGCAGGGCAATTAGCTTGTTATATCCTTGTAGGCTTTGGGTAATATAATCTTCTTCTGGATTGGTAGTAGTTTTGGATCTTGGGTTTTTATTTAAAAAGGTTTGTATTTTGTGGATATTTTCTATATATGCTCTGGTTATGTGGTTGTATGTCTTTTTATCTTGGTTCAGGCTGTCTCTGTATGTATTTACTTGTGGTGGTATAAATGGGGTTTTTTGGGATTTTGATATATATGGTGTTGTAAATAGTTTATTTAAATTTGTGTTGACATATCTTCTTTCTTCTTTTGTAGATGATCTGCTTGTAGATGCGCTACCTGCAGCTGTATGAAGTAAATTATTGTTATGGGTTTTTAGGTGTTTCCCAACGTCACCTTGTAGCTCTGGAAGTTTTGTGTCTTCCGATTGACATAGCTCCGCATTCTTATTGTCATGCTGCTGACTAGCTTTGATCTGTTGTATCTCTTTATTTATGTTATCGACTTCTCTACAAAGAGTCGTCATAACTTTGAGTAAATCTTCCATAGTGGTAGTTTCCTCAGTTTGAGTAGCTTTGTCTTGATATGTAATCTGCAATTGTATTTTTATCAGTACAAATCACTTCGATTGTAAAAGTGAAGTTCAATATATTCAGTACGAGTCGTCGTATCTCCTTAGTCGTAACTGAATCCTGTACTTTTTTTGTTAACCACCATTTTACCTGCGTATTATCTGTCCTAATAATAAACTTATTATATACGATATATGGTTCAAAAGCTAATAAGCATTTATATATTGAATATAATTCTTTTCTATTTATTTCCCATTTTATTTCGGGATTTGTAAATGTGCCCGAATAATATCTACAATGATGCTCTATTTTTTCTTTATCATATCTGTATTTTAGTACTCCTCCGTAGCTAATTTCACTAGCATCGGATTCTACTATATAGATGAATTTTTTATTTTCTTCTGGGAAACATAGTTTTGGCAAATTCTTACATAGTAATTTTATCTTTCTTATCTGTTCTTGGTCCTTATCATCAAAGTGATATTCTACATCCTTCTTTAATTTCTTGTGTAATGGTTTTAGATTTTCTGCCAATTTTGGTATATATTCTCTTACTTGATTTACTAATCCTAAAAATGATTGTAATTTTTTCTTTGTATCTATCTGTTCATCAGAATTTATTATTTTTTGTACTATGTGTGGCTGCATTTTTATGCCATTTTTATCTATTTCCATTCCTAAGAATTCTATTTGGTTTTTCATTATTTCAGCTTTTTTCTTACTTAGGCTAATTCCTGAATATGTAACAATATGTATGAATTTTTCTAGTAGTTTTATATGTTCATCTTGCGTTTTGAATACAAAAGTATATCATCTATATATACTATGCAATTTTCTAATTGGTTAAAGTAATTATCCATAAAATGCTGGTATCTACCTGGTGCATTTTTATATCCAAAAGGTAATACATTCCATTCATAAAATCCTTGAGGTACTGTGAATGCTGTTAGTTTTTTAGATTCTTCTTCTAGCTTAAGGTGGTAAAAGCCTGATTTGCAATTAAATTTACTAAAATAATTATATCCTTGGACTTGTCTTATTTTTAATATCTTATTGGGTATTGGGTAATTGTATGTTTTGGTTTTAGCATTTAAGTTTCTATAATCAATAACCATTCTGCTTTTTCCTCTTTTTTGTTCGCTATGTTTATTTACTATAAATGCTGGGCTTGTGTGTTTACTATTGCTTTCTTGTATATATTTGTTTTCTAATAACTCTTTTATATGCATTTTGAATTCGTTTAAATCATCAAAATTATATTTTAGAGGTTTTTCGGTAATTATACTATTTTCATCAATTAATTCTATTTTTACTTTAGTTTTATGTTTTTCCCATCCTTTTAAGGGATTTTCACTATATAGTGGTTCTAATTGGTCTTGAATGATTTTTAGTTTATCTATGGCAAATATTATTAGTTCTATTCTATGCTCATTTGTTTTTATATTTTCTAATTTCTGGGTAATTTTCTCACTTCCTTTTATCCATGGGGTAGGCTTTCTGTTTTTATTATATACTCTCTTAGCTCCTACTTTGTGTTTACATGGTGTCGTAAACCACCAGTGTGTTTTTGTTATTATATGTGGATATAGTTTTTCTAGAAACGGAATTCCTAGAAGTATATCCTTGTTTGTGAACTCATAACTATATATTTCTTCTATAGTTAATATCTTATCCCATATTTGTAATTTTACATTTCTTGCTTTATGATTTATCATGCTTCCTTCATTATTAAATCCTGTTACTACTATTGGTGTAGTTAATTTTTCCCATTTTTCATCTGGTAGGCAATTATGTTTACACATATTAGCTTCTGCTCCTGTATCTATCATCGGGGTATAATATCTATTGTAGTAATTTTCTACTATTATTTTGGCAAGTATGTAGATTTTCATTTTTATCTCACATTGTCCTTTTTATTATGACTTTCTTATTTTTATATGTCACGGTTAACTGGGTGTTTTCTAAATTATATGGTTTCATGCCTTCTAACCATTTTATTCCTAATATAATATTTTTATCTCCGTGATATATTTTAAAATTTATTACCATTGGTATTCCGCCAATGATTAATTCCTTTTCTACTGTTTCTCTTAATGCTGTAAATTCTTTTGGTAATTCTGACTGTTCTATAGAATTTATTTCTTTTTCTGTTACTAATTCTCTTGTTATATAATTTTTCTCCTGACCTGTATTTATTGTTATAATAAATTTTCTTTGTTCTAATATTCCAGTTATATAATAGTGATATGGCTCTATTTCTTTTATTCCTACTGAATATCTTGATGACTGGGGTGTTTCACTATGACTTTTTCTAGATGTGCTTATCCTATCACTTACTATTTCTAGATCTTCCTCTATATCAATTTCCTTATAGCTATAATCATTATTATCTATTACTGTGACAATTTGTTCAAATGGATTTTCTATTTTTATCCTATTGATTTTGTTTTTCGCTGTTATCTTATGTTTTGTTGTTAAGACATATAAATTTTTACATCTTGCTGTGAATATTTTACTACCTGGGGCTAATTCTATTCCTGTCATTTTCCAATATAGTACTAATGATTTATCTATATTCCTGTCATTTATTGCTACTGAATAGTTGGCGCTTATTATGAATTTAAACTTTTGATATATTAAATTTCCTTTTACTGCACTTATTATACTTTTTTCTATAGGTTCAATTATTCTGTCGTCTGCTAAGTATATTTCTATGGGTGTATCTATACCTTCTCTAAAACATGCTTTTATTAATATTTCCGTTCCTCCTAGATGTACATATTTTATTGGTTCTTTGGCCTGTATTGCTTGTATTTCTTTATTTATTATTCTCTTATTTATTATAGGTATTTTTGTTTTTCCTTTGGTATATTTACAGTCTATTATATGTTCTTTCTGACTTACCACATAATATTCTTCTTTTTGTCGTTTGAATATATTTTTTAGCCTTGGTAATTTAAATATTTTTTCTACACTTAAGTCTAATTCTTTTCCTTTTATTTGTTCAAATATATTTGCATCAAATATAACTTTCTGTTCTGAGGATTCTTTATTTATATGTTCTTCCTTGTCTATTATTTGTATATCATTTTCAGCCATTATTGTCTGATTCTTCTTTTTCTAATTCTTCATTCAACTCATTTTCAGATAATTCATATATACTATCGTCACTGTCTAGTTCATAGTCTAAATATTCTATTTGCATATATTCTTCATTATTTATTATTATTTCTGCTATTTGCTTTTTCTTAGGATTTTTAGGTAATTTACAATCTCTAGCTAAATGTCCTAATTTTCCACAATTATAACATGTACATTCAGTTATTTTCTTTTTTGGTTTAAACGGTCTCTTTTTGTTAAAATTCTTTACATAATACCTTCGTCTAGGCCTTTTATGTCTATATTGGGATTTATATCTTTTGAATTTTCCTCTTTTTCTATTCTTTTTATAGTAATTATCTTTACATCCAAATTGGGGTGCTACTTTGTCTTTACAACAAGATAGATTTTCCATTATAGATTTTTCCATTTTCATTTTTTCTCTACGTTTCTCACATATATCTGAATACCATTTTTGTAAAAATCTTATCCTTGCTCCTAGAGTATCTTGTAAACCTGCTTCATTCCAGTCTTTTATTATTCTTGAGCTGAATGGTTCTTGCAATTTTGTAAAATATAATCTCCTTACTTCTTTTGCTTCTTCTGGCGTATAAGTTCCTTTGTAATAATATTCTCTAAACACACATGTATATTCATCTATGTAACACATATTGCATATTGCTAATTTTAACATTAAATTTCTGTTTAATTGTTTATCTTTATTTTGTTCTTCTGTTTCTGTGGTCGTACTACTAAATTCATTTCGTATTGCTATTTCATATTTCTTTAAAATATCTATAGCTGTAGTTGCTGCTTTATCATCTACAGTTTTATTACTTCTTAGTGTATTTATATATTCTTCTGATAAGTTGTGTAACCATAATTTTACTGTTCCTAAGAGTGTTCGTTCTATGTATCCTGATGTTTCTGCTATACTTATTTTATTGTCTATTAACTGTTTTGCTATATATCCTATCCATAGTTGGATTGCTTTATTTATGTCTGTTACACAGTCTAACTCTAAGAAATTACTATTCTGATAAGTTGGTTTTGGAGTCCATTTTCTATTTTTATCCCATAAACTGTTTTGTCTGTCAGATTGCTCATAACTTACTGTATAATATATTGGATTTAAAATTTTTGGATTTTTAACTCCTGATGTGCTAGCTTCTTGTTCTTTTTCTTTTTCTACATCTCCTGCATTTATTTCAATATTCTCGTCTATTTTTTCTATATTTGTTATCATTTCTGTATAAGTCTCACTTATTTCCGAATTCTGTTCTGTCTGATTATCATTTATTTCACTTATTTCATTTATACCTAACTCTTCTTCTTCAATTGGTTCTTCTATTTGTAGTTTTTCTTTGAAATTTTTTATTTCAGTTTTTAATTTTGCCTCAATTTCTTTTTCTTTTTGTTTTGCCGCATATAATTCTTTTAACTTAGCTAATTCTTTTTCTAATGCTATTATTCTGTCATTTTTTACTTCTTCAATTTTTTGTATTTCCTGTTTTGCCTGTTGTTTAATAATAGTTATTTCATTTTTTCGGTCTATCTCTTCATTTTCTCTAGCAAGCCTTACCATTGCCGTTAAGTTATCTTCTAGTCTTAATGATTCTTTTTGTAACATTAGACTGAGATTATCTCCTATTTTCTTATATCGTCTTCCTAGATTTGAAAATATGATCTTTATTTTTAATCCTTCGTGATTTTCATATGTTTTTTCGTCTATAGCAAACTCTTCTTTATTCATTTTATAAGTTATGTTGTAACTTATATGTTAGTTTTTGTAATTCTATATATAAGTAGAATATTTCCTTTCTTTGTGCCAATATTGATCTATGGCATACTCCTGCAAATATGTTTTCATTAAGTCTTTGTTCTCTATGTGTAATTTCTTGTCTTGTTTGTTTAATCATTTCTGTTAGTTCTTCCTCGTATTTATTCATTAAATGTCTTTTGTTTCTTTAAGTATTTTATATATTTGTATTCTATTTTAGATATTTTATCTATTACCTTAGTTAATTTATCATTATCAGTCGGATTGTTCAGTTTATTCTATTTTTAAGCATATATGTTTACATAGTGGTCTTATCATCCCATACATCCTGTGATTTTAATTATAAGGTTTATGTTTGATTAGCTCGATAAGGTAAGGCATCGGGTGCTTGTCGCGCCTCCCCATATTTGGAGCATGACAGTTTATTATTTCATCATCTCGATCAATTCAATCTACATATCCTTTAAATCTCGAGTACAAATTCAAATGTACCTTTTTTCCAGTAAATATTTTCATATTTAGTAAATTTTCAGTACAATTGGGTTACATTGACTAATGTTGATACTTTCTAGTAGTGACTTGTATTAATCTATCTCTATTTATTTGACTATAATAGTCAGTTGTTTGAGTATGTTCTTAAAATAATGAAATAATTATTTTTTAATTCAGTGATCGACAAGATAATTAATTAAATGGCGTCCAAGTGCCCTTAATTTTGGGGTTGTGAAAAGTTCCATATGCAATCAATAATTTTATGTAAGTAATCAAATATCCAATTAGGATAGTAATTCTACAAGTTGGATTTACCAATCTTTGCTCTCTTGACACCGATCCACACACCTCCCTACCAAAGTCCAATATCAACAAAAGAAACAAAAGTATTAGTACTACCTTAGTTCATTTTTACTTGTCCACTATTCTTAAAATAAATTTTCATTTTTAGTTGTCAGTTTAAACATATTAAGAAAAGATAATTTTTTTTCATGTTTTACCTGTTAAAAATCTTACAAAATATACTTGGTAACGAACATCGTAGAGAATTCTTCAAAGCTTGAGGCGTGTCAAATACATTGTTCTTAAGAATATTTTACCCGGTATAGGTGTATTCCTGGATTCAACAAGTTCTTCTAATATTAAACTAGGAGCCAAAATCTAACGGAGATTAAATAAAATTAAAAATCCAGCATACAGGAGGAAGAATTATACTTCAGCTCATAATCCAAAAGGAGGACTTGTGTTTATATATAGACAAGAAGAAGGCTGAATATATACTCTCTGTTTATGAGTATATTGATGATAATAAAGAGGTCAAATAATGACCACAATAAAGAGGCTAAGGGTCTGTTACAATGGAAGAACAAACGTTAGAGTTTATATCAACATAATGACTTATAACATTTGGAGAATGTCAAATAATCTACCAGTTTCTACAAAACTAATGGCTCCATAATTAGAAATATGTTGTAAACAAATGTGTGGTAACACAATGTTGTCATCTTGTATTGTGGATGTCCACACTATAACCTTATTGATGAATAGTAACCTTTCACCTCCATAACCTCCTTCATTATATCAATGGGTAATGTCATATTAGTGACAACCTTTTGTATGCCTCTATAAACACTATAAATAGAGGCATATTAGTTCATATTATGTACACTTGAAATACTTGAGAAACACTTTGATATTTGGAAGAATAAGAAAGCTCTACACTCTCCTCTCTTCTCTTTATATTTCTTTTCTACTTTATTGCTTCATATTGTTAATCTTTTAGCTTAGTTTTACAACACGTTAACAACACGAGGCTCACAAATTAAAGGTAAGATTTACACATCAGTAAATTCACTATCATTGTATGAAGCAATAGAAATTAAATATCGGCCATATGTGACTCAACAAGGTTAGTACTTTACCAGCCAATATTAGCTCCATTCCTTTACTGTCTCAAATGATATTTGATCACTGGGTGTTGAATAATTAATTTCAATTTTCATGAGTGCTCTCTCTAATTAAGGTGCCACAAATTTAATACCTGGTAGTAATCTTACTTGTATGTTATTTTAGGATAGTAGATGTCAAATTATTATATATTGTACACACTAACTTTCTTACTGTTTCTCTTTTGACTTTTCTTTATATCTATTCTCTGTTACTAACATACTTTGTACAGACTTACTGGAATTCTCATGGTTAGAGACATTTCTAATTGGACAATTTATTCACTTTGACACAGTAATTATATTTTTGGTGGAGAGTAAGACGATAGATTCAAGTTCTATTGCACTAAAAGGGTAAGACATCGGGTTAAAGTCCCGATGCAGCATAATAATAATATTTGAGGGTAAAACGGTAGATTCAAGTTCTATCGCACCATAAGGATAAGACATCAATTTTGAGTCCTGATGCACTATTCATGTGATAAGATGTTGGGTTAAAGTCCCATTATATTATGGCCTAACACGCCTTTTTATGGATAAGACGTTGGGTTCAAGTCTCAACCCAATATATTGATGATAATGATGACAGAGGCAAAATAATGGTCTTTTAATGAAAAGCCATAAAATCCATCTAATTGATTTGCTCCATTCTCTTTTGTGAATGTGGTAGCAGTGCATAATATGTCTGAAAGAACACAAGTGGCTGAATGAATGAATATGGGTGTGAAAGAACAAAATAAAAATAGTCATCATTGTGGTAGTTGGGTTCAAATCCCATAAAATATGGCCAAACATATGTGTAAGGCGTTCGATTCAAGTTCAACGCAATATATTTACGATATAATGATGACTGAGCAAATTGATATGCTCTTGATAAAAATTGTGAAGTCCGTCCCATTGAATATGCTCCATTCCATGAATTGAATGTGGTAGCAATATTTGATAAGTCTGAAAAATGACCAAATCACTATTATTGTTGTATAAATGAACGTGGACGTG
Organism: Jaltomata sinuosa; assembly: GCA_003996215.1. NCBI lineage: Eukaryota > Viridiplantae > Streptophyta > Magnoliopsida > Solanales > Solanaceae > Jaltomata > Jaltomata sinuosa. The sequence continues at coordinate 11,794 of QJPP01001582.1, read as the reverse complement.
ACAAAGGATAAAACATGGTCATCAATGTGGTAATAATAAAAGGAAAGAACATTATGGGTTCTCAAAATAGTCCTTCAAAATGTGAAGGTAATTTTTGTCATCAAAATGGTATGTAAAGTCTTTGGACACATGGTTGTCGTGCAACCTAATAATTTGACAAGTTTTATAAATCCTCCATCAAAATGAAGAAATATAAAATGGTGGTACACTTGGCCTTTTAAAGTGATGTTGAGGTGGATCATATAAATATGATAAATGTCAAGGCATGACAATGAGCTTATAATGCAAATTTATGAAGTACATATATATGATTATAGTCCATTTCTTGAAAAGAATGTGACTTGGAGAAAATTGTGAATGACTGCCCATTCTTGAAAATGAATATTTTCGAATGTGGTACAAACTATTGTGTTAAAAATGTGCTTATATATGGTTGGAAAAATACCAAAACTCACCTCAACGGGAGGTTTGAGAGAAAAATATATTGGTATTAAAGGCCATTGGTCAAGTACTTTTAGTACATCACAAATATTGTGGCATGTCTCAACATGAATTACCAAAGGGTAAAAGTACCAAAAATGAATATTATTGTGTGGCTACACAAATTTGTCATTGACTGGGTACATATAATTTTCTCCTTAAAGGAGATGTTCACCATAGGTGTGGTGTTTTGAAATATGAGGTAGTTAGTACACAAGTATTTGAAAGCTTCAAGAAAGCTAATGTGTTACTACACGATTAAAAGAAATTGTTCATGATATTGGATTTGTAGTAAGTCTCCAAAAGAAACTTTTTAAGTTTTTAGAAAAGTAATTATTATTATTTTGAGACTATAAATTATGGAAAGATTTTATATCTTCGTATTACTACAATCGAAACGGTTATAAATATTTATGTGAAAGGCTATTGTTTTCCTCATGTTTGTTGATACAAATATGGGCATGGTGATGAAATCACATGCAATAGTAAACTAAAAGTTTACAAGAAATATATAAGTTGGCATGACCAGTTGACCATCCCGGTTCAAATGTGATGCAAAAATAAGTGAGAATTCATGTGGTTATACATTGAAGAAATAAAAGTTTTTTCAAGAATTCTCTTATGTTGCTTGTTCTCACCATAAAATATTATATCGGCTAAGGTTGGGGTTATACCCCTAAATTTTTGGAACATATAACAAGGTGAATATGGACCCGTTCACCTGCCATTTGGACCATTTACTATGAAATAAGATGCATCTATGGTTGGTCACATATGCTTTGCTGTCAACTTGCAATTTAATATTTGCAAGGTTATTTGCTCAAATTGTTAAATTAAGAGCATGGTTCCAAACTATAAAAGTTGATAATGTTGATTGATTTAGCATTGTGTGCCTCCAATTATAACTAAATCGTTTGTTATGAGAATAAGTCTCCCAAAATAAAATTTGGTATGAGATGTGTGTAGCAGCACTTGTATGCATCAAGCCAATAAAGTTTCCCTATATTGTTGGTTCAAGGTCAGGAGCCAAATAATTCCATCTAAAAATTTGAATGTGCGGTATTTGATTTAATTGCTCCACCACGCACAAAGATGGATCCACAAATAAGGTTGGGGTGAATGTTAGATTTCCTAACATTAGGGGGAGATATGATTAACAGCTGAAATGGATGAAATAAATTATCTAGATCCTCGTAAAAAAAATGTGAACTTAAAGTTCAAGAGATAATTCAGTTGCAAAATATTGCAAACTCATTGCCAGATGTATTTGCTGACCCCATGATATAATTCAGCTGTAAATGCTCCAATGAGAAGTCCTTGAAGGACAGAGTCTATGGCACACTTGAAGTGTGATAGACCAATCGATTCCAAATGTAAAACTCCTTGAAGAAGGAGAGGAACAAATGATCAAGATGGTCATAATAATGAGACAAGTGTTTTAAAGGAGCACTATGACATAACTCTCCATAAAACCTTGGCAAAGGTTCAGGTACCTGAAAATGATAAAAAAGAAGAGATCGATGTTGATATGTTATGTCGTAATGGAATCGATATCAAAATGACCGTCGACGATATCTTTGATATAATGTAGCGCTCACCATTATAAATGGTAATGAGGATCTTAAATTTAAATCTGTCAAATAGTATGGACAGATAAATTATTGGCCAGATAAAATACGCAATTCAAGTATATTTTATTTCACTTGATAAGTGATGGTCTGGAATTAGTCTATAGACTAAAGTTGTAATGACCCTTTCGGTCATTTACACGTTTTCGCCTTTCTTGTACAATTAGAGCTTACTTGTAGCGGCCCAAGTCATTTATGGCTTGTCGGGACCGGTAGTTCGGTGCCCGGGCCGTTTGTTTGGTCTTTATGGTCGTTCCTCATTTTAGTGCTTCAAATTTGGAAATCGTTGACTTCCGTCAACATTCTTGGTAATATCAAAGAATTAAACCAAGGTTCTAGGTCAAAGGAATTCCTTACTCGAAAGTTCGAGTTAAAGAAATGCCTCGTGTAACACCTCGCCCGTTTGGAAGGTTTAAAGTAACCCGTGCATTTGGGGTAAGACTAATAGAGTCTAATATACTAAGAAGGATGTGTTATGAGGTATTATAATCGCAAAATGGTCGTATGATGAGTTTTGAAGTCAAGCAAGTTGCGAAACAAAAGTCGGAAAAAGTAATTGTAAATTCCTTTAAGAAATTCTCTTCAAATTTGGGTTAAATGTCTTGGGGTGTTTCTACCTATCTATAAAGAGTTAGTGGGCTCCCAATATACCAAATCGAATGTATTTGAGTCTAGTTTTCAACTCACTAAACCGTTCATCCATACGACTTCAGAATAGAGGGATATTCACATTTCCATAAGACTGCGCAAGCAGACACGTCAAGGTGGGGCCTACGTCCTAAGTCGGTTAAGCTTATAAAAGCTGATTTCTCCTTCATTTTAACCCATATTTTTCACCTAAAATTGTTAGAAAATCAGAGGGAGAGTCCATAAATAATCCTGGACTTTGATCCTTTCAATTCGGAAGTTTAACGGAAGTTGCTCTACGTTGCGAGCTCGTCATTTTGGTATAGTTTTCCCCGTCGATTTCATGGCGTATCTTCGTGGGTGTTGATGCAGCAATCCAGCAGGTGTTTTCTGAGTATTTGGCAGTAGCTATGGAGTTATTTTGGTGAGGTATGGATCCCGTATACTTATCTATTTGTTGGATCAAGATTTTAAGCTTCTAGTTATGAAAAGTTGTTGTTGCCGATATCTTGTAGTAGTTTCTTGTTGATTTTGGATCTGTTTCTTGTTCTTGCAAGGAGGAAGGTTGTTAATCTTGGGATATTGAATATTTTTGTCAAGGAAATCTCTCCCCTACGACCCTCCTTCGTTATTATATGTTCTAGTATTGTTTTATGGATTTCTGAGCCCCGAAGTGGTATTTTGGATTCGTGGCTTTGGACAGCCCTTTTATCTTGTTATGTTTGGTTATTGTTGTGGTGTTCTGGTTATGGTAAGGTGCTGGAGGTATTGGCAAATTGTAAGATTCTTTTTGGGATCACATACGATAGTGATTGGATTGGACAAACGTGAAGTATGCCTTGAAATAGTGCCTCGGGAGCTCGTCGCTCCTTGGAGATGTGGTTAACGTATTGTTGTTGGATTTAGCTCCCATTTGTTATTGTTATTGAACTCATTTTTATGCTTTGGAGTTGGCTGATAACGCCCAAACTACACCTCAATTTATGAAGCGTAAGCGGTCGTCGTCAAATATAGAACCCAACAGAGGTTGGGGTCGATTCCACAGGGAATAAGGTGCAAATTAGGTCGTTCGTGACTTATTTGACTAGTGGTCAATAATTTCCGGTAAATGGGGGGGTTTGTGAAATCAATATTTGAACAAAGCAACTAATAACGTACGAGTTTTAATCAATATGAGAGAAAACTAGGGAAGTGTTCACCATGGCGTTGTAACAATGTCGATTCAAGCTTAACCGGGTTCTTTCTTATATGCGTGTCACGATGTGGTTGAATTAATGGTATCATCTAAACGTTTCTCAACCAAATAGACGAATTTCCTTTTCAATTCTCTCGAACTTGAAAAGGTGAGCTTTTATACTTCAATCCTAAACATCAAGTAGATTAATCTAGTTATAGCATTAATCATAAGACGAGAGTTTGTAGTCTCGAATCCTCGTAGTTAACCAAATTTCCCGGTTTTAATCTCTTTACTCAAGCAAATTAAACCTAGGCATGTTCTAATGTTTGCAACCACTAAAAACGTGAAGAATGAATGATTAACAACGTGACAATCATAAATATTGAACCCGACGCTACCTGGAATCTATATCGCTACTTTAGCCATGGCTCCGACAACCCTAGTTGTGGGAAGTTAGTTACTCATGCTTGCAAAACGAAAGAATGAAGAAATAGTATTCATAATAATAAGAAAGAGTTCTTACAAAATAGATGAACACAAGCTTCAAGCTTTTCAAGAACAAGAAGCTAAAATCCCAAGAACGATCAAAAACAAGATGATCAAGAAGAAAAACGTGATTGTGTAGTGTTTTCCTCTCAAATTCTCGCTCAAAATAATCCTAGAACTATTGGGTAATCAATTGGTAATGAATATGTTGAACAATATGTTGGACAATGAATAAAATAAACCTAACATAGGGTATTTATAGGAGTCCAGAAATAAACCCAAAAACGTTCAGAATCCGCGTCGCGTACTGCCTCAACTTGACGGCTTGGGGTGACGGACCGTCACTTGAACCGTCACTGCTAAACAGTGAGTTTCCAGGAGAATTCTCAGGTAAGTCGTCCACCAGGTGACGACTTACAACTTTATATGCGTTTTATGATAAATTTTCAGGTAAGTCGTCACCTGCTCGACGACTTACATGTATATAGGGTAAAAAATGCATTTGAGGAGTGCGTTTCATCTTGGTGGCTTGGGTGACGGTCCGTCAGGTCAGTGATGGGCCGTCAGACGGGCCGTCACTCCTAGGCAGTGGTGCTGCCTCACTTGACGGCCAAGGTGACGGACCGTCACCTTGGTGACTGGCCGTCGCGGCGGCCGTCACTCTTATCCAGAAGCGCTCTTTTGATCGGATTTCCTTCCTTTTCTACGTTTGTCTCCCTTTCCTGCAAATATAACATAAAAACATCAAAAATGACGACGGTTTCTTGAAAACTTACGATTGTTCTTAGTTTAGAGGCGTCGAAAGTGCCGTAGAATGGCGGCACATCAACACCCTCAACTTAAAACGTTTGCTTGTCCTCGAGCAACATGATACAAAAAAAAAACAATAAGACGACTCAACTAAGAAACAAACTCGTGTCTCTAGCAACTCATGGTCATTCAATGCTTATTCAATTTTAAATCAAGCTCCCTAGTAGCACAACAATGTATGAAACTTTAACTTGCAAGGATCCAAACATGTCATTCCGGTATGATAGAATATTATACAAACACACGCGCAGCTATCCTAACAGTTAATAGACAATACAGAAATCTTGGTGCCCTTACCACAAAGAAGTCCCACACACAATATTTGGGACTAGGTAAGGCGCTCACACTCACAAACGATTTCAAACAATGCACATGCGATGCCATAGGCTTTCCCTTACTATTCTATTTCAGTTTTTCAGAAAGCCGCTCAGGATCACTACAGGACTTGTTTTGGCTTGTAATGAGGCTTCGGGTGCAGGTAGGATACGTTTGGGGAATAGTGACTAAACCCTCCTTGGAATCATCGACCTACTATTTCCACATAACTTTACTTTGTCCATCCTTATTCACCTCTTTATTTCCTTCTTTCTAGCTACAGGTGCAGCCTCTTTATTTCTTTTTCGTTCTTTTTCATCTCTTTTTTTTTGTTTCTTTATCTTTCTTTTCTTAGACACACACCCGGAATTTTCATTCTATCCACAACAAATCTTATACATCCTATTTTTCTTATCACCTCTATAGTAGCCACCCTCAACTTAGGCTGATTGCCTGAGTTGAGGTGCACGATGTCCAAGGAAGAACCAGGGCCAAGACAGGGATTCAAAGTTAAACAGGAACGGTGACAGGTTATTGAAAGAATAGGGTCAATTATGGCTCAAATAGGGATCAAAGGGATTATTTGCATTTGGACGGTCTTATAGGCTAAGTGGACTGCATACAAAAAGGGCCTGTGATCCTTTCCTAAGCAACCAACTTCAAACTTAACAAAATAGACCGGGCAAGTTCTAGATGCATGCACATAGTAAGAGTTTATAACAATACGCTCACACACACTTGGCACCAAGAAACCATATCACTACCAACTATCAAAACAACAGCTCGACTTAAGCATACTTATTCCAATCATAACCACACAATGACATCCAAGGATCCAGACAGTCAATCGTTTCAAATATAAGTACACAAAATCAACTTTTTCAGAGGGGGCTCCTTTTAGTCCATTTTTCAAAGAAAACACCATGCTTGCTATACACACTAAAAAAACAACTAAAATACAACTAAAATTCAAACGACAACCTAAACATGCCGGTTCTACTAGATAGCACACCGGAGGGAAAAGAAACACGACGACAAAAACCCTCGGTGGTGAAAGACTCACAGGTAACCCAACACCCTCAACTTAGACTCATGCATTGTCCCCAATGCATACATGTGAAAACTAAAACTGTGAGAGAAAGGAATACCTGTGAAGTCCATGGGGCTCAGAGTCTGGCATGATGTTGGGGACCGCCAGGGTCTCCAAAGCAGGCGAAATTGATGGAATAGGTGCCAGCTACCCCATCTCGTTGAGCTCGATCTTTTATCGGCTCCGCAGCTAGTCGCGGCAACTTCTTTACTCTTTCTTTGATGGTTTTCTTGCGGTGTTTTCTCTTCCTTGATTTGTTTTCACCGCCTTCCTCGACATGTTTCCCTTCTTGCGATCGCAACCTCGTTCTCATAGCAGCTAGAGTCTCGACACAACCCTTCTCCTCAATATGCGCATCCGCAGGGGCTTCATCAACCACATTTATAACCGAGACCACCTTCATGTATCTTGGTTGCTTCATCAATTTACACACATCAAATTTGACCAATTCATTGTTTAATCTGAACGTCAGTTCATTTCTTTCCATGTCGACCAACACTCTTGCAGTAGCCAACAATGGTCGTCCCAAGATGATGGGAACTTCAAAGTCCACTTCGCAGTCTAAGATCACAAAGTCGGCCGGGAATATAAGCTTACCAACCTTTACCAGCACATCAGACAATATTCCCACTGGTTGCTTTACTGAACGGTCAGCCATTAGCACCCTCATGGTCATTGGTTTGGGAGCTCCCAAACCTAGTTGTTTATAGATTGCTAGCGGCATCAAGTTGATGCTAGCACCAAGATCACATAACGCTTTTCCGAAGTTGAGCTTCCCGATAGTACAGGGAACAGTAAAAGCACCTGGATCTTCCTTCTTGTCCACTAAAAATCTTGAGGAAATAGCACTGCAGTGGTGGAGGTTATTTTCTGGTTCCACGCTCACTGACCTCTTCTTGGTAATCAAGTCCTTCATGAACTTGGCATATCCGGGCATTTGTTCAAGCGCTTCCACCAGTGGGATGTTTATTGATATCTGTTTGAGCATGGTCATGAAATTCAGGAACTTGCCATCTTCCACTTTCTTCTTCAAGCGTTGTGGGAAAGGAGGTGGTGGCCGAGGCATCATAGTTGGAAGCTTTTCAACTTCCTTGCTTTTATCCGTGAGCCTTTGAGTAGCATCCTCTACCCCCTTGTTGTCCGCATCATCACCTTGAGTCTGAATTACCGGATGTGATTCCGATAACATTTTACCGCTTCTCGTAGTGATCGCCATACAGCTCCCGTCCTTCCTCGGATTTTGAACGGTGTCACTCGGCAAGGTACCTGTCTTCCTTTGATTTAGAGATGCCGAGATTTGACCCACCTGCTGCTCTAATTGCTTGATCGAGGTGGAATGTGAATCCACTACCTGACTCATTATCGATAATTCAGTCCTCATCTCCTTTACCGCAGATTCGGTAGATTCCACCTTCAGCAGCATCTTAGCCATCATGCTCTCTAGTTTGGACGACCCTGACTTGGTGTTAGCTCTTTCCTGGTTACCAGGTGGTACATACAACCCACCTCTATCAGCGTTATTCTTTCAGTTCCCCTGATCACGATCTCTGTAGCCAGCTTTTTCATAGTAGTTGTCCTTCTGATAGTTCCGACCTTGGTTTCCTTGGTCGTTGGCCTGGAAACCACCCAAATAATTTGCCTCCTTATCAGATTCGAACTCTGCTGCTCTACCTTGGGAACCCACAACTTTTACTTTCTCAATACCTCCTGAAAACAAATGCTTTGTCAGTAGGTCCATTTGCATTTTCAGATGGGCCATATCTTGGTCCCGCTCTTCCTCCTTCCTGCACTGCTCTGCTGACATACCAACTGCGTAAGTGCTAGCTGCTACTTCTGTATCACGTGTATGCCAGGCCCTGTTGGTTTTGGTGAGCCTGTCCAAAATAGCTGTGGCATCGGCAAAAGTACGACCCATAAATGCTCCACCTGCTGCGTTATCCAATGTCAGCTTGGTAGCCGAATTCAGTGCCCTGTAGAATGTCTGCATCAAAAAATCTTCGGTCAACTGATGGTTTGGGCATTGTGTCAGCTTTTTCTTGAACCGCAACCAAGTCTCGTGTAACGCCTCATGAGGTTGTTGTCTGAAGTTGCTAATTTCATCCCTCAACTGTATCATCCTAGAGGGAGGAAAGAACCTTTCTAAGAAAGCTCCTCTCAACTCTCCCCAGGTTGTGATAGAGTCGGGGGTTAGCTCTGTCAACCATAATGCTGCCTCATCAGACAGAGACAATGGAAACAACCTGAGCCTGATCGCTGTCTGACTTACTCCAGGCAGTTCGAACGACTTGCAGATACCCACAAAATTCATCAAGTGCCGGTTTGCATCGTCACCAGCAACACCACGGAACACTCCTCTCAAATTCAACAGCTGGATCATTGTGCTAGTAATGTTGAATTTGACCCCGGGCGCTAGCGGAGGAAGAACAATGGCGCCTGTCGCACCAACTCTATCCAAGTCGATATCCTCATCATTCAACTCCATGTCGACCTCAAGACCACCAGCATTCAAGCGTTGTTGGGCTTGCTGAGCTGCAGCGAGTCTCGCTGCCTCTTGTTGTTATTCATTCATGTTTTGCCTTATCGTTCTTGCCAGCTCGGGGTCGTAGGGTAATATTGGTTCACCCGAGCCTCGGGTACTTGGCATGCACAACTATGTACCCTATAAAAACAAAAACAACAAATAAAAATAAAAGCAGGAAATATGACTAAGAGTCAAATAAACACACCGGACTTTAATAAACAACCGTATTCCCCGGCAACGGCGCCAAAATTTGATAACGCCCAAACTACACCTCAATTTATGAAGCGTAAGCGATCGTCGTCAAATATAGAACCCAACAGAGGTTGGGGTCTATCCCACATGGAATAAGGTGCAAATTAGGTCGTTCGTGACTTATTTGACTAGTGGTCAATAATTTCCGGTAAATGGGGGGGTTTGTGAAATCAATATTTGAACAAAGCAACTAATAACGTACGAGTTTTAATCAATATGAGAGAAAACTAGGGAAGTGTTCACCATGGCGTTGTAACAATGTCGATTCAAGCTTAACCAGGTTCTTTCTTATATGCGTGTCACGATGTGATTGAATTAATGGTATCATCTAAACGTTTCTCAACCAAATAGACGAATTTCCTTTTCAATTCTCTCGAACATGAAAAGGTGAGCTTTTATATTTCAATCCTAAACATCAAGTAGATTAATCTAGTTATAGCATTAATCATAAGACGAGAGTTTGTAGTCTCGAATCCTCGTAGTTAACCAAATTTCCCGGTTTTAATCTCTTTACTCAAGCAAATTAAACCTAGGCATGTTCTAATGTTTGCAACCACTAAAAACGTGAAGAATGAATGATTAACAACGTGACAATCATAAATATTGAACCCGACGCTACCTGGAATCTATATCGCTACTTTAGCCATGGCTCCGACAACCCTAGTTGTGGGAAGTTAGTTACTCATGCTTGCAAAACGAAAGAATGAAGAAATAGTATTCATAATAATAAGAAAGAGTTCTTACAAAATAGATGAACACAAGCTTCAAGCTTTTCAAGAACAAGAAGCTAAAATCCCAAGAACGATCAAAAACAAGATGATCAAGAAGAAAAACGTGATTGTGTAGTGTTTTCCTCTCAAATTCTCGCTCAAAATAATCCTAGAACTATTGGGTAATCAATTGGTAATGAATATGTTGAACAATATGTTGGACAATGAATAAAATAAACCTAACATAGGGTATTTATAGGAGTCCAGGAAATAAACCCAAAAACATTCGGAATCCGCGTCGCGTACTGCCTCAACTTGACGGCTTGGGGTGACGGACCGTCACAAGCTTGACGGACCGTCACTTGAACCGTCACTGCTAAACAGTGAGTTTCCAGGAGAATTCTCAGGTAAGTCGTCCACCAGGTGACGACTTACAACTTTATATGCGTTTTATGATAAATTTTCAGGTAAGTCGTCACCTGCTCGACGACTTACATGTATATAGGGTAAAAAATGCATTTGAATAGTGCGTTTCATCTTGGTGGCTTGGGTGACGGTCCGTCAGGTCAGTGACGGGCCGTCAGACGGACCGTCACTCCTAGGCAGTGGTGCTGCCTCACTTGACGGCCAAGGTGACGGACCGTCACCTTGGTGACTGGCCGTCGCGACGGCCGTCACTCTTATCCAGAAGCGCTCTTTTTATCGGATTTCCTTCCTTTTCTACGTTTGTCACCCTTTCCTGCAAATATAACATAAAAACATCAAAAACGACGACGGTTGCTTAAAAACTTATGATTGTTCTTAGTTTAGAAGCGTCGAAAGTGCCGTAGAATGGTGGCACATCATTGGCTGGTCGCGAATGTGACATTAACACCTTATCAATTGGCTATGGATCGTTCTTGCAGCCTTGTCGATTCTAGCAATTGTTCCATTACCTTCGTTGGTCAGGCTTCATAGAGACGCCTTTGGGACTTCAGTTGAAAGTATTTGTTTTGTGTGATTCAGAGCTTTCTGGAGCTGTTCGAGTTTGGACGATGTCGTTCCCGCAGCTAGTCATCGGATGACAGGTAGGTTATGGTTTTTCCCTATCTAGACTCTGCGTATATAGGCTATAACTGCATTAATTAGCATCCTTGGATGGGTAATTATAGGTTGGTACCCCAGACCTTGTCCACCTTGTTCGTCCGTTATTTCATGCGTTGTTTGTAGTATTCGCGTAGTATTGTATATTACCCTTGTGGTCCTGTATGGCCATGTATTGACTCTGGAACATAGATGGTGGGTTATTGGGGAATGTCCACGAGTCCCGGACATAGAGATTATCCTTTTAGGCTGGTTATGTCTGCTGAGTAGCTATTGGGCCTATGCAGGGCTGATCGGAATTGTTGTGAGCCATTGGGCTACTTTTATATTTGTGTGCGAGCATATCATCCATGAAAAAGGTTTTCCCCTGCATGTTTTACTACAGTTTTGGCTGTGAGCCACTACTGACAGTTTTCCTAAATTTGCATGGCCCTGGGGCCCCTTTTTGGTACTGTTGTTAATAGAAAAGGGGATTTTTAGATGTTTTCGCACTGGTTTTATTACTGGTACTAGTCTCTACGGGGCAGAGCACCAGACTTGATTTTATTACTGATACTAGTCTCTGCGGGGCAGAGCACCAGACTTGATTTTATTACTGATACTAGTCTCTGCGGG